>OZ038480.1:134814592-134827092 GCA_964036315.1 Acanthosepion esculentum
ATACTTGCGTGTAAGCGGACATAACGAACCAAACTGAATTCTAATTCGTCTCTCGGATTGTCAATTCCGAGCCATTATCCATTACAGCACCTGCGCATCTAAGCTTACAACACTTGGTATTCTCAAGCAATCACGAACATAGATTCTGACTGTTGATTAACTTCGCTGATCGTGCGAAGACTGATGTTTTCAACGTGATATGACGTTAATCCTGATAGATAGATAGATAGATAGATAGATAGATAGATAGATAATCTTGTAATTTAGGGAAGGTTACTGAATAGAATAATCACACGAAGGTTGGTAATGAACGATAATACTTAGGACAAGAAAAACTATCGGTGCGTAGAAGTAGTAGTCAACTGCTAAAATTGAGTCAATTGAGTTCAACAATGAATCGCCAGCTGCAGGATATCTGCCAACCGTCCAACGTGGTCAGATGTGGCACAAGGCCGAATTTAATGTGGGGTATCTGAGCCCGTAGGCTCGACCAAAATTTCCCCGTAGACACCGTATAAAACAGGGTCCGGTATCTCTTTCCCGAGACGAGACTATGCCTTCGACATAGCCTCGTTTAGGGATCCTCTCTGCTCGGAGGTAGAGAGTTTGACCAGCACAGCTGGATACGAATCTCCAACTGCAGACCAACATACAGTATTTCTTACTGTATTTTTATGGCTGGGGACATACCCATTATCGTCTGTAGGTATGCTACAACAGATAGATAGATTCTGTCTATATTTCTGAGATGAGGTATTATGTACAGTATTTACATTAGTCGGACTATTGTCCTCATCTTTGTCGCCATATTTGTCACAACGTTTCGGACGTTGTACGCTCCAGCTTTCTTCAGGTGGTTGGAACTGATAACTGACATCCATCAAACATGGCTCGTGGAACTAGAACAGTCTACCCCAGTGATCGAAATAAAGGGTTCGAATCGAAATTCCAACCACCTGAAGAAGGCCGGAGCGTACAACGGCCGAAACGTTGTGACAAATATGGCGACAAAGATGAGGACAATAGTCCGACTAATGTAAATACTGTAGATAGATAGATAGATAGATAGATAGATAGATAGATAGATACTTACTGACAAGTAGAAACGATGTATATGAATAGTATCAATTTATGATTTCTTTCAATATAAGACAATATATTGTTGCAATATCAACTTTAATTTTCTGACACTCACAATTTTTAAAGGGTTATGTGTCCGATTTATTCCATCTTTATTCGTGGGGATCAAGCGGCTCCCTTCTAAACTTACATACATATGTTTTCAGTCTGTATTATTCAGATGCTAGAACTTTAAATATATATTCCCCAGTCCTAGTCCCGGCTTAATCCACATCTCACTATATATATATATTTGTGTGTGTATCTATCTATCTCGCTCGCTATCTATATATATATATATATATATATATATATATATATATATATATATATATATATATATATATATGTGTGTATGTATGTATGGGTCTGCAAGTATTGGTATATGTTGCACCATATATAGATGTATACACGCACCCATAAACATATGGGTGCGTATTGTTGGGTGTGGTTTCCTGAAAGCTAGCTTAACTTTGATTGGTTTCAGTGTCTTTGTTATTTACAATGAAGCCAAGAGTGTGTCTAAGGTCTAAGGTAGAAAATGATATCTAAGTGGATCTATGGATCTGTAGCCTGACACCGCCCTTCACGCTCGTTTTTTTTTCTCTAATTTTCGCAGTATATTATTCGACAAATATTCAGGAGATCATGTTGATCTGAATTAATTCTTGTGTAAAATAAATGCACTTTTCATCATTAAGTTACATATACATTTTCGTATAATTTCGTATCTAGAAGTGAGGGAGTGAAAAAACTTTCTCAGCCTAACACACTTCCAAAATTCTCAGGAAATCACTCGATATCAGAATTCTTTTGGGCGAATGGCTTCTTGAAATTACTCTGTAATATTCGGGTTTCCTCTATGAATTAACAGATGAAATTTTGGGTACTTACCCTGCAGTAATATCTACGTATATAATCTGGCTAACTATTAGTAGTAAATTCAAATTTCTTCGGGTGCTCCATAGCTGTAGACTTGTGTCAAATGTCATTTTAGCAGATAAAAGCATATGCCATATGCCATATGCCATATGCCATATATATATATATATATATATATATATATATATATATATATATATATATATATATATATATATATATATATAGGTGGCCTGACGGTTGCATGTAGCATGAAACAATCTGTCGCCTCTAAGTTTTGACTTCTATGTTCACTTTTATATTTACAAATGTTCTATGAAGAAATATAGTCTTAAAGTGTGCTATATTTATGGGATAAAGTGCTCAATATCAGAAATAGAGCGTGTGTAAATACAAACGTAAACATAGAAGTCAACACGTCGGGCCCGACGATTGCATCTAGCATCAAACAGACTATCGCCTCTAAGTGTTGACATTTATGTTCACGTTTTTATATATATATATATATATATATATATATATATATAAAGTAATTATGCAATATGACAATCCGTATGGAATTTCCAGGAGGATAGCGATCCAAGGAGAGGTCTATGTCAAAGAACAGACCAAAATTATTATTAAATAATATCAAACACTTAAAATCCCATAATCCTGTGGGATTTTAAGTGTTTGACAATCTTTAATTATTAATAATAATAATAATAATAATAATAATAACAATAATATATATATATATATATATATATATATATATATATATATATATATATATATATATATATATATATATATATATATATTGTGTGTGTCTGTATTTTTTATAATTTCTTTCTTCTGCATTTGATTGTTCTAACTAATGTCTTAAGACTTCTTCTCCATGCAAAATTATTTATGATTATTAAGATAACGTACATCCGGTAGCAATACATCTGTTCTGGAGATTGGAGCATATGAAGAGTGTGGAATCGCCTCTTAATTGCTGTTGACCCAGGTTCTTCCAGACCCAGGATAATAGTATATGTTCGTGTCCTAGTGATGGTCAAATAGTGAACCCAATCAAAGACAAAAAATAAATATGAAAGTATAAAATTACATATTCATATTAAAACTACCAGGAGTACACGTTTAGAGCAAAATGACATACAATACATTTTATCTTTAGTTGAAGGCATGCAATTGGTTAAAAATTTAACATTTCTTCATTAAATAACCCATGGAGGTGTTGATATGCCGTTAAAAAATCAATATCAACCAAATTTATATAAAATGTTATAGAAAGTCTTGTGAATTTTACAAATTTTATCTATCAACTTATTTAATTAGAAATCGATTTTCTTTGCTTCACTTCTTTTTTTTTTAAATATTTTTCCCGTCCCGCTCTTGAATCTATTTTAAAAATAAATATGACCATTAAAATTAATATAACAACTGTAATAGAATCTTTCTTTTATGTGTCATGTCCTTTCAGGATAATGGCGAATATAGTTGCCATTACCTTCCTCATGTCTTCTTAGAGGGGCCTGAAATATGCCGACTGCATTCTCTGCAGCGGGGATAATACCCTCAACAAACAAAAAAACACTGCACCTTCAAATAATGCTTATCGATATAAATATAGATGACTGATATTAATCCATCCTCGAGTCACATGAATAGTTGATAACGAATATTATAAGAAAACATTATTTCGACTTTAAAGAATCCAACAAATGTTGATTGTATTTAAATAATCTACTGTTCTCGTATCTATTATCACAACATTTCGACTGCTGTCCCTTCTGAATTTCATTAGGGGATTGTCAATTCGGTCGGAGAGGCACGATCGCTGACACTTTGTGTGGATAGAAACAAAAATGAGGACTAGACCAAATGTAGGAAATGTAAATAATGGTAGCTTCTCACCTCAGAAATTCAAAGAGGAATTCAAAGAGAAATGGTTGATATATCGTAAAATCAACCAACCCCGGTCAATCGACTGTTACTCATTAGAACTTCCAAATTCCTTAGATAAAAGTATTAGCTTCAATTAAGCTTTTCTTTTATCATACCTTTCTCTCTTTCTATGTAGAATTCCTGCAGACTTTGCATATTATGCCCGTTAATACTGACAATGAAGGTATATGACTATATAACTTCTGACAGTTCACTTGTCATAGAGTAACAGTTAGGACAGTGTCTCACACATGGGCCAATAGAGAAGCAATGTCTGCTCACATCTAGTCAACATCATTTTTTCCCGAATCATGTTTCTCAAAATTTGTTGTAAAATGTAAAAACAACTTGGATATTTCCATAAATAAAGATGATAGTAAAATTATTAAAAACTCAAGAACGCATTTGTTTCTTTACAATTCGAATATTAAACAAAAAAATCATTTATATTCACAAGTAAATAAATATTAGGCGTTAACTAGATGCATGCCTTGTACTTACAAATATGAACATTAGTTATTTTCACAAAAAGATTGTTCATGAGTTCCGGGGGTTGATTTTTGAAAAGTAGTATCGGAATACATTGTTGAAAAAAAAAAGAAGAAAATTATTTCATATTTCATTTGCATATACCTAATACCCCTATCTCTTTCAGAAACGTGTGTAGATTTAACTTTTATCTTCCTTCAAGACGTGAGTGACTATGAACTTTTTCGTATGCATTGCTGCTCCTAACAATGTTTGTTTTTAAACTACTCCTTCCGCTCATTCTGTTTAGAGAAATTCGTTAGGCAGATTACATAGTGTTTCCCTCTGCTCATATTGCCTTCATTAGTACTGTGAGTTTAGATTCTTTAAGTTTCTTTTTTTCATTATGTGCTTATGAAATTTCAACTGTCACTTTCTGGTTCGAGGTGGAAATCGTTTTCTTTAAATTTTCCATGTCAAAGCATCATTCTCTGTATCTTTTGCCTTTATTTGAGGAATATATTAAAAACAGATTCATGACACAGACTGTGGTAATATTAGCCGTTTCCTTATAAGGAAACATTTGACATTTATTGACTGAGCAGCCAGTACTACGGACGGTTGAAATTTATAAAATCTTTCTCTTAAAACATTTTTTCGAGAAAATAGGTTTCTCAAGTTCAGTATCTTCTGTCACTTTCAAATAATGACAGGTATTTTGTTCCTAATGTTTTATTTGAAGTATAGCGGGATGCTAATATATTACTTAAAATCATTATTTTCTCTTCGAGTTACATGCTATTGCTACTGTTGAAAGTTCACAAGTGATGGGCATTCTTTTATCTGGTATAGTTCTTTGTTAGTGATTCTGTAGTTTCCAGTCCACAAGCTTCGAAGAAGGATTGTCTTGGCCAAGATCCACAGGCTTCACACGCTCAAAGGCAGTTTATTCATTGATCTTAGAATAAATATTGAATACTGGGCGGCGCCATGTATGACATCCATATGACAGTCTCGATCTGGCGAGAATAAAAATGTCGAAACATACAAGTTAGATTTAGATCACTGTGTTTAACCCTTTTTCGTTTGAATTGTGTTTACACAATGTGAAGAGAATGAAAAGTTGTACAGTCTTTTCCGATCTGATAAAGACAAACGCCATGGAAAGTAGAAACTTTTGACGAAACTGTTTCTCTGAATGTCTGATTCAGTTGTTCCCTACTTTCGCACTTATTTGCCTTTCTGTTCGATTTCTAGATTATTTTCTGATGAAAGCAAAGTTATTCAAACATATCTCGAGGTCGTCAGGTTTCTATGTCTTCATTCGATTACGTTTCATATTATCTTGATTGTGTTCATCTTACATCATTGAATATATCACACGACAGAGAGAAGGAAATTGGTTGCGTTTGTTCAAGTCCAAACTCTGTAGTCCTAGTATATCAAATGCTATTAGTTTCCGAGCTGAATCACTTAGGGGATACTTCCAATTCATTCCACTTCAACTACCGTACATTTTAATTACCACTGACGAATAAAAGACAAATAATAAATGTTAATGAATTATTTCATTAGATGCTGATTAGATTGATAATACGCTACAGTACAATATAATTTCACCATAAGCGTACATTTATAATGCAAAAATCAATAAAAGTGAATTAAATTGAATGTCTTTAAAGTATTGTCATTAAATGGAAATTATGAAAGTAGCTTGGAAATTATACTTCAAATCATATGAAATAAATTAAATACTGAAATAGTGACAATATATTAATAGTTAACAAATGGCGTATCAAAGATTGACGATCGGACAAGTAGCTTTGTTTAAATCTATCAAGAAACTAAAAAGAATTTCTGGTTCTATTCATATTTTTGTGACTTATAAGCCGATTCTTTTTTTTTTTTTTTACTAAAAAC
The DNA here is from genome assembly GCA_964036315.1 of Acanthosepion esculentum. Classification (NCBI taxonomy): domain Eukaryota; kingdom Metazoa; phylum Mollusca; class Cephalopoda; order Sepiida; family Sepiidae; genus Acanthosepion; species Acanthosepion esculentum. The sequence continues at coordinate 134,820,917 of OZ038480.1, forward strand.
AAAATGGACCTATTTTTGTATGTTTGAAGTTGTCAAATTTACAGATTCATTTTTAATTTTAGTCTTTTAATTTGATTTTAGAAAGTAAAATTTTGTAATTTTCGATCTTTTAAATAAATCATAATTTATTGATTAATTATATATTTTATGTAATTTAACACACTCTACTCCTATGTAATTTTGGATATATCCCAATCATTTTATGCACCCGTCCATTGTCCAGTAGGAACTGTCGAGAATGGTGTACAAATGCCAAAACTTTGTCATAAAAACAAAGATGAAGACAATAGTCCGAATATGAATAATGTAAATAATGATAACTCCTCATCCCTGAAATTCGCCCAAAACATATTTATCCTATACAGTCCAGAAAGAACACGAAAAATATGTAAAACAATTAAGCGCTAAATCATATATCTATATTATTTTAAATAGGATTTTTGAAAATCCACGATACTAATATTGTGACAGTGTCACACAGTAGTCATGGAGCTTAAGTAACTTAATGAAACATATAGCATGTATAATTATATCTTAATTATTATATCTGAAATCATATTACAGCCACTCTTTTGTCGCTTAAAGCGATCAAAACATCTCCGAATCTTATATGCAAAGTATAAAAAAATAGTTAGAAGATTACTGAGCTGTTGCATATCTGTCCCCCTGTACAGCAGTGAGTGCTGAACAATCTCCTCAAAGATGAAGAATAAATTTGAAGCAACAGAACGTGGTTCTACAGAAGGATGCTGAGTATTCGTATGAACCGAATATGTGAGTAACGTCGAAGTTTTAGGGAAAATGAAAACAACAATGAAACATTAACATCAGGAAGATGCAGTTGAGATTACGTAATGAGGAAAAAGGGCTTGGAAAATCTGATACTCACAGGACAGATTGAGGGCTAATGGAAGAGAGGAAAACAATGTATAGCATATTTAATGAACATGAATAAATGGATGGCGGAACAGGGTTTAGGAGAAATAGCAAAGAGACAAAATTTATTAAGAGCTATAAAGAGCACGAAATTGTTCTGAGAGGACATAAAGTGTTTGATGGACGAATGCTTGACCAGTGTGTATAGACTTCTAGTATTTGTAACTAGCCTAACACTTTATACTGTAAACGGAGACGTCGTATAGATCATTAATATAGTAATACGCCTTTGTCAATCGGATGGAGATTTATAGATGATTTTGTAATGTGTGGAAAAGTATCAGTTAAATGTGCATGCAGAAATATGTGGTAGTATGTTATCAATGAAGAACTGCATGAAAATGGGACGTGTTTAATTATATGAGATTCGGTATCTCGTCACTGTGAGTGTTAGTTGGCGAATCCCTGTGTGCGTATGAATGCAGCCAAGCGCAAAAGTCGCACTTCATGACTTCCCTTTCAACTTCATAGCCACGTTTTTTCATCTTCAAGTGGGAAGAAATAAGCAGTACTTGTAGCTTTCTTTTAAATTCTACTATCGGAAAATCATTAACACTATTCCCAGAAAGGGTATTTTTCGATGTGTCTGTAATAATATATGTATGTTACTAAGACGTCACGTTGCTTTTTTTTCTGGCAACGTCTGCTTTGGATTTATCGTTCGACATTTAAAAACAAGCTAATTCATTCTTATGCATTTCTTAAGTTTGGTTACATACATGTACTCGTTTACCACTCCTTAGTGGGTGCTCTACATACATCCAGCCTTGTGCCACATCTAAGCTACGCATAGAAAATCACCATTCATGTACTCGTTTACCGTCTATAATGATTATATAAATAATTATGTAATCGTGTCCGAGAGTAAGCTAAGATTTTTATATCTGGTTGGAAGGAAGTTTCTTGCAGTTTCTAAATAAATTTAAAGTTCTAAAAATCTGGAGAAGTTTCCTTTAAACCAGATATATACGATTATTTCTGTTGGCGCATGTAATTAAGACATCTGCATTTTAAATAATTAAATGGAAAAGTATTGAAAGAAATCTAACCTGAAAGAAAAATAATTGAAAATCACTTTTTAGGGTTGTTAGTTCCACTATATACTAATAAGATGTTATGGTCCAAAGAACCACTTTTATTATTGTTGTCATACCAAGATATAAAAAGAAGACATCTCATTTAGTAAGCACGGCAACCGGGTAATTTTGAAGTAACAAAAATGTCGGATTAAATATAAATCCATTAATTCTTTATAAATCTCATTTCAAATTATATTTAAGATATAACTAAAATACGTCAGTAAAAAGACAATATGAAATGAGCTTTTCTTTTGTCTTTGTTCCTTATAATTTATGTATATTTTTTAAATGTAATTTTTACTCCAACTTTCTTTGTTTGGACATTCAGGTGATAAATCTGTCTTCATAAATTTTGTTGCCAATTTAATTGGTTTCATAATTATCGATGTCTTATAAACCTAACCTGTAATTGGTCCAACAAGTTATACCATCTGTTTTATGACCCGGCCTCTTGTGCTCCCCAAATCTTTCTACAAACCTCAAACTTTTTGTAACTTGATAACAACGTGTGAATCCCTAAATTGAGCACTGTCAGTCATTGGCCTGTTTATTCACAAAGTCCGTAAAAATTCTACTTTCTTTCAACCGTGAGCGTGAGCCGATTGTTTAGGGGGAAATCTCCGACTGTTGACGGATCAGTCGGGTTTCGATCTCGCCTTGAAGCGATCGGATATCTAGCCACACTGATGAGTTGCGAAACAGTCTGTGGATGACAATACACATATATATATATATATATATATATATATATATATATATATATATATATATATATATATATATATATATATAAGCCTCAAGGACTAATATTCCAGGGTTATAATTTATTACATTGGAATCCTAATCACGATCAAAATCTTCAGACCTACAAATTCTTGAGAATTTATGTATGTGTATATATATATATATTGACCACTAATATTATATATATATATATATATATATATATATATATATATATATATATATATATATATATATATATAATGTTATCTGACTGGAGTGGATCATTCGGTATTTCCATAAGGCTCTAGTATTTGAACGCAAATAAAAGTAGAATTTATAATGTCGATTTTTTTTTATGTAGACAGGCAACCAGGTGAGTTACTATGAAATATATTGACTCCATCAAGCACTGACTACTTACTTCTGTTTAAAAACAGTTGGACTGAATTAATTTTGTAATATCTTTGTCGCAAAAATATAAGCCAATCTCATTAAACACTTAAACTAATAATGTCAATCACAACAAAATCTTCCTAACGTCTATTGACAAAAATTGACCATGATCTGCTCAAATCAGATTCTTCTTTTGAAAGCTCAAGAATCATGTTCTGCCATGATAGTTGAAACAGAATTCCTCAAATCTTCCTTATCAGACCTGCTACGATATAGTCTTGGGCAGTGCTACTCAAAGTGGTCATACACGGACCGATATCGGTACGCGAACCATCAGCTACCCGTACGCGGCCAATGTCCAGGCCATGCTATGGAATAATTTGAGGCTTATATTTTTATACTTTTTATATGTTTTGAAATATATTTTTCTTTGCAAAATAAATGGAAGAAAAAAAAATAGTCAACTTTTATTATATTCATTATATATATATATATATATCGTTTCCGGAATAAATTAATATTACCACGAAATATTATAAGTACGTTATGCATTGAGAAAAAATATGCCGGTCCGCCATATCAGATAGTTTGAGAAGCATTGGTCTAGGATAATCAACGTACTATGCAATAGTAAATGTTAGGCAATTTACAATTTCTTTTACTAATTGTCAGAGTTGATTTACTTGTTACAAGCTTTGAAGTTGTTTTTTTTTACCATTTAAACTTTTTTATCATTTAAACATGTTACCTTTTTACAAAAAATGTCTGAAGAAAATCTGCGATGTGAAATATAATTAAAATTTAATAATAATTCGTATCTAAACATATTCGAATGCTAAATATATCGGCTGTTAAACGGTTACATTGTTAGAAATCAGAATAAAGAGGTAACAATTGTATCGCAGGCGAGATGTATATTTGCATTGCTTACTAGGAAAGTGCATCATTTATGAAGAAATATAAAAAACAAACGCAAAAAACTCCGCAGTAAAAACACTGGAACCTGAATTAACATTAGAAACAATTTGAATCCTTTTATTAATGAACCTGACTGAATTACACAATAGGTAGGGAAACTGATGGAATATTTGTTATTCTAAGTAATCATTTACCCAGCCGTTGAATTTGACAAAGAATAACTTCTTAAAAGGTATTGATCTCAAAAGCATTAATATGTTGTGTGTTTGTGTGCGTATATATATTTTAAAAACATAAAAACGTCTTAAAATAATTGTCGGATAATTCATAATGTGTGACGTCATTTGTTGACATTTGGATACGCGTCGAGCAGATATGAATGTACGAGAGAAAATCATGGAGAATTGTAGTTTAAAAACAGTAAAATCAACCTTGCTAACCAAAACGCTCCTGTGGCTCAATCGGTAAAAGCACGTCAGGCCATATGACGGTTCCATATAGGATACAGTTTCGATTTTTCTATGAAAATTTCTCGGAGATTCAGGCTGGGAAATGTCGTTAATACTGTTATTATAAACAGAGTATTTACTTAAATATTTGTATCTATAAAAAGAACGTATAAACATTAAATATGTCGTCAGAAGGGTATTGTTTTTTTATCTCAGATAAATCTGTTGTAGTCATCAATTTTCTAAGACAAAACTATTGTGTTATATGAAAATTAAAGTTTTTAGTTGTGAAATGAAAAACGCTAAACTTATGTACTGTATGATATTTAATTAGTCAATCTCCTACGGGACAGTTAAATTTATATATAATGTTGGTTTTCTGCAACCCGTTAATTTTCATATAACACAGCAATTTTAAATTAGATAATTGATGAATACAAAAATGTTATCTTAGAAAAACAAGAAACTGATTATGCCATTGTGCTTATGTCGAAAGTGCTCGGAATATGCATCAACATAGTAATTTTATTTCTTCCTTTAATAAGTATACTAGGAAAATTGTTCGTAAATATGAGATGATCTTATTAGGAATAAGTAGACAAATCTTGTCTAAATTATTTAATCAGAGATGTCCTGAAAATATGCTGCCACAATATATATATATATATATATATAAAAGTGGACATGGAAGTCAGCACTTAGAGGCGACAGTCTGTTTCATGCTAGTGCAATCGTCAGGCGCCTGACGATTGCACTAGCATGAAACAGACTGTCGCCTCTAAGTGCTGACTTCCATGTCCACTTTTATATTTACACACGCTCTATCTCTGATATTGAGCACTTTACCCCATAAATATAGCACACTTTAAGACTATATTTCTGCATATATATATATATATAAACTTTTCCATTCTCTCAATTATAGCGAACTTAGATTTTTAAAAAAAATTCTAGGCGTGTGTATGTATATGTGTGTATATATATATAGGTGTGTGTGTGTATGTGAGTGTATGTATGTGTGGTAGGTGTCTGGGCGGGAGTATAAGTTTTTATCGCCTATGGGGTATGTATGTCGCCAAGAAATGTACACTCTTCCGGTATATCTTCGGACAGTTGTAAATACGCACACTTTTCTCACTGAAACCCTTCTTAAATCTTCTCTCTGTTAAAGGTTAATGCCCCCTCCACCTTTGGACCTCCCTGCCTCTCTCGTCTGTTACCCCTCTATATGGATCCCATGTCCTCCCTCACTCACACACATATACTCTTACTAATATTTTCTTTTTGAATCTGTAGGTCTGATGAATTGGATCGTTTTTACGATTCCAATTGAATAAATTATGACCATGGAATATTAGTGTTTAATTCTTTTTATTATATCCTTACTCTGTCCTGGACATTGAGTCTACCTGGATCATATCCTCTTGGAATTATTTTTATACAAATATGTATGTGTATATATAATTGCATATGTATGTGTATATTCACCACTAATATTGTCTATATATATATATATATATATATATATATATATATATATATATATATATATATATATATATATATATATATAAGTGAACATTGCAGTCAACACTGAGAGGCGACAGGCTGTGTCATGCTGGACGCAATCGTCAGTCCTGACGATTGCGTCCGGCATAAAAGAGCCTGTCGCCTC
>OZ038480.1:134832092-134839592 GCA_964036315.1 Acanthosepion esculentum
GAATATTTAGCTATTTTTTTATCTCTGCGTCTCGGGCGACGAACCCCGGCTCAACTGCGGACATGATCATATTACCGACCGAAAATGTATCCGCACAGGTCGCATCCCAAATCAACGACTTACCCATTTTAAAAGGGAAGATGGTAATGCCATCCGTCCGCTTTCTATCACCACGGTCGAGGCCTACGGGTTCGATTTGGGAAGGGAACCCAGCTGCATCCAAACCTCTTTTGATGATGTCGTTAATTGCTGCATGCCGTGGAAAGCGGCCGGCACTACGACGACAGGAGAGAGGATGCAAACCAAACTCATCGATGGAGGCTCCACATCTGCATCTGTGACGCTCACATAATTTGAGTCCAAGACGGATCGCGACTCCGACCCGAGTGCACTCATCATCTAAAAGGGTACCAGTAGATGAAGAGGGCACTGCGTTGAGCCAGGCGCCACTACTCGGTTGTGAAGCAGATAGTAGACAGGCGAGGCGATGCTGATCCAGAGAGAGCCTCAAATTAGTAAAATTGGCCTCGCATTTTATTTTATCCCAGCTTTATTGTTTTGATGTGTCTAAACTAACTTTAAACATCTTTTTGCTACCCTCTGTCAGCCACAATGATGAAGAAAGCATTAACTCGAACCATCGCCAGTGAGACACATTTGACAAATTAAAACAGAATTCAGGAGAGATAACAATAATTGAACTGGAATTACGAAGACGAACAATATTCACATTGCATTTAAATTTTGAGAGACCAAAGTTGACTGTAGATCTAAATACCTGAAGAGATTTTCACAAGCGAGATATACGAGAACTTACGGTTACATCCAGCTATTTCAAATGTAAATTGATGATACTTTGCTGGCAATCTAGTACTAAGTCGAGGTAGAGAAGATTTAAGCTCATCAGAACAATTACCATGAACATATTAACGGAAGAGCCACGGCGAATCTACATAATATCTGCAGGAAAATGAATGAAGATGAGACGACAGCTGAGGATTGATATCATTGCTGATTGTTCTTTGGATTTCATCTAAAATTTCTAAATATATAGCAGAAGCACCAGATAAAATATGGCAGCAATATTCTTGCTTGGTTGGATGGTAGTCTTATAAAATTTTAAGATAGATTCTTGCGCGGGGGAAGGGCGCGAAATGGGTACGAACTTTCCTTGCAGGAGACCAACAAATAGGTTCAATATAATCTTTGTACTTTATGTCAGCGGAAAACTTTATTCCGGGGAGGCACAAATAGTATTTCTCTTGGAGGTAAGCGTCTGCACAATATTCATTTCTTACTTCTTTCCTTTACGCACGTACAACAACCTCATTCAGTATGTCTTTATCTTGAGTAGCTCTTGGGGATTGTACTGGGTTAACAATATTAATGTATACACAAACACATATATGTAGATATGGCATTAGAAATGGCAGGAAAGTTATGTGAATTGAAAACAAGGAAGGAGTATGTGACTTAGCAATTTATTCTGAAGATGCAGTCAAAATATTAACAAAAATATCTTGTCAAACATGTTTAATTCAAAATATATTAGAAAGTGTTTGCTGCCCATATTTACAACGTTATATACAGTAATAAAGGAAATGGATATATTTATACCTTTACATAAGATTAAATAACCGTGCACACATTTGTTCCCTATAGGGAGCGATGAAGTTGTTGTGTTCAGAAGGAACGTGTTTAAATGTGCGAAGTTACGAATGGATGTGTTTGCCTGAGAGCGGAAATTTCTTTTGTAAGAAGCGCAACCATATTTAACGTGAATTCAAATTTCTGTTATAGATTATAGCTCATTCATAATTAATAAACATCTGGAGAAATTTAAATTCAACATTCTGTTTCCTATCACAAGTCCTAGGGCTTTTGCATTACCTACTGACATGCTACTGTTGTCGTTATATTTTAACTGCTTATAAACCAATGTAAAACAAAGTTAACAACATCTACACGATGCAATGGATCCCTTAGCAAGTGAGAAGTTCCCCACCGCATGTCCAATTGGTTTTACTTTCAGAATACCATGACATAGAAGTCGATAAGAAAAAAACAATTACCTGATTATGTACGCGGTCTATCCATTTTACAGTGAGTTACATAGTGAAGATCAAACAAATGACACAATTATAATAATATAAGAGACCAGATTGATTGATATTACCGAATGGCAGTATATTGTTCAGATAAATGAAAACAAATCCAAATATATTTGATAACAATCAAATTCAAAGTTTCATTTTTTAATATTAAACCATCCCCGGGAATTTATTTATGTTTTATAAGTAATTTCTGGTAGTATGCTGATTAAGCAACAATAATTGATCAAAAGACAATAAGAATAATCAAAATCGATTAAAATATTAAATAAAGTATCGTAGTAGGGATCCGTTTATCTCGCAAGAAAAATTAGTTGCGTTTTGGTCAATATCCATTCCTATGGTGGTGAAACTGGAGTGATCTCTCATGAGGGCGATGCTGTAAGGAGGCAGTGCGCTTCCCAGATTTTCCTAGACTATAAGTATCTATTCTAGACCGTACCGAAAATATCCAAGGGAATACAGGGCATTATATTCGGGGAAGGCATGGCTGCAGATGTTGAGGTAAAATTTTTAGTGTTGACAGTCAACCGCGTTTGGGGCTTCACTCCGAGTTTTGTCTGGATTTATTCCATAGCCTTTCCCGTTTTGGGCAGTTGAGGTTGAAAACCAGGGTTTCCTTCCCCTAGATGGACTGCATTCTTGGGGAATTCTTCATCTCCCAGAAGCACCCGCCTAGTGTCCAATTTTTGTCAATATCTTTGCTTTTGTTCTTTTTATTTCTATCAATGTTAATCATTTTTATTACCCCATTATCCCAACGCGCACACACCCACACACACATATATTTGTGTCTGTTTATATATATATATATATATATATATATATATATATATATATATATATATATATATATATATATATGAAGAAATATAGTCTTAAAGTGTGCTATATTTATGGGATAAAGTGCTCAATATCAGAGACAGAGCGTGTGTAAATATAAAAGTGAACATAGAAGTCAACACTTAGAGGCGACAGTCTGTTTCATGCTAGTGCAATCGTCAGGCAATATATATATATGTATATATATATATATATATATATATATATATATATATATATATGTGTGTGTGTGTGTGTGTGTGAGAGAGAGAGAGAGTATATATATTTGTGTGTGTGTTTGTATTTGTATGTGAATATAGTTCTAAGGTACGCTATATCTATATCTATATCTATCTATATATATATATATATATATATATATATATATATATATATATATGTGTGTGTGTGTGTGTGTGTGTGTGTGTGTGTGTGCGTGTGTATATGTGTGTGTTTAATGAGAGATACAATCTGGGTGAAATTACTTTTCAACACTCTATAGCATAGTGACCATTAGTTTTAAGCTTTAGGCGGCCATCATACCCTGATGAAGGCGTCGAAATTATGGTATTTTTATATTCATGTCTGGAGAATACTTTAACTACTACTAGCACAACAACCCGTCGTATATATATATATATATATATATATATATATATATATATATATATATATATATATATATAATAAAGACAAAGATATTGTTAAATATTTTAAACAATATATATATATATATATATATATATATATATATATATATATATATATATATATATATATATGTGTGTGTGTGTGTGTGTGTGTGTGTGTGTGTGTGTGTGTGTGTGTGTGTGTGTATTGTTTAAAATAAGTTATGTAAGGAAAGACAAAGAATATTGTATACAGGTAGTATTGTAATGTAAAATATGTTTAGATTTATGTTATAAACATAGTGGGGAAAACAAATATTCGTACACATAGAATCTTTTTAATTTATTTTATTTTCAACTAATGAATAAAGACTTTTTTTTATATAATTAACTGTACACTGATGCCTAAAACGAAATATGCAGAGAAAACAAAAAAAAATTGATTTGATAGTAATAAATCCAATTTATCCATGTTAATTCGTGAAAAAAAGTATTCGTACAATACAAAAAGTTAATTATAATATGTTTATTCATTCGTTGGAAATATAATAAATTAAATATTTTATGTGTACGAATATTTTACCCACACTCTGCACAAATATTATCCGTCATTATTTCTTCTTAGTATAAAAATTATTTTAGTGGATACATGTGTTTCATTTGTTTTCACATTTTACTGGGTACATGTGTTTGAGTTGGTATCCCCGATGGAAAAATGGAGGCAGGTTAATAGATTTATTCAGACCTTGCTCTGTCAGCGTCGTTCCGTGCCAGAACTTCTCGAGGCAGTCTATGGGTAGAAAGTCGTTTGATGAATTGAAATATGTGCAGGTTCGATTCCTGTCGGAGGTAGTTTTTTTTTTTTAGTTGGATTTCTCAATCTAGGCCGGTTATTATAAATTTCACTGTAAATAAAATAAAATAAAATCAAGCAAACCAGGACAGTAACTTAAACACGTGCACACCCTAAAAATAACGTATGTGTGTGTGTGTGTGTGTGTGTGTGTGTGTGTGTGTGTGTGTTTGAGAAAACTACTTGCTAGCTATTACAGGAACTATGCCACAACGCTATTATGCAGATGTAAAAATCTGGAATATAATTTACAGAAGTCTTAGACTCTCCATTCTTAGACAATAGACGATACCGAAATATTCTTTTCCTAAGTCACTAATATATTGACTACTCGTAAAACCTCCCGGGCCTCATGAGACCCCTATCACTAAGTAATTCCACATACAAAACCCAGATACTTTATTAGTCATATTAATTGCCTAATCCTTATCGGGAAGAAATTCGAAATCTGAACCTACATATGCCTTACTCTATTTTGGTACCGCTGACGAGCACATGACTTCAGGAACTTCTCCACACACTACATTTACGCAAGAATTTAAAATATAAGTCAAGTATGTCTGTATTTATTTACACATATGCTGTGCAGACGAGTACGAATAGAGAAATGTTTGGTCCTAATATATGTGCCCATCGGCCCGAATCGAGGGAACCCTTTCCCACTAAAATCGCACTAAACTACTTTTAAGCCATCGTGCTGAATACAATAAACTCTTCTAAAGATGTAGGCTTCATTGCTATACTATCAGGAGAATGAAACAACTTCACACTTCCAGGATACAATTTGCAAGGAAATAGTTTACAATATGTAACCACCTTCCACAGACCCGAATAACTATCAGTTACGTTTATAGATATTTAATAAGCTTCGCGTTGTTTTTTTTGTTTGTTTATTTTTTGTATTACTTTTTACTTTTCACACCTATAGACGTTACATGATCCTATTATACTAAAGCTTCGATTACGATATCTTGAAATCCTTTTTCATTGAGAAGTCTAGTGTAATGAAAGAATGCATAGTTTTGGAATGACAAGATTTTGAAAAATGTGAAATCCTTCCTATTTGTTACCCCTTATATTTTAATAAGATAATTTGGCGATGTAAGTCGCTTTACACATTCACTGATATAGTAATTTCTATGGAACAGAAAGTTTAAATTGTTTCTAACCTCATAGTAACAAGTTATGTGATTAAGATATATATTGTTTTAACCATAAATTCATTTTAATATATTACTTGAATTTCTAATCAAAGGACATTCAAATAAATTAACTGCTTTTTATTTTTATTCTGATATTATTTCTTATTTGTTTAAACGATATTTTTCTGAATACATCTTCTATGTGCTGTATCCATTCAGGATGTTGGCGAACAAGCCTCTCCACAATTTCCTGTCCATTGTAGCTCTTAATTATTTTTGTCTTTTTGTTATCTCTCCTAAGCCTTGCTTCGCCGACCTTTTACTCAATATATATAATCAGAGTTCACACCGTGAAATTAATATTAAAGACATTGGACTTTATAGAGATGATGGCACCATGGCTCCGAGGAAGTTTAAATTGATAAGATTAGAAACTAATACACAGAGAATTTAAGTTTGAAAGTTACTATTGATAGAGAATGAAAACAGTAAACTTGCTCGATATAACATTAGACGTAATGAATAATAGATACCAACTTTATAAACGAAAAATAATACCAATCCGTTATATATACACCCGAAGTCAAATTACTACACCATCTATATTGATGAATGTACCTTTACCTATTGAACAACGAATAAGTATAAATTCTACTAATGAAAAAATATTACAGTAATACAGTATCTTTATAAAAAAAAGGCTATAAATGCCTTCTACTTTTTTTCTGGGTCACACTAACAGTTAATCTAAGGTTAGATCTCCGAAAATTTAATCTAAACTTAAATTCAATTTCAAAATTAAACTACAATTCTTTTAAATTTTTTAATTCCAATATTCCACGCGATCGACCCAAAATATGAACAGAAATACAAATAAATAAAATAATTCCAGCACTTGAAAATTGTTTCGGCATGAAACTCCGAGTTGTGCAATTAATGAAAGATATTATGTATATTGCTTAATATATATATATATATATATATATATATATATATATATATATATATATATATATATATATATACACACACACACATATATATATATATATAAATATATATATACATACACACATATATATATATATATAAATATATATATACATATATATATATATATAAATATATATACATATATATATATATACATATATATATATAAATATAATATACACACACACACATATATATATAAATATATATATATACATATATATATATATAAATATATATAGATAGATGTATATATATATATATGCATAGAAGTATTAGTAGTTATAGTAATAGTAGGTAATGTGGACATCTGTGGCACGAAATAGCAAGATAAATTTACGAATTCCACCATATTGTTAGACTGTAACAATCTTGGTGAACAAGCGCTCTTTATCAGATTCCATCTGAAGTGGTTTGACCATTTGCATGATTGACGATCACATACATAGGTAAATTCTTTGTGGCCTGTTAAGGGATTCAAATCGTAGAATGGAGAGAACAATGCTATAGTGAGAAGGACTTGATAAGAGATGATTTGCTAATCCGGAAACTGAATGGTTGTGGCTAAAATAAGTTCTGCGCTAAAACAATTATTGGCGAAGCCTATGCTTTTTCAAAAAGTCATAAACTTAAACATCTTATACGTTAGTACGTATCCTTGTTTCTGACATTTTCTTCTCTTTCTCATCAATTTTCTCTCTCACACACACTCACACAAACACACACATGCACACATACCGCGACTTAGCTGTTTAGACTATGGAATTACAATGTGGTTGTGCTTGTGTAGAAGGATTCATTTTGCAACTGAATACATACATATATATATATATATGTGTATGTATATGTGTGTGTGTGTGTGTGTGTGTGTGTGTGTGTGCAGGTATGCAGAAAAATAGGAAAGAAATCGTTAGGTAAATAATCCGGAGTTCCTTAGTAACCAATATAGC
>OZ038480.1:134842092-134844592 GCA_964036315.1 Acanthosepion esculentum
TTATTATTGTTTTCATCTCGAGCCCGATTTATTTTTTCTCCAGATATATAGTTCATCTAATTGTGTTTTTATTTTTATTTTATATACCGGAAGTAGAATGCGGAGCCTTTCGGACAAATCATTGATTAACAACAAGTATATATGTTGAAGTAAATCTCAATAAAACGTAGAATTGTGACCAAAAAACATATAAGAATTTTCGACATATTTTTTTAAGCATTTCACCCCAAGCAAGGCGGGAAGCCACAAGTACGCAAGGGGTTACAGAAAATCTGGAGCGAGAGCAGTTAGGAATGATAGAGGAAAGGATAAGGAGAAGGATAGTGGATAGATCAAGTTTACAGGAGACGTCGATTGACATTACATTTGAATATTTGGAGATTATAGTTGTCAGGGAAAAATGTATAGGGAAGGGAGTTCCACATGTGAGAGGTGCGATATATGAAGCTATTGGAGTAGAAGACACGGCTACATTTAACAGTTTCAACAGTTGAAGGGTGTGAGAGAGATGCCAGCCTCGTAGGACGCTTGAATTCATGAAGTCTGGGAAACAGCGCAAGCAGCTCACCGGAGCAATTACCATGAAAGTATTTGTACAAAAGACAGAGAGAGGCGACGGCGCGTCTGTGAGAGAGCGACTGCAGACGAGATGCTAGATCTGGGCCAATTACATTGCATATCCGTCTCTGGAACTTATCAAGAACCCCGAGGTAAACAGAAGGTGCTTCAAACCATATAAGGCAGCAATACTCCATGCAAGGGCGAATGGTTGATTTGTAGATTTGAAGGATCGATTCCGGGGAGAAAAATTTCCTGGCGCAGCACATGGAGCCAACTTTCCTTGCGGTGGACGAAGCAATTGACTCAGTGTATTTGTTCCATCTCAGGTCAGCAGTCAAAGTGAGACCGAGCAGCCGCAGAGAAGTTGAGCGTCAGACATTCTAATGGTGGGGGAGGATCTCTGTGGTGATTAATAGAGAGCAGTTTTGTTTTTGAGGCGTTAAAGTTAACCAGCCAATTCCAGCCCCAGTTCACAACCGATTAGAGGTACTTTTCGAGAACGGCCAGGTTAGTTTTGTCCGCGACATTAGATTTGTTTTTGAGGCAGGAGTAAATTGTAGTGTCGTCCGCGTAGATGCCAACTTGGGAATCTATGGCGTCAGGAAGATCGTTGATGAATATAAGAAACAGAGTAGGTCCTAGGATGGAGCCTTGAGGAACACCTGCCTTCGTGGGATAGGAGCTGGAGAAGAATCCGTTGAGAACAACCTTCAATTCACGGTTTGACAGTAATGATTGTATTAGCTCAAACAATCGACCTGTAATACCATAAACCTGGAGCTTGCAAAGAAGGCCGGCATGCCAAACCCTATCAAACGCTTTGGAGATGTCTAGGGCCACGGCACAAGATTCTCCGTTATTTTGAAGAGCTTGGTAGACAATTTCAGTGATGGCCGTAAGCACATCCGCTGTAGATCGGGCAAAGCGGAAACCATATTGCTTGTCTGAGAGGAGATCATGGGATGTAAGGTGGTTAACCACTTCGGCGTTGATTAGGGCTTCGAAGACTTTGCCGAAGATGGGTAGGAGACTGATAGGACGGTAATTAGAAGGGTCAGAGGGGTCGCCAGAGTTCTTAAAGACAGGAACAATTGATGAGGACTTCTAGCAGTCTGGAAAACAAGATTTCTTGAGGCAGTAGTTATATAATTTGGAGAGGGCGGGCGCCAGTTCAGGAGCGCATTTCTTCAAGACAATGGCTGGTATCCCATCTCCACCACTAGGCATGTGGGGTCTAAATTAGAGATACTGCCCAATACCAATGACGGAGATATGTTCAACCCTCTCAATAGGGCATCAGTTCTAAGAGGGAAATCGTGTATGGGTACACCTGAAGAGTCAAGCGTTGAATTGAATGAAAATGTCCGAGCAAAGCATTCAGCCTTGTCGGCAGAGGAGGTCAGGACCACAAACTGGTTGAACAAAGGGGGTATAGAGGGTTTGCTATTGTTCAGCACGCTCTTGCAGAGACGCCAATAATCCTTGGAGCCGAATTTGCGTTCCTTCATCCGAGCAGCAAATAGTGACTTAACTTCGTTGAGGAAAACGCTTACTCTCGTTACGGGCGGAGGCAAAGAGACGTCTATTGCAGTCGAACATGTCGCTACGAAATAGGTGGAAGAAGTGGTTCCTATGGGCAATGGCGGCTGAGCAAGCAGCGGAAAACCAAGGGGAGGAGCGTCATTTGACCATATCATGTAATTTTTTCGTGAATCTTACTGACGGAGTAAATATATATATATTTTTAGAAGTGATTGTTTTTATCTTTTCTAAAATATATTTGCATATTAATTTAAATCCATATCTTGATGATCGAGTGAAGATTCTATTCAAAATGTCCTGTGGTGTCCTAAAGATCTCTGTCTTCTTCGCAATTACACGTAACTGAACATTTTCTTTGAACTTTAATTACTGTGAAGGAACAGAGATGAAAACAACT
>OZ038480.1:134847092-134942092 GCA_964036315.1 Acanthosepion esculentum
ATGTACATATATGTCCACATACATATATATATATATATATATATATATATATATATATATATATATATATATATACATACAAATGTATATATATATATATATATATATATATATATATATATGATATTTATTTCAAACCTTCATGAGTTTCCGATCATTATCTATGATTAGTTAATGATGAACTTTTCATTTTCGTTTATGATCGATTTCATCACAATTGTTCTCTTAAGTTTGAAGAGTAATTATGCACTCGTACTATTCAAAGTAAATACCTATAGAGTAATAAAAACCTCGGAGAATTCCAGTAAGATATTTGAATCATTTGTAAGATGCAACGGTTCAAAGCTTAATCTAACAACTGGACAAATTTGTTGCTAAACTATTTGGGCAATTTTGCTGTAACGCCCGGTACACACACACACACACACACACACACACACACACACACACACACACACACACACACACACACATGTATGTTCGTGAGTGAAGATTTATATAGATATGCTTGTGCGTGGATATATACACACACACACACACAAATATGCATACGCAATCGCGCATATATAAATGCAACTGTGTATGCATATATATATATATATATATATATATATATATATATATATATATATGTGTGTGTGTGTGTGTGTGCGTGTGTGTGCGCGCACGCATATATACAGACTCGCACACTCATTTATATATATATATATATATATGTATATATATATATTCACCAGCCTCATTTTGTTTTGCATTATTGGTAGTCATCTTTGGCGCATTGATCCTCTCTTCACGTATCTTCGTCAAGCGATCTATTGCGTCCGGCTTTGAAGTTTCATTATATCTCATATTGCATACTTGTCTCTTCTTACTCTCTTGATGCGGTTATTTTTTTTTAATCTCTCCGATAAACAAATCTATCGATCACTTGATATTTTTCCGTTTCATTTCCGGTTACCGTGCTCGGATATTACGCAATAAGACGAAGACTCTTAATACACCGTTTGTTTTATTTTATAAAAATAACTTGTTTCAAAAAATATTGTAACGAAACACAATCCTGTTATCTGTTTCGGACGGTTTCTCAGACAATATTTTGCCAACATGTGATTTTCAGTTACAAGTCGAGAACATAGTCAATTCTGATTTTGGGAATTCATGTAACGTGTCAGCACATTTACCTATTCATCACTGAATAAGCGTATTTACGAAATATTCATTATACGTTTTGTGCGAGTACGTGAGAAGGGAGGGAGGGGGGAACAGTAGAAAGAGCTTGTCATAAAAGAGAGCGAGAGCGTGAGCTTATTTGCCTGTATCTTATATTGCGGATGAAGCATTCTAGCTGCATGCGGAAGTCAGTGTAAGGCACTATGTAAGGGAGTGTGTGTGTGTGGGTGTGGGTGTGTGTGTGTGTGTTGCAAATACGCATTATCATCGGATACTCGTAAAGACAACTCAGAATTTTTACCAACTTACATACATATAGAATTGATTAGATTTATACTGAACGTGATATATAACTGTCCAATGAAAATCAAACCACACAAAAAAATTTCATTCTTTTTGGCACTTTTTCCTCAATCTCTGAAGAATCTTTAACAAATGTGAAACATGTTAGATCGATAAACGTTTCCTACTTGTTCTATATCTTAGAATATTGTAGGATTCCGATTTATATTTGATCATATATATATATATATATATATATATATATATATATATATATAAAAAGAAAGAAAAGTAATATATATAATCCGGTGTTCTTATAGATATTTTATTTTTACACAATAGTGCTCAATGTAAATTTACAGAGCATTAATATTACAAATTAATTGCTTTAAATTATGTTTTTTTTCGCTACACAGTAATAACCATGTTTCAAAAATGGAAGCTAAAAATTCGCTTGACGAGGAAATGAAATTAATAACAAAATTAAATTCGAAGATTTTAGCTTCTATTTTTAAAACATAGTTATTACTGTGTAGCGAAAAAACATTTTAAATCAAAACCCCATCCGAGTCCCTCCCCGCCGAGACAGAGAGTTCGACAGCAAAGAACAGTTTATACAACTGTTCCAGTCACTTGGTGACCGACCTTACTCAGAGTTGGTAGCCATATTATATAGGTGTGGGAGAGTCTATTTGTTAGTAGGTCCCCACAATACCCCCCTCCCATGCCTTTTATTCGGTAAAAAGGTTTATTACTTTCCAGAAATTTAATACCTTTTCTTTTGGGTGTTAAAGGCTCGGTAAATTTCCTCTTTCTCCCCGACCTTCGTTGTTAAGGCGTATGCTACGAGGGCTCGAGGTCAAATGTGTCGCAAATGATCTCGATGGGTTCTTCCACTTCATCCTGTGTGCTGTTAGAATCTATTTCATGCCATTTTTTAATTTGATTAATATGTCTTTTGTGGGTATGTCTTGGTCCTTTTATTATATACACCATCTTGCCGATACTTCTACTGATCGTGCCCTCCTCCCAGTACGGCATATTCTTCTGAAAACTTTTAAAAGAGATTTTCTGACCTGGAAGAAATCGTTTTTTGGGTTCTTTTTCGGTCTTACATGTTTTTGACTGTTTGGGAATTAATTTTTCAAAAACGGATCTCATCCTCGTCGCTAGTTGTTATGGTGTAAAACCATAGAAAGATTAACACGGATTAGGATATAGGTTAAATAGTATATTCTCGGAAACGTAGTACAAAGGTAAATGTGGACTGGAGAGTACTTTCTCTCACTGGTGTCCCGGCGCACTCATTCACTCATTCTGTGGCTACTACTCGGTGACCCTCACTTGGTGACTGACCATACTCAGAGTTGGTAGCCATATTATATAGGCGTGGAAGAGTCCATTTATAGGTAGGTCCCCACAATACAAACGTAAATAATGAACATATACTGGCGATGGATAAACATAAAGAATATACAAACTTACTCAGACTGAATAACACCACAAGATAATTTTAATTCAGACCAGAGCAGTAAAGACGTTTGATTGGAAGTCACATTACATCAAAACAGCACAATTGGTTAGCGAGATATTCATAATGTCTGCTTATTTTCCGGAAAGATCTAGTACAAGTACTGGAGGTATAAAAATGGAACGAACCAAATAATGAAGTAATAACAGTAAAATCTTATGATGAATGACAAAATTCTCTTACCGTAACAAGCGAAGAAAATGCATCGCTATTATGTTCCAGCTCTGTTGTAACTTGTTCCTATTTTATTTCATAACGTTAATATCTGCAAGTATAGTTCAATGGTGACCAGCATACAACAGACAAAGCTGTTCCGCGTTCTTTATATTTGTTATGCTATTATTTCTCTCAGCGAAATTCATTCTTATTTCAATATTTAGCAACTACTTTTGATTTTTCTGACAATCATTCTTAAAATTTATTTTTAATGTGGGGTATAGTTACAGCGTTAGATCGCTGAGGTGTTCAAACTCTTAATTTAAAATATTACTGATATATAATTTGTTTTATTATTTAAAAAAATGTTATATATTGTCATGAATGTTATTTCTGGAACAAGTAGAGTCAATAAAAAGGAAATTGAAATATTTTATTTTAAATATCAAATTAAAAAGCCCATATTAAAAAAAATGTATAATGCAATTTTCAAATGTTTAAGTGTATACAAAAACAAGTTTCATTTAACTTTTAGTAAATAAATAAAACTGATTGTAATTCAGATAACTATTATGACTATATCCAGATAATCCCTGTAGTTATATACTCAGAAAATGACTTGTTTATTCATGAAGATTTTGACTTGCCACTAGCTAAGTATTAAGAAAAAACATTTCGTAAGAGTTTCAAAAACCCACGGTAATATCCACATAAATGCCGTATTAATTGTAATGGTGCGACCAAGCTTGGATGCTAATAACACTTTTCAGCCAAGAGAAACATTGTTTAAAATTTTTAATTATTAATTACATTATTAGAGATAGATTTATTCCGTCACTGATCAACAAATTAAAATGTATCTCAATAAACATAATAATAGCCCTGAAAAATTGATACATTACATTGTTTTTTTTGTAAAAAATTTAGTTGTGTGGTTGTAGGGCTATTAGAGACTATGAGGTCAATTGTTTTAAATTTTTTATAATATATGATCAGCTTAAATTATTTAATATTATTAATGGGTTTAACATTTCTACCTATTATGTTTTTGAGTGTTGTTTCATCATATTTGTAATTATTATGCATTTGGTTACAATAGGATTAGTCAATAGTGTTATGTTTATTTTGACGTACAATATTATTATTAATATTATCAATTTTGTTAGGGCTATTATTAAATTTATTGAGATACATTTTAATTTGTTGATTAATGACAGAATAAATCTATAGCGTGGTATGACGTCATAGAACCGCATCTTGAACTTACGATCTGCGTCTGATATTCCGCGACCGTTATCGTCGCATATCAATTTTCTATGTCAAAATAACAAAATATCATCTTTGACGGAGGATACCTTTGTTTCATGTCTGTATAATCACTCTGATGATGACTCATGTGAACCGAAAGCTTAGGACCAACTTAATAAAAAATATCCAACCGTTGAACATTTGTTTTCCTTTATTTTCACCAGAAACTAAAGTAAACATTCGAAAATTAGAACGGCTCATAATCAGACATAATAGACATTCGTTATCTGTTATATTTAATACTATATGTTCACACACACACACACACACACACACACACACATATATATATATGTATATATATATATATATATGTGTGTGTGTGTGTGTTTGTGCTTGTTTGTATCTGTATATTTGTGTGCGCTTGCATAAGAAACAAAGACGTTGACACCGCGCTTTGGTCCGTGTTTGAAAACGTGAAATAAAATATATTTCATACAATAAAATAGATTGGTGGAATTGGCCGTGTTTTGCTGGTCTTTTCTGGGATGAAATGAATGCATCTCTTGAATAGTTAATCTGTTGGAAGTATGCTATTTTTCTGCTGATTCATGGCCAACATTGATGACATCGATAACAATGAGGACGATAAGATTAAGGAAAACAAAAGGAAGCAAATTGCGAGAGACGAATGAATAGAAGCGATAAGCAGGGTAGATAAAAAAATACAAGACAAAAATAATGTATTTTATTTTAATGGTCTTAAATGAAAGGTAAAGGAAAGAGAAGAATCGGGATCAAAGTGAAACGTAGAAAAGATGAGTGAAAAGCATAAAAAAAGAAAAGAAAAAAAAAACATCCAGACAGAAAAAAAAAGAAATACAAATTTAATGGAAAATAGCGAAAAAGGAATCGAAAAATAAAAAATAAACTAAAAATAGAGAAATATAAACAAAGACAACCAGACATAAAATGCAAAAGTATAGGCAGAGAATAGTGTCAAGATATAAAAAGGAATATATCAGGTAGACGAGAGGGAAACGAGTTTAAGAATAATTAAGGAACAAAGAAAAAGAATAATTGATAAGAAAAGAAACAAGTTGATAAAAAAAAGACAAGATGAAAGAGAAACTTTTCTAAAATTTAAAAAGGGAAGCGGGGTGATTTAGTAAAAAATGAAAGAAAAGAGGATAAAAAGAAGCAAGACTGTGAAATGCCAGAAAAGCAAAAAGAATGAGAAAGATGTCAAGGACGAAATATAGTATGAAAATCAATACACAGAAAAGGAAAAGGAAAAAGAAAAAAATAGGGATAAGGAAAGACACACAAAAGCAAAATGTAAGAAAATGAAAACAGAAAAGAAAAAGTTAATATATTAATTGCGAATGGCGGGAAATTCCGTCAAAGAAGTTCTAAAAATGCGAATGACGGTAATTTATGCTGCATTTGTGTATTGCTCGATAAAGAATAAAAGGAAAGAAAAGTTAGGGAATAGAACTGAATATGTATAGAGGGAAATAAGGAGACATTGAACCTGGTACAGGCAAAGACATCGCCAGAGAAGAGTAAATGGAAGAGATGGGCAGATAAAAGGAATAAAGTCCGAGTGAATAGCACTTGGGTCAAGGGTACTTGAGCAAATCTAAACAGGTTAATTGAATGGGAAATTTCCGAGCATCGATCTGGAGCGATGAATTTAGGTGAGGAGTGGGTTTAGACTGTTGCATGGAGGTGCGAAATGTAACGATGACGCTCTCAAAGAGAAACAGTTTATTACAAAGCATGGAGAATGTGTATCTGTGTTTGCGTGAAGACAGGGAGGAAATGTCTGTAAGAGCGACTCTGACTGTGGATATTAATGTGTGTGTGCGCGAGAGAGAGAGAGGGGGTACTTAGATAGAGGGAGAATAAAATGGGGAGAAAACAGTAAAAATATATCAAAATGTGAGAATTGGTTAAGAAAGAGAGAAGGAAAGAAAAAAGAAGGAAAAACAGAACGAAAGAACGAGTGGGGAAGGAAGAAAGAAAAAGAAGGAGAAAAGAAAAAATGAAGAGAAAAGAGAAAACAATGAACGAAATAAAGAAGGAAGGAAAGAAAGAATAACAGAAAGAAAGAGGCAATAGGTAAATACATAAATAGATAAATACATAAAGAAAGAAAGTAAGAAAGAAAGAAAGAAAGAATATAAAATGCTGAAAAATCAAGGAAGAAATACAGAAAAAATGAAAGAAGAAGGAATAACGTAAGAAAGCTAGAATGATAAAAAGAAAAAAAACGAGAGACAGAAAAAAGAAAGAAGGAAATAAAAAATAACAGAACACAAGGGAAAGAAAGAAAGAAAGACAAACAGAAAGAACGAAAGAAAGAAAGAAAGAAAGAAATAAAGAAAGAGGAAATAAAGAACGGAGTAGTAGAGAGATGGTCATGGATATAAGTAAAAAAAAAACGGTGAAAAATTCAGAGAAACAGATATGTAAAATACTGAAAAAATATACGATAAATCCCAGACTGAATGCAGAAAAATAAAAAAAATCCCAGACGAAATAGAAAAGAGAAAAGAAAATATAGTGAGGAGAGAGAAGGAACCTAACAAGAATAAACAGACGATATACCGAGAATGTTTTAAAGAAAGATGAAGAGAAATATGTAAAAAAAAATATAATGTATCTAGTTTAGGAAATATTATAACATGTTATAAGTTGTACGTCCTATAAGTTCATGGAACTTACAAAACTAAATATTTTGAAACTCTTTACTTTTGTGATTTCGAGAGACATACGAAATATCTGGTCAGAAATGAAAACGCTTACTAACAGCGGAAAAGGTTGATCTAGCTTTATATATTCCCTGGACATTTGAGCAGCAAATAAGTCTAATTTACCAAGTTTACTTTAGTATGGCAGAAAGCCCATAAAAAGCATTATGGAATAATCATACTCGCTCCACGGGCGAACTGAAATGTCAGATAGAATTGATAACTCTGCTTCAATAATAGGTACCAAGCATATACTTAAAGCTATATACAAATCATAAATGAGGCTGAGAAATGACCAATGGGGTACACGGTAAGTCGAGAGCTCAGTAAGTTATAGAAATAGTCTACATAACTGGCTTTCTATTCATCTTGCGATGAGAGGGGTCTTTATGTTGGTGTTACCGGTAAGAAGTGAAATTGGATTACGCTAATGCTTTATGGTGATTAAGAAATAAGGCGAAAAGAAAATGTAAGCAAAAAGAAGAGTGTAAACTGTCGGCTTGTTATATGCCCCGGATTGCTAAAACTGTCCCCCGTTGGCCAAGACAGACAAAGATTTGAACAATCTGTTCTGGAGTCCCGATAGAATTATATATTCTAAATATGTTTCTGTCAGCTATAAAAATTAAGCGTTATACAACACTTTATTACGTGAAAATAGATATAATAAAGATAGAAAAAGAGAAAGATTTGAAATTAAACATTCTTCTAAAATGGGATTTTGATGGAGAGGAAACGGTAAAAGAGAGAAAATAAAAAGGAAAAGAATATCCGAGTAAAAAGAAACAATATTTTATAGCCTACTACTAAAGAGTCAATTCAGATATTTGAGTCTAATTAAAGTGGAAATGAAGTTAAATAGAACAATGATGGGAAATGCAGAAATTACAGGAGAGAAAAAGAAATATGAATTTATCGTATGCATAAAATTCACGTTTAATGACTGGTAGATTTCAATTCACCTTAATCTGAAATCAAACACTGCGCAGAACGTAAAGATTATGTCTGTTTCATTTCTCATGGTATTTATCCAAAATTCGATTGAGATGTTGAGTATTTTGATCAAGAATTATAGAAAAATCTCCTGAGATATCGTGTGTTATGGCTTTGTATAATTATTTTCTGACATCTCAGTCATTGTCAAGAAACAATGTGACGTCAGGATATCACTCAGGCACTATATTGCTTCCTGCAAATGCCTCTTTCATATATATATATATATATATATATATATATATATATATATATATATGCGTGTGTGTGTATCAGACCGATTGCACCCGTCATGAAACAGCCTGTCGCCTCTGAGTGTTGACTTCAATGTTCATATTCATATTTATATTTTACATAGGTTCTATCTCTGATATTGTGCACTTTATCCCATAAACATAGCACACCTTAAAACTATATTTCTTCATTCATATATCTATCTATCTATCTATCTATCTATCTATCTATCTATCTATATATATATATATATATATATATATATATATATATATATATATATATAGAGAGAGAGAGAGAGAGAGAGGGATAGATAGATAGATAGATAGATAGATAGATAGATAGATATAGATATAGATAGATACAGATATATGAGATAACGATATATATCTTTATATATCAACAAGAATATTGGGGAAAAATATATGACTATGTGGAATAATTTTCTTGTAATGCGATTCGTGTCCTTTAGTCTGATGGTGTCCTATATATCGAAACGCGTCACATGAAAACTTTTAAATATGACAGATAGATAGATAGATAGATAGATAGATAGATAGATAATGAACAGACTGAGATAGATAGATAGATAATGAACAGAATGAGATAGATAGATAGATAGATAATGAACAGACTGAGATAGATAGATAGATAGATAGATAGATAGATAGATAGATAGATAGATAGATAATGAACAGACTGAGATAGATAGATAGATAGATAGATCAAGAAACGCGTGTTTGTAAAATAATGCCTATATCTATATTGACAAGGAAGAGCGGAAGGAAGTGAGAGAGGGAGGAAGGAAGGAAGACGAAGGAAGGGCGGGAGGTGGAAAAAGGGAAGGAAGGTAAAGATTTTGTCAATCGTGTCTGGATGTAATGTATTCCAGATGGAATTTGTGGAACTGCAAACAGCAGAAGTAGTAGAAAACTGAAATTGTTTCGCACACGAAAACTAAATAAATAGATAAAAGATGAGACGAACACAACATCGCGGAGAGCGTATCAAGCTCTGCGAAGTGTGTCATTTAATTTGACTAGTGTCCAAAAACTATTCGCCTTCTCTTTTCTGCTCAATGGACCTAGTTCGTCCGATTAGGTCACAGTCACTCGGGAGAGCGCCGCGTGACCAATTTCGCGACTGAATGGGTCGCCAATCCGATTTGAAGCTGCTGATGTCAGTCCAAGGCGAAAGGTCAGCTCATCAGTCGCATTTCCTTGATTCGTCGTTATCTCTTTCCTCATAAAGTGTCGATTGGTTCGCTCTTCGATTATCCTCGGTCGACAACATGCAAAAGACTTCGCTGACACCAAAAGCTGTCCCTGTTTTCTGGACAGTTAAAAAATAAACTTAACATCCGATCGCTAAAAGAAGCTAAACATATACATTCACCCATATAAATATATTACATTTCGATATTTGAACACGGATATATGTTTTATTTCATCATTAAAAGGTAGTTTAGGATGTTCAGGAACTGCATAATTCAATTTTAAGAAATGTTTAAAATCGTTTGTAAAAATCAAGGCTTGATAGCGTTCAGAAATTTTTAGTTCCGTTATTTTTTCTCACTTCCAGATTTTCTTGTTCTTTCTTTCTACTTTTTTCAGTAGTACTACACAGACACACACACATGGTTTCTTATCAAGTGATGGTGTTGATTGCAAAATAATGAAAAACCCTTTATTTTGCAATCAATAGCATCACTTGAAAAGACACCAGTAGTGTTAAAACGAAATTGCAAGATTTGTAGTGATGTTATATGCATATGCAGAATAAATATTATTTCCTCAACTCAATATTAAGCACTTTTTTAAGAATAGTGTTTTTGATTATCGGAATTTTATTCCATTTGTACCAACTCCGAACTTGTGTAATATATATATATATATATATATATATATATATATATATATATATATATATATATATATATATATATATATATATGCACACACACATCTCTGCTCAAAAAGTATGAGATACTTGTATATTTTTTTCAGATAACACTCCCTTATTTTTTACGCTATATCAATTGATAGCGTATGCAATTATAGTTTTCAACAGATTCGTTTTATTTCTTACATATGAATCGCCATGGTTTCTTGGAAAAGAATGTGGAGATTTTAACCTTTTCCTTCTCCCCAGTTTGTATTCCGAATAGCCTCTCTCTAGATTGGTTGAAGCTCAGTCTAACTTTGACAATTAGACCATAGGTAAGGGGACAACAGATCGATTCATCTCATCCCCAATGGCCAGTAATGCGAAAGTGAACGCAGCCAGTAGACTAGGCTGAAATTTGAACTCGGCTCGCTGATTCCACTACTCGCGCAAAAAAACAAACAAACTGCGCACACTATCTATTAATTTAGAGTTATTATGTTCTTTATATGTGGTTTTAGAGTAAATAAGATAATTGATATTATTATTTTATTTCCATAATTATCAGTACATTTTTGTTAAAAGAACGTTTGCATAAATATTGACCTTTCCAAGTAATAATTTAATACGTTCGACACCAGTCATACCTAAGAGAATTTTGGCACCAATCATAGCTACGTTTTGGCACCAATCATAGCTGAGGGACTTTTGGCACCAATCATAGCTACGTTTTGGCACCAATCATAGCTGAGGGACCTTTTCTAAAGACACCCATTAGGCTTCTTCATATCTTATCTGATGTTTAAGATCATTTTTCTATTTCTATAATCATTCCAGATTTTCTGAATCGAACAATCCACTTATTTACAACAATTCGCAATTGATGACACATATGTTTGATTAGATTTACCTGAGGCTATTGTGAATTTTATTATGCAAACATAATCTCATTGTTCTTACCTCTTACTAGAATTGTTTCGATGCATGTTTCACTTTATTCCCATTCCTGGTTAGTAGAAAGTAAAGGGCAGTTCGAAAAAGTGGATGATATTTTAGCGAATCCATTTTCCCTAAATCCAGCAAAATTTCTTCGTAAGCTGATGCAACCCCAGAAAATGACGCCGTTGGCATATCTTTTCCATTATACGCTACGTTATTTGACGTAACGTTACGTCCTAAAATTTAGAGTTTTGTTTCTTCTGATCAAATTACTGTACTCTTTGACTTGTCCTACTGATTATTTAGCGAATACCGTATGTAAATTTCTGCGTGTTTTCTTCAGTACTTCAATCAGTACGGCAAATTGTCGTTTGCTTAATGTTTAATTTATGGAACCTGTACTAGTATTCATCAGATCTGTTAAAGTAGACTTTATGCTCAATTTCATATTGACTGTAACGTCCCTTGGGATCATAGCCACCCCCAGGTAATGAAAATTTATTTCGGTGAACGGTCTTTTAATCGGTTTAGAGTGTACCAAATATTTTTCATTCCTGTACGATAAATGAATTCGTAGAAGTAGATAAGCAAAAGACGTTGAAAAAATATAGTTTTCCCTGGATCGATAAAGAGCAGTCTATTGCTTGTTCAGGTCATTTAAATTCTCTTCTGTTTTCGTCACTATTTAAAAGATCATTGTAGATTGAATTTATATTAGGCCTCAATTAAGAATGGCCCTATTTTAGGTGTGGTTTTAATACTCTAATTTATTACTAAATTAAACTTTTTGTTTGATACTTATGCAAAAGAAATTATGATTAAGTGCAAAATAAATATTTATATAAATGTTTTCTATGACTAATGAATGTATTGTTTACGAGTGTTGACTGATTAAACAAATATAAATCAAATGGGAATGATTAATTAGAAAACAAGAAAAGAAAATAGGAGTCAAATACTTTTGCGGATATATATATATATATATATATATATATATATATATATATATATATATATATATATATATATATGTATATATACATATATGTATATATATATTATTACTATTATTATTATTATTATTATTATTATTATTATTGTTAATATTGTTAATTAAAAAATATCTAACACTTAAAATCCCATAGGATTTTAAGTGTTTAATCCTTATGAGATTTTCCGAGTATAATATTTTTTAATTAATAATAATTTTGTTCTGTCTTTTGACATAGAGCTCTCCCTGGATATATATCTTCCTGAAAATTCCATACGGATTACCATATTGCATCATTACTATATATATATATATATATATATATATATATATATATATATATATATATATATATATATATATATATAATTCTTTCGATGTGAGTTTGTGACACTGGGTGTCCCGCCCTTGGATAACAGTCAGCGCAAAGGCCGTGAAACCCAGGGTTACAAACTCACATCAACGCAGCTAAATTTGCTAGTTCTATCACTGATATTGAGTGCTTTTCCAATAACTTATATAATATATAAATAACATATATACAAACTTCAAGTATATGAATATATATATATATATATATATATATATATATATATATATATATATATATATATATACACACACATACACATACTTATTATACATATGTATATATATGTGTCTGTGTATGTGCGCGTGTGTTAGTATGTATTCTTTATTTTTCTAATTCGAAAATATTTTTTTATTTTGGCAGATTATCAATTATCAACAAATTTTGTCTTTAAAAGGCCAATTTAGTAATATAAAGATGCGGTAATTATGTGGGTGAGAGAATAAATTAATTAATGAATGAATGATCTTTCTATCTCAGTCTGTTCACATCTATCTAGATCTATCTCAGTCTGTTCATATCTATCTATCTATCTATCTATATTCCGATCTATCTTTCTATTTATCTATCTATCTATCTATCTATCTATCTATCTGTCTGTCTATCTTTCTTTCTATCTATCTATCTATCTATATTCAGATCTATCTCAATACCTATCTGTCTGTCTGTCTGTCTGTCTATCTATCTATATTCGGATCTATCTCTCTACCTATCTGTCTGTCTGTCTCTCTATCTATCTATCTATCTATCTATCTATCTATATTCAGATCTCTCTCTCTACCTATCTGTATGTCTGTCTATCTATCTATCTATCTATATTCAGATCTATCTCTCTACCTATCTGTATGTCTGTCTGTCTATCTATCTATCTATATATATATATATATATATATATATATATATATATATATATATATATATATATATATATATGTATATATATATATATATATATGCACTGGTCTGATAGCCATTTGAGTTCTTCTCTTTCACTCTATCATGATCCCCCTCTTTATCATAGTCATAATTATAAAGTGAGATGAATACAGTGAGGACCGATCTCCCTTCAGTCGTATTGGTCTTTGAGGTCCACTTGCTAACCAGTACTACAAGGAGAGACGCCACGTCGTTATTTAATAATGTAAAGTTAGTCTTGAGCAAGGACACGCTATTATTGTTTTGTTGGTATTGAATTTAACTAGATGACAAATGGTTTGTTTGAATGAATATCTTTTATGTCGGGTTGAGGCGCCTCCACCTCTCTTATGCCTGTGTATGTATGTGTATATTGTCCCAATGTTTTTTTTTTTAATTTGTCCATCTATTCAAATGCGATTACTACATTGGGAAAATAAAAAATGACTAAATTCTTCAAGATTTCAAAACCTGCCGTCATAACTCAAGGAAATTCATATATATATATATATATATATATATATATATATATATATATATATATATATATATATATATATATATATATATATATATATATATATATATATATCCTATTCCATACGCAGTTTTCTACACAAATAAAATGATGTCATTAACCGAACTTATTAATTTTAACAACATTTTTATATGTGATTTAATTGCATTTCTGATTAAATTTTACTTGCCAGATACGGATTAATTGAAATGCCAATTAAAAATTAACTGTAATGCCAATTAAAAAATTAATTGACGAGAGTCTTTTCATTCCAGATCCATTAATTTTGGAAGAAATCGGTAAGTGCATCTTCTTCACTGGCACCATACTATCTGAATTTCTTCATTCCTTTTCCTGCGATTCATTTCACGAATTTGATGCTTTAACGTTTGGCCAACATCCCTTGTAACTTGTTTTTCTTTCGTTTTCTCCTTTCTTACAACCTCATTCTTTTAACCGTTTCATCTACCAATAACGATTTTTTTCTCCATAATAGCATTTATAATATGCATGTTTATTAATCTTTCTTTCCGCGCTAGTTCGTTTTAGAGCTCTCACCGACACAGTTAGCTTATTTTGACAGCACTATGTTGCGGTCAGAAACTCACACATCTTATTTCCCATGTATTCTCGCATAAAAGCCGAAGCCCTTTAAAAAGTCGAGTAATCGAAAATAATCTATTTATTATTATTTTTAAGATAAGTCCAGGCATGCTTAGATGAAGACGCATGCATTTTTAAAGATGTGATAGATGTCTGCATTCCCACTACACAAAAAGCCTGAATATGAAACAATTATTTGAATAAAAAATAAATATGTCGTCTCTTTATATTCATATAGTAACTAGAAATTCTTCCTACCGACATTCTGCAACATTTAGCTGTACCTGTTTAAATTGAAAGGTAAAAAAATATTAAAGACTCAAAGAATTTGTCTGATTGAAAAAATATTTTGAATGTCTTTTCACAATTGTGACTTAGCTAGTAAACTGTTCTCATCTATTATAGTGACTGCAAAGCTTATTCAGTTCCCGAATACTCTATTCTTATTAAACATCTATGGGTTTTTAAATATTACAAATAATCCAGTCATACAACAAATTTAAACTTCAACCTTAGATGTCCTGCGTGATATACGCTGAGGCGATCATGTCACTTTCGTTTCATGATAGACTGGTTGCCAATTAAGGCGATAAGATCCATGTTCTCCTGCAATTTAACCCATAGATGGGAGAGGAGAAGAGATGCAATCAAACATTTTCCAATGGCTTTTCCACATAAGTGAATATGACGAACTCGACTGAAATTTAAACTCGGCTCTCTGCTTTCTTATTCTGAAAGTCGACAATTTTTAAAACAGTATATATATATATATATATATATATATATATATATATATATATATATATGTGTGTGTGTGTGTGTGTGTGTGTGAACATATATTGTTAAATATAACAGACAATGTATGACTATTATATTTACTAATGAGCTGTTGTAAAATTCGTATGATTGCTTTAAATTCGGAGGAAAATAAAGACAAAAATTGTCCAACATTTGGATATTTTTTATATAAGTATGGAAAATGTTTGTCTTTATTTTCCCCTGAAACTAAAGCAACCATACAAAGTTTAGAATGGCTTATGATTAAACATAATAAACATTCATTGTCTGTTATGATTAAAAATATGTTTAAATAATGATCTGCTAAACCCAATACACTAAATATATGTGTCTGTGTGTATACACACAAACAGTACATATATATATATATATATATATATATATATATATATATATATATATATATATATACATGGACATTATCTGACCATGTTGTGTGAGAGTTAGATGTAATCAGTTTGAGATATCTTTCTAGTCTAAAAGTTACTGCAAATTATTGCCTTGTGTTTCCTTTTCCTTTGTAACCTGATCCTGTTTGTTTCTAAAATTATTTTCTTTACTAACATTCAAAGTTCCAAACTGTTTTTCTAACATTCAGATTCCAGAATCGTATCATTCGTATCGTATGATTTTCTCACTCTTCACAGAAAATTACCAACCAAATTGTAACGGATTATATAAGTTATTGATCATGCGTGTTATCTCTTCATATCTTTTTATTTCATTTTTCATTTCTTTAATTTCTGAATGAATATGTATTATGACATTATAGGCGTACAGCCATGCACGGTTTTTGTTTTAACATCCTTTACTCATCCTTCTTTCACATCGTTTCAGCTGCCTGTAAATTATCTTCGCAGTTTTGCATATGAATTCAGTACAATTGCTTTATCTTTTTGTCCTATTGTAATTTAGTATTTTTAGTCAATCAGTATTCCCCCTCTCTATACACACACTCACGCGTGCACACACACACACACACATACACACACACACACACACACACACACACACACACACACACACACACACATATATATATATATATATATATATATTAAAAAGAAGAGAGAAACCAAAAACGTTTTTCTTTAAAAATAAAATTATTAAGCTTTATTTTCCATAATTTTGATAAAAGTGTTTCCGATCTCGTGACCGTCATCAGGCAATGGATGAGGATTTCCACATATTATCGATATTAATTCCAATAATATGTGGAAATCTACACACTTTGCCTGATGACGGTCACAAGACCGGAAACTCGTGTAGCAAAAGTATGAAAAATAAAGCATAATATTATTTTAAAAATCTGCATTACAACCAAAAACTTTTGCGGTTTCTGTCTTTTTAATGTACGAACTTTTCTCTGGTTGGAACTACAATAGCCTCTTATTTTATATATATATATATATATATATATATATATATATATATATATATATATATATATATATGAGGAACAATACAATATTTGTC
Organism: Acanthosepion esculentum; assembly: GCA_964036315.1. Taxonomy (NCBI): domain Eukaryota; kingdom Metazoa; phylum Mollusca; class Cephalopoda; order Sepiida; family Sepiidae; genus Acanthosepion; species Acanthosepion esculentum. The sequence continues at coordinate 134,863,956 of OZ038480.1, forward strand.
TCGAAATAAACAACACCTTGATGATGACATTAGGCCATGTCAAAAGTACCCGGAATAAAATATTAAATATCAACATAGTGATTTTCTCTTCTCTTATGATAATGACACCAAATAAGCTTGTCCCCGAATATGAAAGGATTCAATTGAAAATGTGAAGACCTGTCTAAATTATGCCCAATACATATACACACACACACACACATATATATATATATATATATATATATATATATATATATATATATATATATATATATATATATATACCTGTCTGTAGAAAAGACAAATTTTATAAATATAAATGACAATAGGAAAACTATAATAGTTGGATGAAACGCGTTGGCAACTATTATAGTTTTCTTATTGTCATATATATATATATATATATATATATATATATATATATATATAGATAGATAGATAGATAGATAGATAATAAGCCATTGGTATATAATCCAAGTGAATCCTAAAAATATTAAATATTAAAACTGATCCACAAAAAGAGCTCAGTGTATTTTTTATAACAGAGCTTAAACATTACATAGAAAAGAAATCCAAATTTACCTAATTGGAATAGCTATTTCAACCAACATTGTCAACTTTGCATTGCCGATTGGTTAGAATGGTCGCTTTATTACCAAGATGCCCGGGTTCGAATGTCACCATGGTCAATTTGTCAGGAAGCAGACTTCCTGATGTTATAGGTTTGAAGTGGGGACGATCCCAGCGTGCGGCGTCTTCGGAAAGTGCCTGAAAACCATACCATGTGCTGACCCAAGCCATGTGAGTTAAATTGGGTAGACGGAACACTTTGGGACCGTCGATACCTGTGCTAGCACGAAGGTTTGAGTGTGCTAGTGTTGTTCACATTTGTTGATCATTCTAGGTAACACGCTTTCTCCCAGAAATTGTAACTAAGATCTGCTCAGCACAGTTGTATAAAAAACTACAGGTTGGCACTGTGGGTGTTGAACAAACACAAATATGCCTGAGCGAGAGTCTTCAATAGGGATTGGTTAGCCGCCCTAGTAGACGAGTATCCTCGAGTAGCCACATATTATTATTAGAAAAATATATAACAAAGAAGATAAATGCTATGTATCGCGTTTCATCTTCTAAAAGGATGTCAGTGGACTATAGTAAAGTTTTTTGATGAAATTATATATATATATATGTAAAGAGGTGAGGGCAGATATGACATTCTGAACGTCGGTTATAATAATGCACCGACATGAAATGCTGAAGTTTTTCGAACGATGAAATTTAAAATTTGAATTAAATATTTTTTTCAGTCGCGTCTAGACATTCAGACTAGCCGAGCTAATTCATTTTCCCTATGCTTTTGTCTTTGATTTTATCACATTTGTCGTTAAGTATTCCTCATTTCGATAACAGAAGTTCTGCAAAGAAAGTTGTAATATTGTTTAAAATCTGGACGTAAAGTTACCATGAATGATCTAACACTCAAAGCACATTCGCTTTCTTAAATTATTTTTTTCTTTTTATTCACAAATTATTACTGTAAGCCACTAATGAATTGAGCGTGTTGTTTTGTAAAAGATCTCACTTATGTTTATATGTTCATATAACATTATATTAAAATTCCTCGAATTTTCAAATCTGCCGGAGTACTGGAAGAGAGAATTTTACAGTATTTCATTCATTTGCCTAATATTTTTCTGATATACAGAAATTTAAATAACATATTCTTCCACATACATACATACATACCCTCACACACATATGTGTGTGTGCGTGTGTGTATGTGTGTATAGAGGTAGTAATCCGTTGGTAGGAGTCAGGCGAGTCCTATTAAGAATACTTAGAATTTGAAATATGTTAAAACTGACTCACAAAAAGTCCCCCCCAACTTTGAACTCTGATATAGGGACGAGTTTAATACGCTAACAATTCTGAATTATCGCTCTTTAATCTTACTAAAGTTACCTCTTGATTGTTTTTTCAAGGTTTCATTAATTTCCGTGGATTCCAGTTGAATCAAAGTTTGTTCGTGTGACCATGAGGATGTATGTCATCTCATCGGTTTCCCCTTATGTCTCCTTAGCTAAGGTGTCCTTCCTTCATAATATAATTCATGTAACGATGCCTTCTTCTGCATCATCTCACACCTTTTCCCTTTCAATGTCCTCCCTGTCTTTTTCCCCAACTAGCAAGTATCCCACTACAAACTGATACCGTAAACAGCTTAAAAAATCCTGCGAATTTTAAAATTAAAATTCCTAGATGAAAATGGTCATTAACTAAAGGTATCTTAATTCTAATTGTAAATATATATATATATATATATATATATATATATATATATATATATATATATATATATATATATATATATGTGCACGTGTTTATCGTTGCTTGGAAATCATCCATGTAAACAAAAACAGACTATCATCAATTTCTTGTTCGTGTATTGCTTAATATATTGTGTAATTGTCATCTTCGATAATGGCTTATGTAAGCCGAAAGCTTAGATTGGATTAAAAATTATGTATCAATATTGTGATTTTCTTTCTTCGTTTAATGATAATGTTATTAAGCTTATCAGACGATATGAAAAGAACTTACATAAAATATATAGACAACACTTATCTATATTATTTAATGAAACATGTATGAATATATATATATATATATATATATATATATATATATATATATATATATATATATATATATATATGGTGGACACTCCCGTCGTATTCGACGTATGATGTTCAAGCATCTCCGTTCCTAGGAATCGATAGCCAGATGCCAGCACATATGATTTGATTATAGTGGTGAAAGATTGTGCAGAACCAATCACACATTTTGAATGGCCGAATACAGAGACTTGGTGTACTACGAGCCACAAACTCCCAAGAACTTCCACAGGTTCTGAATTCAGAATTTTCATTCTCTTAGGCCAGTTGCTATCCAATTCTAGAGAAAACAATCTGTCCTACTATTTTCCCATAGCTGGATGGAGAAGAAGAGGATTAATACATTTCCCAAAGGTATTAACACGTAAGATTCAACTGAATTTACACACACACACACACACACACACACACACACACACACACACACACACACACACACATATATATATATATATATATATATATATATATATATATATATATATATATATATAGTCTTAAAGTGTGCTATATTTATGGGATGAAGTGCTAAATATCAGAGATAGAGCGTGTGTAAATATAAAAGTGAACATAGAAGTTCACTTTTATATTCATATATATATATATATATATATATATATATATATATATATATATATATATATATATATTGGGGTTTAGCAAGATAATGAACATTGCTCCTGAATGTTTGTTTTTATTTAAATTTTTATTTCTTTATTATTTTGATTTCCGAATATAGTTTCTGCTTGTAATTGTTCGCGATATGTGCATTGTATGTATTAACTATACCGCTACAAATTAGGGGACAAAAGTCAACCAGTTGCATGCATAATAGAAATGTTTAAAATTATTGTTATAAAAAGTGTTTGATTATATATTTTTATCTGATATTCTATGAGCAAGCACACACACACACACGCATACACACACACACACACACAAACACATATATATATATATATTATTTATTATAGATATTTACATGTGGACAAAAGCAAATACCCACTACAAAGATACATTCAGGTTTCGATGCCTTATTGCTGGGAACTAAAAATTGTTACCGTTAAAAAGTGTTGATAACCATTTTTGTCGAGATGCAATAAGGCATCGAAACAAAAATGCATCTTTGTAGGAACTTCATGGGAAATAAAAATGGTTACGGTTAAAAATATCTGATTACCATTTTCTGAATTAATTCAGTAAAGATTAGAATTTACATTATTCTCGTTCTCATTACATTTGTGTGTGTGTGTATATATATATATATATATATATATATATATATATATATATATATATATATATATATATATATATATATATAGAATTGGACATAGTCCGACAATTTATTTAAAGACATTTATATATATTATGTTTAACGTTCTTTTTATAGATACAAGTAGTTAAGCAAATGCTCGGTTTTATAATAAACAGTATTATATAACATTTACCGGCCTGAATGTCCGAGAAATTTTCATAGAAAATTTTTGCTTTCCGACATTCAGGCCGGTAAATGTTATTTAATACTGTTTATTATAAAACCGAGCATTTGCTTAACTACTTGTATCTATAAAAAGAACGTTAAACATAATATATATAAATGTCTTTTTATATATATATATATATATATATATATATATATATATATATATATATAATGTTTTAATGTTTTGGTTATATAATTATAAAGGCGATAATACCATTATGACACAATCGGTTACTTTAATTGAAAGAGAAGCTTTAGTGAGTAGAAATAAAAGAACAGAATCCAGGAAGACAGAAGACGATGATTAACGACGCATTCTGTTTTTTTCAAATTGTAGCTAGTATGTAAGTGAGAACTCCACAGCGTGAGTTGCGATACAATAAATTATTATAGAACTTACGGTTGGATCTTTCTAGCTCAAAAGTAAAACGATGAGACCTAGTTGCCAATCATGTAGCATGCTTAAATTCATGCAGTTTATGCACCAAGGAGGAAAGCTCATCTGAACAATTGCCATGAAAATATTCATAGAAAGTTCAGAGGGAAAACCAATTCGAGGAGGTAGTAAAGGCACTGAATTCAAGATGACATATCAGGATCGATTACATTACAGACCCTTCTGGCACGGTCTATTTAACTCATGGGTTTTTATGAAATATGAAGTATATTATCTCTCTAAATACAAATTTTTATTTGTGTGTGTTAAAAGCTATTAAGAAGAAAAATATAATTACAACTGAGATTGAATATTTATTTAAAATTGTTTGGAATATATTTTATTCGTAATAAGTTTAAGATAGTCCAAAAAACGTTCATATTTAAAAGAAATATCTATTGAATTTTCAGATAATTCTTCTTGCATAAAACTCAAAGCCTAGAATGGAATTTTTAATTGCAGTTTTTACTTAAACTATAATATATGCTCTTTTTATTATGATTAGGAATATTTTAATGTTATTTCGTAAAATAACTTAGAAGAAGATGGGTCTCTATATAATCCTTTCCTTTCTTTGAATTGTGATGAATTCATGGTAAATATAATGCAATAGGTTCTCATTGCCTTCTCACGGTTTTAAATTCCGACTTCCTTTTCTTAGACTGGCTTCCAAGCAAGCCATAAATCACACCAATCCTAATATGTAATCCATAGAAGAAGTTGATTTAGGTTCTTAACAAGGGCATTCGTGCAAAATTAAACGCAGCAGATACCATGTTTTTGTATTCATAACCACCATGTATCCCCAAATACATTGAATCCATACGCATTAAATATTACAGTTGATTGGAACATTTAAAAAATATGGAATATTCTAAGAATATGTGTATGTAAGTTTCTAAAACTCTTCAGAAATTTTAAAATTGCTGTAAAAAACCCGTCTCTCTTTGAACAATTCGTTTTTTTAATCACAAATTTTTGAGAGTTACATGAAATGAAATTACTCACTGCTCAAAGGGAGGATCTGTGCAAATATATAGATCCCATCATTGAGGCAAAGAGTACGTCGCCTTCTGTCGAATCCCACGTGGTTTTTTCTCTCCAAAATATGTCAATTCACTTAACATTCATTTGCTTGCTTCAGTGTAATTTTGTTGATGAAGCTTTGCTAATCTTTTTCCTTTCAAATCTTGATTTACCATTTTCTTCAAATGTTTTCTGCATGAAATAATATACATGTACATATGTGAATTGAAATTCCTCTTGCTCTGACCCGGAAAAATAGATTGTAGAAGTAAACATTTGTTGTTGTTGTTGTTGTTGTTGTTGTTGTTATTATTATCATCATCATCATCATCATCATTATTATTAATGCTTCTGCTGCAGTTGCTGCTGCTGATGATAGTCATCATTATCACCATCATCTTCATCGTGAGAGTGGAAACACAGGTGAAGATGAAGGAGTGGGAATTATTATTATTATTATTATTATTATTATTATTATTATTATTTGTGTATGTTATGTTTCCTGCCTTGTATCCTGTAGAGCCGTGTCCAAACTATGGTCTTTTGGCCCTATACGAGAATTGCTATTTAATTGATAGCACTTTTCTTAGTATATAGGATGTTCCTATATGGGCGATTTTCTGGGCAACTTGCATGGTGATGTCACTTGGGACACTTTTAGTAAAATTATCCATTCCTTTTCTTACAAGTCCCAGAGCTCCGATTACTATTGGTACAGTTTTAGTCTTCATTCCCCATATGCTGTTAATCTCGATCCCCAGGTCCTTGATTATTATTATTATTATCGTTATTAGTATTAGTATTAGTATTAGTATTATCCATGTTGTTGTCGTTGTTGTTGTTGTTGTCGTTGTTGTTGTTGTTGCTGCTGCTGCTGTTGTTGTTTTGTTGATGATGATGATGATGATGATGATGATGATGATGATGATGATGATGATGATGATGATGATGATGATGATTTCTCCCTAGGCTTGAATAAAGCAAAATGAAAGGACAAGCTGCATAGGAAAAAGAATGAATAACAAAATAAAATTTATGAATAATTTAGATAAAACATTCAAAGTTAATAATAAAGAGTGACTCATTTTTTTTCGAATTCTGTTTTTTGTATTACATTTCCTTTCACGCGTTATTAAAATTTTGAGGCGTTGGATTTTAAATATAAAAGTTAAAAAAAGTCAGTGCCTTTTCGGGTTTCACTTAAGATAAATCATTTTCATATGTTTAAAGAATGAGAATGAACTTTATAACTTAGTGCGATGGGGAAAGACTTCAAATCGATTGACATATAACATTATATTTTTTCCTAAGAGAAAACCTTAGATTCCGGCAGAGAATATATAACTGCTACAAGGAGAAAGATAGTATATTCATAAACATTTCACTTTTACAGAAACAAGCGCTTAAATTTAACGCATTTTCTACAATGTTCCGTGTCCCATCATGGAGTAGGCAATCCTGACTTTCCACGATTTTGTCTTCTTTGTAGCTCTTAGCAATATTTGACTTTTTGCTATCTATCTTGACCATTGTTCTGTCAACAAGCTTATTGTTAAGGTTTTCGCTCTTTCCTTCTGTCTCTCTTGCCCCCAATATCTCAAATTCTCTAAGAAATATTTCCTCATAATGTGTCCTTTTCTGAAGTTTTTAGGGAATATATACACTGGATGGAAATTGTAGGTAGTAGTTGAGGAAGGATCCGAAATCGAGTTAAACCTGCATAGGGTGCGAGAAAAGAAATTATTAGAATGCAATATAGGCTGGATCTATTTAGTTCTACAGTAAAACGGTGAGACCTAGTTGCTAATCTAACAGCAGGCGTAAATTCATGAAGTCTAGGAACCAAGGAGTATAACTCATCAGAACAATTGCCATGAAAATATTTGTAGAAAAGACAGAGAGAAGCGACGTCACGTCAGTGAGAAAGAGACTGAAGTCGCGATACCAGGTCAGAATCATTTACATTACAGACCCTTCTAAGGTGGCCTGCTTATCTTATATTTTATATGAAACGTGAATTTTTTAAGATAATGTTTGAAGTATCTCTAAAAGCAAAGGTGTGTTTAAAAACTACTGAAAAAATAAAATTACAGTTGAGAATGAATATTTATTTAAAATTGTTTCGAATATTTTTTCTTAATAATAAATTTTAAATATAGCCCAAAAGACGTTCATATTTATAAGAAAGATCTATTGAATTTTAAGATAAATTTTCGGACGCGTTTTTGCACCGATACGATTAAATGATCTAAATATATTTTAAATCATTGTTTTATTTTGAGCTAAGTCTTTCTCCTGTTCCACTCACGATCGCTGAAAGGTAATTCAGACAAAAGAATCTGACAAATTCAAAGAATGATAAGCATTCAGTCAACAAATCTAATGAAAGTCGTAAACACACTTATCAACAACACAGTTCAAATCAGAGAAATAGCACACGTTCTCTACGATATAGTTGAAGCATTTTAATTACTATTTTTACATCCGGAAAGAAGTGATCTCTGTTTTCTGCGATAAACCTGTAAGGATATTTTAAATGACACAATCACGGATAATGTACCTAATATAATGAGGATTTAAAAACATAATTTATTCGACAAGGATTTATTTTTTTCATAACCTCATTCCTTGAAGTGAATGCTTGAATCTTATGAGGCAATCGTGAAAGGGTCTCGGTTCGACCAACTTTTGAGCAAATGACTAAACATAAGAATTATTTTGGGCAATGTTTCTTGTATTGTCCGAGAAATTTTCAGTAGTCTCTAATTTTGAGCAATTATCGATGGTTTAGGGAAAAGTAACAACAAAAAATATTTCTAAAAGTTATATATTAGAATTTAAACTATAATTTGGTAATTTGTTGCATGTTTTTTATGATAGACAGTACGAGTCAAAAATGAAGCACCCATAGAAAGTTGATTTTTTGTATTTTTACCAAGACAAGTGTGTAATAGAATTCGTTTAATAATACAGGGTATTAATACAGGTGTATATATGTACATTATAAAGGCAAATAATGATTTAGTGTTTTGTTTGGTAAACTTTCTCTTTAATAACGGCCTTAATTCATCGTGACATGCTATAGACTAAATTCTTTAGTAAGTCAACTACCTTCGCCAGATTGTCCCAGCATTTCTTAAAACGAGCACGCTTGTCCATTATGGCGAAAAGGTTTTCAATTGGGTTATGGTTAGAACTCTGACTAGGCCACTGGAAGGGTTGAGAATTATTAAAGCAAAAGGTTGCCCAACAAAATACCAAATCAATTTTTTAATTTCTGTGGGTGGGTCTATTTTTTGTCTCGTACTGTATATTAACTAAAAATTTCTAAGATAAAATCTGTTGTCAAAGTATTTTAGGGGAAATTAGTTTTAACCATTTGATTCCTGACCACCGCTTTACCGGTGATTTAATGTAATGTAATGCCCATTCACCGGTTGAACAGTGGTAGAGAAAAATGACTTAATGCCCAGCCACCGGTTGATCGGTGAGTAAACACTTGTAACTATTTTTATATCTACCGTGAAACATTACGTACCAATTATTTGAGGATTTTGACCCAGGAGCTGAGAAAGAAGGGTTAAAATTGTGCAGAAACGCAGGACCCAAAGGGTTAAGAATAAGCCGTTCAAAAACTTTAAAATATATTTTCCCAACTTTTAAACATAAGGAAAAGACAGAAATGAAAGCGCCATATGTTGAAAAGATGAGATATTTTCTTCCTTATCATTCATTCCGAAGTTTGTTACAAGTCGACCCTGATCCATTCGACTCTAATAACAGCAAATGAAATTGTTTTCATATAAAGTAAAGCTGCAAAATTACAATAACTACACCAGCTGTGGTTTGATCCGTTCTTGCGCGTTCCAGTTGAACAACTAAATTGTCTAATTGCGCTGAGAAAGACGAGTGAATTCAGTTGAAAAGATCAAAGCCTGAAAAGCCGATCAATTGTAGCCCTATTAACAATAGAAACGCTCAGGCGCATCGATATGTGTTTATGTAGTGGTGGGATCACAGGATTGATAGACTACTCTTTATGATAACGAACCAATAATGATTTGCATATTTTTAAGTATATAAATATGAAGAAAATATAATTATATTTAATGAGGAAAATAATAAAAAAAAACATTAAACTAAATTGTATGATAAATGTGAAAAGAAATAATTTTTTTCTACTATTTTTGTTAGATATTGTTTCTTTCAGTATTCTTTGTTTAATTTCTCCTCTTACGTTTTTCCTTTCATTTGGCTTCTTTCGTATACCTTCGTATACATACATACACACAAGCATACATACATACATACATACATACATATCACTGTCAATTTGGGCAGCAATACTTCATTTATTCAAGTTTCATTAAATACGACTGAGAAAGTACAGCGATTATATTCTTATAACTCATAAAAATTCTAACATTTAGTTCAATGTAAATATAAAATCATCCTTGATAATGGCTAAATTTATAGCCGATAGCGCTCGGACATACAAAACATTTGGATAATTTCTACCTAATTTATATCCAGAAAAGAAGGACATTATAAGATCATAACAAAAATGAAATAAAAAAATTAAACGCAATTAATGAAACTTATCAGAAATATCGTATTTAATGAAACTATATGTGTGTGTGTATGTGTATGTGTGTATGTGTGTGCGTGTAATTGAATAAAGGGCACATATTTAATTTTTAATTAACCTATTCAATCATTCTGCTGGATTTAATCTATATTTTAAGCTTTTATATCTATTGATTGTTGTGATATTTTGTCCCTGTGATGAAACATTTGTCTAACATCTATATCTACCAATATTAAAATAATATTTACAAATAATAAAACAATATTTACAAATAATAAAACAATATTTACAAATCATAAAACAATATTTACCAATATTAAAACAATATTTACAAATAATAAAACAATATTTACAAATAATAAAAGAAATTTGACAATTACGCCTATCAGAAATGAAACAGTAAATAATGAAAAGTGGTACGAAACTGCCATCATAACTAAATATTAAAACAATCTGACATTGAATATAAAAATCTCCAAAAACCTTGCGGTCGTGGCTTTTTGGATATAGGACTTGGTTACACAACATTTACTGCCATCTGGTGGCTATGATTTTAATCCTTGGTTCAGGATGTGAAGAACCAATTCAGTAGGAACGAACAGGTACAAAAGACTACGTTAATTAACAGATATACCATATCAGCCAATCCAGGGACACTTGATGACGACCAGAGTGTAATTGATCTAAACATCTATAATAACATCTAGAGTAGCCAAGGTTAAAATAATAGTTTGAAATAATACAAGAATATTGACAATTATTCATCTCAGATATGAAATACACAATTTTATCTTTCTCTCCATATATATATATATATATATATATATATATATATATATATATATATATATATGTGTGTGTGTGTGTGTGTGTGTGTGTGTGTGTGTGTGTGTGTGTGGAAAATATGACAAATTCTAAATACTTTTTGTTGATATATAACATTATGTAAAATTATATATCGTTATATCATATAAGTGTGTGTGTATTTCTATATCTATATGTCTCTCTCTATCTGTCTATCTATCTATATATGAGCGTGTGCGTGTGTGCGAAGTATAACATTTTTAACTATTGTTTCTTTCTAATAATTGTCATCATATATGTGGATGTTTTTTATTGTGATATCTACAAATGAATCTTTGGCCATATTGGAGTTTTCACACCTAATCATATTTTTGAAAGCCAAAGATTTTGACCAACGCACATAAAGTTACGCACCTTGATAATATTTTTCTATGCTTACTCTACCCCCTTGCTAATTGTTTCAATATAGCCTCAATGCGCAAAATATTTCTCCATCTTCACGGGTAGTAGATACTATTCCCTGTTTTGGGGCTCCCACTGCTTGAGATCGTGTGGATTCTGCTGAAGTTTTGTCAAGGTTTGATCCATGGTTTAAGTCAGGGCTCTAATGTTGGCAATCATTCAATGCAGAAGAAATATTTCTCATTTATTGCAAGCAAACTGTAATATGAAACCCAGAGATCCCCCAAAAATCGCCTTCATGCATGTCTGCTCTCAAAGATTCCTACAGCAACAGGATGTATTTGGTACTATTCAAGCTGAAATCAATTTTAACCAATACCCGTAAATCGTTACCCGAAAGCATCAGACACTTACCACAAAACTTCACTGTATTCGTTGTATAACGTCTGTCATGGCACTTCCTTGTTGGCCTTCTGAAACATTCGCATTTCTTAGAATTCTGCTCAATTCTTCGTTCCATCACCGAAAGCAACCACCTGCATACCATTTTAACTAACTTAATATTACCTTCATATCTTTTTTGTTTAAAGCTGCTATCTTCGTTGAAATGAATCTCTTACTGTTCATGCCATTAAAGCAGTGGTTCCCAACCACTGGGCCGCGGCACATTAGTGTGCCACGGAATGATTACTGGTGTGCCGCAAAGAGATAATACCGAGAAGCCATTTAATTTCATTTTGTTTAATAAAGACATTCGATTTCTTAATCATGATGACACCGCTCAATTCAAAATCGCCGAATTTCTGGAATCTAAACGTTTCGCGCATAATAATTGGTAAGCGTTATTATGGTTTATATTAGTCATGGGACAATTAATCGGAATATCAGGAGTTTTTCAAAGTATCGGGAATCGGCATCGGAGCTGAATAATTCAGACCCGATTTCGATACCAAAACAATTTCTAAATCAACAGGTTGTAAGACAAAAACTTGTAACACAGAACTGTACTATGTGAGGTTTTACGTAATGCTCCTAACTCCCAAACATTTTTTTTACCTTTTCCTAAACATCTTTTCAATTAGGAATCGGAATCGTTAAAAGTTTACGTATTGTTTTATCACCAGTTTATATCGTCTATATATCTCGTTCACAATATTTACAGATTCTTTGTACATATTTTTATTAAATATTTAGGCGTTGTAAATTAAAGTTTTAGTAAGACAAACAAAACACAAATTAAATATAATAAAAATTCTTTTAGATTTATTTTGAATTTAGATTCAATTTACCCTCAAATATGGACAAGTTGTTTTTTTATTATTTTATTGCAAAATGTCTTTATGAGTGGAAAATATTTATTTTTTGTGATAGGTGTGCCATGAATATTTAAAGAACTCAATAGTGTGCCGCCATGTTTGGGAACCACTGCATTAAATGATGCGCTTAATGTTATCTACTGAGAGCAAAATTAAGAAGTCGCACTCATCCATCGCTTGTCTATGAGTCTTCTTTCATTAAGAGTTTCGCTGCACTATTTTTAAGTCTAACATAGCTTCTTCACTGAGTCTGGGAAATAATAATAAAATATCTAAAGCTATGGGTTAAATAACAGGAAAGAATGAACTCCCTTGCCATTTAAGGAAAAGTAAAACTCTGAATTTAAAACCAACTCGAAGACGTATGGGCTTTGTCAAACTAATTTGCCATAGACACAGCAATGGTTGCAGTTACAGAAATGGTTGCAGTACAGGCTTCGCTTCTACCACTTTAAAGCGTTACAAGTCTTTTCATGTCACGTCACGTCCAATTAAAATTTAATTCTATATGTAAAACTATTTTCTTTTATTTGATAAAAAGATATGTACCCTGAGGAATTAATTCACTTGAAATTTTATTCGAAACTTCTTGTAGAAAATTTATCCTAATTCAGAAACATAAACTGCATTATAAAGTGTAATTTTCTTTTCCCGAAAGTTGTTAGATGTTTTTAAAACTATTTATAATGTAGACATGTTATAAATGTAGACATGTTATAATGTTATAAACTAAAAATATTCACTGAAACATTACTTTTTAAAAGATTTATTATCATTTATTTAAATATTTTTAAATGTTTTAAACTTATTTATTCATCAACATGGTAAGTGAACATTTTCTGATATATTGCATTAAGTAATATTAGTGATTTTTAAACAAGAAATATACATTTTAACAAGATCCATTGGACAGAACGTTTTGTTTTATTTTGTCTACGAACATTAAATTATTCTTAGGTATTAACGCTTTGCTATTATCATATATGGAATAATTATGAAGTACATGCATTTATTTCTGAATTATCTATAGATTGTTTACAAAAACAAGAGTTCATATCATTCTTGTCTTCCATATTTCAGAGGATAAATCTAAATTATTACAGTAATTTTGAAAACAAATGTCCTGTGTGTATGTGTTTTTGTGTGCGTATCTGTTCAATCTTGGAGAAACAAGGTGAGGTAACGTTAAGGAACAGGGAAAAATCAGTTTTTACTGCCTATATTCACATTAAATGAACACATTTTGGAAAGGCATGAATTCCCTATTCCTTATTATTAAACCTGTCGATATGATTCTTGATAAAATATCTACTTATTGGCATTCATGGCTGAATTGAAAAGAGAATATGAATGATCATTTCGATAAACTAATAATTTTTTTAGCAACCCAAGCAGATTTATTAAAACATGCATATGGTCAACCATCACAGTGACTAGTTTTTTGAAATATTTTATTTTATCTCTAAGTTATAATTATTATTATTATAAGATTTTGTTTGTGCGCGTGTGTATTTACTTGTTCACGGGCATTTCTGCTGTTCAGTACGAAAGAAAAAATTCCTCAGCTCTCCATCACCTTCCTCGGTATTCTCAGATGATTATAATAATTCATCATGTCGAAGATTTCATAAATCTTGTAAAATACAAAAACTTCTACTGACCCGTTTCTGGGTGCACCAGTTATGAACAACATATTGATTCATATTGAGTAATATAGATGTGATTTCTCGATATCATTCCCGATTGAAGTCCCGCTATTTTTCTATTCTGATGCTTATTTAGTTATATGATCAGTTCGCAGGGATATATTCGTTTATGATCTACTGGCTCCATTTTTAATTTTGTGCCGTTTTCAAGAAACTTTTGACAAAAAAAAAAATCAAATTTCGACAGGAATCGAAACTGTATAAATTTTTTCATCATGTAAATCGTTTCTCTAACTGAAACTGAAGCTAGCAGATACACATTAGTAGAAATCCTACCGAAAAAACATTGTGCATTTCTTATATAGGTAATGCAATATTTGCTCAAAGCATCATTCGTTGGGGAATTGGTACAGGCACGCTTTGGCTCTAGAAACGGTTTCCTTGATAGAAATTGGGATACAAGACAATCTTTCTTTAGTAGGCCTTCTCAATTTTGGCAGGCTGTTAATAATTTCCTCGGTTACCCCCCCCCCAAAAAAAAACAGGGACAGCAACTCAAATACTTGTATCCACTACGTATAACGTTTATATTAATAAAGAAAGTTAAGTAGGCCCTGTTCTGCGGAGCATGGTAAGGATATCTCGGCTTGCTCTTAGTACGTAATGATTTGTTATAGCTCACTCTCCTTTTAGTAGTCATGACCCTCCACAATTTCCTCTCATTTGTAGCTCTTAATAAATTTGTTATTTTATTTTTCGTAAACCCTGTTCTGCCATCCTCTCTTTGGGGAGCCGTCTCGGACACGGAAGAGAGCAGAGTTACATCGGTTGACGTTCAGGAAACAACTCGCTGAAAAAACTTTCTCTATTTATCATTCCCAAGCTAACTCAGCTAATCAAAATCGACTTCCTTATTATGTCTTCCATCTGAACCCGGAGTTCAACCTCCGGAGATCGGAGCTGAGATGCACTCCCCCTTAAAAATAATGGTCTGCCAATTAATTATTTAACATTCGTTTACATGGTATTCTCAGCATCTGTCCAACTTTCACTGCTTTATTGGAGGATTGATAGTATGTAACAGTTCAGTACTTTTTCATTTGTTTCTAAAGAAACTGTCCTGTTTATCAATACGTTACTTAGTTCTGGGAATATTTATTATTATTATTATTATTATTATTATTAGTAGTAGTAGTAGTAGTAGTAGTAGTACTAGTAGTAGTAGTAGTAGAAGAAGAAGAAGAAGAAGAAGAAGAAGAAGAAGAAGAAGAAGAAGAAGAAGAAGAAGAAGAAGAAGAAATAAAATTATGGCTATTCGTCAGATTCTACGGCTGCTTTTGATTTTGATTTTATTTTTGTGATTAGGAAACTAATGCAATTAGAAAACTGGTGCAATTTCCGTGTTTCAAAAACACACAAGTCTTCGAAGCCCGACAGAAACAAATAAACTGATTGTCTTTACGCTTGTTTTATTGTTTATCCTCATTTCCCATATTTCTGTCAGTCCACTCATGCTCCTATGCAACGGGCCCGTCGAGTCGAAGTCCTGGTGTCATGCGCTTTTGGATATGCGCGCGCAACGGACCAAGCAGCAGGCACGCGCCAATGCATCACAACCAGCGTTCAGGTCGATCATTCACTGACTGACTCACGCATGCGTACATGCCAACAGCAATGCCTCTTTCCAGGGAGATCTTTCTTGAAGGGCGAATAGGAAACATTTTGTTTCTTTGAGTCCTTCTCTTTTCATTCCTAAGATTTATTTTCGTTCTTTCCACCAAATAGTCTTTCATCTCTTCACGTTTATATCAGTTTACCTTTTCAACTTTCGCCTCTGTTTTAATTTTTTCATTATTGATTTCTCAGGTTTCGTTTCTTAAACTTTTAGATGTCCTTTTTCTTCTGTTTCTTGCTTGATTGCTTGCTCACTTTAACCGAATCTTTCTGTCTATATTCGTCATTCATTTATCTGTTTTCTTATATCTTTTTTTTAATTCTGGCTTCTTTATTACTTTCATTCTTTCGTATGTCTTTTTCGTTCAACTTCTTTTTTCTATTTCATATATTTTTCATTCTTTTATCTTATATTTTTATTCTTTGCTTCTTTTTTTTTCTTTCTTACTTTCTTTCTTTGTTATATATTTTTCAGTCTAGCATTGTCCTTTCTTTCCTTATTTCGTATATCATATACATTCTGATTTTTCTTGTATTGTAGTCAGTCCTTTCTCATTGTCTCAGTTTATAGTATTATTTATCTTACCTATATTTGTATTGTTTCTTTTTCCCAGTTCACACGTTTTCCTCTTTCCTTCTTACATAATTTATTCTTGCCTTATTTTCTTTCTTTCAACTTCTATTTTCTATAATATTTCCCGTACTATTTTCTTACTGCTAACAATATTTCTTTTCTATCTTATTTCTTTATTATTGTATTTATCAACGTATAAGAAACGTTTTCAGAAAAAAATACTGACTTCATAAAATATTATGTATTATTATTACTAAAATCATATTAAATATTGAATATTTTTCTTTAGTATTTGATTTTTATCGCAACATTCTTTCATTTTATGAGCACTAGAAATGAAGAAAAAACATACTTAAAGAAAAACTAGCAAAATGGTCGATCTAACTGATGATACTACATCCAAGATGCTCGAAAATTACTCTGATTGTTACAATGGACGGAAGCAAAGACGATAGCAGCTTATCATGTGTTATGAATACAAGTAATATAATAAAATTTGAATTTTTCATCCTATTAATATACAACCACGAGTCCTTCATTTACTTGAGTTATATGAGAATCACTTTTATGCAATTATGGCTGTGTCTAAAGTAGCAATGGGTGTATCTAGAGTAGTGCAGTCATCCGCAGTCTGATTTTTAACTTAGACTTTTCCTTCTGCGACATTGGCAGGTCTACGAAATTCCTTCTTTTAGACCGACAAAAGGCTTGAAAACGGTGAGCTGCGCTATTTGACCCAAAGCTGAAGGTTATTCGTACGTAGTTAACGAAGAATTCTACTATGATGTTTAAACCATAGGTAATGGAAATGGATCCTTGCCTTCGAGGTGCATCAATCCCACTTTGTGATCTAATATCAGTTACATTAATCTTCCAGTAAAAAATAATGGAAAATAATTATTCGTTTACACATTTTTTCCAAATATCGAGGGAAATTTATCTATTGTTGTGTCTCATAAAAGCAACGAGGTATAAAACGAATTTCGGAAAGTTTCGGGCGTCTATTTTTAAGGTGTCTACTTCTATTTTTTTTTCCTTTTCTCTCAACTTATATACGCCTGCATACATTTTCTGCATGGTCAACACAAGTTAAAAAAATTGACAACGTTTTCCAAGTTTAAAAATTAATATTCGTTGATAATTTGAGATACATATAAATTCTTTTCATTATTTAGGAAAATAAAATAATCTTTTCCTATCTACCGTAAAATCCTGCTTTAATTATTCAAATAAAAATAATAAAAAAACGCTGTTAATTATGTCTTTTTAAACATATCCGGTATTAATTATAGGTTAATAAATATCCGGTAGTAATTATAGGCTTTTAAAGAAAATGGCTGTTAAGTGTAGCTTTATAAAAAAAATCTGATATTAATTTAAGGTTCAAAATTATCTGTTATTAATTATAAATTTCTAAAATCATTTATAAACAAATTGGAAATTAATTTTAGGCTAATAAAACCCGGTACTAACAATAGAATTCTGTCTCTCAGCGATTATACTCTCCGACACTTTTGTGAAGGTAGGTGTTAATGGTTTATATAAAGTTTAATAAATAGGCTGTTCTTTAAAGAACAAAACTGTGATTAATTACTGTCAGTTATATAATAGGGGTTATATACACAAGTGATATATTTATTTCTCAAAAGAAATAATACTTTTTTTATTTTTTAATGTCATTATATATTTGTTTCTATTAGTTATCTGCCTCTTTCTTGTTCTAAATATAATATGAAGACAACAAAAAATAAGCTATATTCTTTCTCCTTAAATATCTGTATACCTTCCAATAAATTCCGTGATTTTCAAATTCACTTTTACTTTATTTTCTTTTTTCATGTTAAATAAAAAACCTTAAGATTATCCGCGAGAGAATTTTAGGAATATTTATTTATTTTTATTATTAAATTTTCATTAACTTTACTTTCATTTTATTTTTGCTTCATTTTTATCACAACGCATGAGTTTCTTTCTAATATTCTTCTTCTTTTATGTGTCGTGTCATTCAGGACGTAGGCGATCATGGCTCTCCACTTCTCCCTATCCCTTGTAGCTCTCAATAATTTTTCTCCACTTCTGTCATCCACTTGCTTAAGCCCGCTAGCGATGTCACACGTTGCTTTCTTTTGTCTCTATTCATCGTGTGAGTACCAGATTCTCCAAGCCCTCCTTTCTCGTTACGTGTCCCCAACATTTCAGCTGCCTCTTCCTAATGTTAAGTATCAGCTTCCTCCTTGTGTGCATCCTCCTCAAAACCTCATCGTTGCTCGGTTCATGATATCCTTAGCATCCTTCTGTAGAACATTACCTTGGAAATATATGCCTAAATTTAAATGTTGTATAATGTTTGAATTTCGAAGATTAATTAATAGTTGACTATTGTCTTGAACAAACAGACCACCAAAGATAATAGACCTGTGTTCGAATCGAATTCTTTCCGATTCGTGATGTTTGCGTAAGAGTACAATTTAAAAATTACCGTAACTTTGTAATTAAAATCAGAAAAGAAAATTTGGACAAAAGTTAACAAAGGAGAATCAACAATTAATCAATCAATAACGCTTGTTTGTCATGTGAATATTTCATTTTTTTTACTTGCTTTCTAAAATTATCTATAGTTTATAAGTTATTTTAATTGGCCAGCTTAATATTATCAAAGTCAATCACACATTACTAATGAGATATTGACTAAATTAATCGATGCTTCCCTGCATATGAGAATTTTTTTTCTAATATACGAAGTTTGTAAATAATGTTATTAAAATCAGCCGAAGCAAAATAGCGCGATTGTAACCTTGTTTTAAATATTAAACGTAAGATTTGGGGTGTTAGGAATTGGAAGAATATTTGAGACTGCCCAGACCGCAACGTTTTTTGCTCTCATACAATCCGCAACAGTAACCACCAGGCAGCCGTTGTAAATATGCAAATGATACAAATAATAATAGGAATAAGAGTTGGGACATATCTGCAATGATATTATCCCTGACCAAGCATCTTGGCTTCAGTCACTTCCCAACCGCCGTAACCTAGCTTTCCTGTACCTTTTCTATGAATATTTACATGGTAAGATTCGTTAAACTGAAAACGTGGATTATTGTGTTAAATTGTTTCTTCTGGAGATTTTATTCCTTTAAGTGCTTCTGTTATGTATTTAAAGATTCTTGATAAAATACAAAGAAGAATCTGCAATGATAATATCCCTGACCAAGCATCTTGGCTTCAGTCACTTCCCAACGCCGTAACCTTGCTTCCCTGTACCTTTTCTATGAATATTTACATGGTAATTGTTCTGACGAACTTTCCGCTATGATATTCATTTGAGTTTCATTTTTAAAAGTTATTATTTTTATTTCCCACCACCACAGACCACTTATACAGGAGATAAATAGTTAGGACTTCATAGAGACTTTGTGGTATCATGGTGGCTGTATTAAGATAGCAAGAAGAGAATGAGTTGCTTTGATGTAAGGAACACTGTGGTATGTTTGGGTCTGTAACGTGGCAAGTTTAACATAAGACAAACTGAAGACAAGCCTTCCCCTATCTCCCATTTGGACCTTGTGCTACATTATTCTATTTTCAAAATAAATTATAAGTCCCTTTATCATAATTAGACTCTATGAATTTAAGCCCAGTACTAGATTGGCGGCAAGGTCTCGTCATTTTACTGTTGAAGTGGCTTGATGGAACTGAGGTAGATGTATTAGGTCATCCCATAAGTTCTATCCGACTTTTAACTTTTTGTTAAAATGAATGAAATTTAAAGAGTATTCAATAATGTCTAATGGAGCTGAACATTATTTTTATGTTTAGATGCCTTTAAACTGATCAAATCTTATTTCAGAGAACAATAAAATTAAATTTTGTTTGATTAAAACCCTGCTAACATGGAAGTACCCAAGAATCATTTGAGGCACATAATGCTTTATGAGTTCAAGAAAGGAAACGTAGCAGCCGAAGCGGCTTGAAATATTCACTCAGTTTATGGAGAGGAATGTGTGAATGACAGAACTTGCAGAAGATGGTTTGCAAAATTCAGAGGTGGAGATTTCACCCTTGAAGATGAAAATCGAACCGGACGTCCAGTTGAGTTTGATGAAAATCTTCTTCAAGCAGCCCTTGAAGAAAACCCTGCTTTATCAGTTGAGGAATTGGCAGTGGTTCTCAGTTCAAACCATACAACTGTTCATCGTCATCTTCAACAACTTGGAAAAGTTCCTAAACTTGGAAAATGGGTGCCTCATGAATTGTCTGAAAACAATCTCAAATCCCGAGTTGACATTTGCTCTTCTCTCCATTCTTGCCAACTTGTTTCACCTTTTTTGGATAGACTTGTGACTGGCGACGAAAAATGGATCTTTTATCGAAATGTTAAGCGTCGTAGATAGTGGCTTTCTAAAGGGGAAGGACCCCAGCCACAGCTGAGAAGGGAACTTCATGGGCAAAGATTTCTTCTTTCAATCTGGTGAGATTGCCAAGGAATAATCCAGTTTGAATTCTTACCACCTAATGCAACAATTAATGCTCAAATATACTGTCAGCAATTAGAGCGTTTGAACCAAGGTTTGAGGGAAAAAAGAACTGCTCTAGTGAATCGAAAACGGGTGATGTTTCATCAGGACAATGTGCGACCACACGCAGCAAGAATCACCTCACAAAAGATCGAAGAACTTTGTTGGGAGAAAATTTCTCATCCACCTTATTCTCCCGACCTTGCTCCTTCAGACTACCATTTGTTTCGTAGCTCACAGAATCATTTGGAAGAAACAGCTTTTGTAACACAGGAAGAGGTTAAAACTGACATTTGTGAATTCTTCGAATCAAAGCCAAAAGAATTTTACAGTAGTGGAATTAGTAAGCTTGTTAATAGATGGAAGGAAGTCATAGATAATCAGGGAAAATATATTGTTGATTGAATCTGTAATTAAATGTAACATTTGGTCACTTGTTTTCTTTATTCAAAATTTGGACAGAACTTATGGGATGACCTGATAGATTATAATCCTCGTTTGGGAAAATGTCTTCGGTCTTCTTGTTTCCAAGTCAGCTTTGATCTTCAAACATTTAAATGAAGTGACAATCGTTATATTTTGTCTTCTTAATTCTTATTTTTTATTGTTCTCTCATTAATGATGTTTTTGTCTATATTCTCGCATAGTCAGTAATCCCTTAGTGGCTTTATTGCCTTGCTTGGGGTGAAATGATAAAAAGAATATTGGAATATGATCTTCATTCTGTTCAGAAGCATTCCATTTGTCATAAAAAGATGATTTCAAGTTGACGAGGGTGTATTAACTCTAATAAATGGGTTCAATATACAATCTTCGTTTTAGGTTAATCGAAATCTTGATTTTGATTCATACAAATACAAAATTCTCATTATTACGCTCGCATGTTAATTTTCCAGTGTATATCATAAATGGAGCTCAAAGTGAAGACTGAAATCGCTGCTATGTTGTTAAATAATCTGGAGTGAAAAACTGGTTAACTATCGAAATGCCCACGAATATGAATATTTCTACAAGTTTTGCGTGAAGGATTAAAAGATTTAATCTTGCTTCAATTTTGATTAACGCATTAACTGCGGCAGAAATAATTGTCATACCCTTTAAGCAATAAAGCTGCGATAACGGAAATGTCTGTTATCTTCAACCAAGAGGTTAATCCTTTGTGACGCGACACCACCCTGATTTTCATACTTTCTAGGGAAATGTGTTTGATAAACAAAATCACTTTTACACCTAAGAATCAGTTTTGACGTATTAATCATTAAAAATAATCTCTCCTAAATAATGTTTTCTTCCGAGATTCTTTCACATTCGGTAACCTTTTGTTTCTTAGTGGCTTTATCGCCTTGCTTGCGGTGAAATGATCAATGAAAGAAAGAAAAGTGTCGACAAAAACTAAAAGTAATCTTAGCGATAGTGAAATTGTACTCTAAATTCTTTCAAAAGTTTGTCCAAGTTATTTCTGTTCATCATCACAGGAACGAAAACGTTTGATGATAAACATATTTATGACGGAATCAACGTCAGCAAGATTCATAGCGATAGTAACATTAAGAGAGTAGCATTATATGTTGCAGCAGCAACAACAGCAGCAGCATTAGCAGTAGCAGTGGAAAGGGTTGGGATGTTCGTGGTATGATTGATTATCGCACGGTTTTTGCGTTTCGTAAAACGAAAATGAATAATTGCCATTGATTAAATTAATTCAATTAGATACGTTACACACAATATCTAGGGAATACAACACTTGAACATAATAATAATAATAATAATAATAATAATAATAATAATAATAATAATAATAATAATTATTATTATTATTATTATTATTATTATTATAATCATATTTTTTATTATGCCTGAATGATTTCAGTTCATTTTAATAAATGTCTATAGGATTGGAATATCATGAAAGAATAAAAAGTAATTTAAAATCATTCCAACCGAGAAATCTCAAATTCGAGAAGCTCGTTTGACGAAAAACATATC
Organism: Acanthosepion esculentum; assembly: GCA_964036315.1. Classification (NCBI taxonomy): domain Eukaryota; kingdom Metazoa; phylum Mollusca; class Cephalopoda; order Sepiida; family Sepiidae; genus Acanthosepion; species Acanthosepion esculentum. The sequence goes on from OZ038480.1 coordinate 134,887,068, forward strand.
CTCGCCGAAGCAAGTTGAGAAAGACAATCGTAGATGTTTTAACAATAAGGAAAATTCATAATTCTACACTTGCATTTCACAATGTTACCTAAATTTAATTTTTCTTAATTTTTGTAAACAAACGAGCGAATCCACAGAAATACTTAAAAAGCAAGATATTTTATCAAACACACTTTGGAGTTTCTGTAACCACATTATCGATACGAAACATAGAAAAACCTGTAAAATTCATAAAACCATTGCCACATCGATTATAAAAATCGTATTTCTATGAAAGCTTTTCACTTCTTCTTGAACTAGATATCCACAGCTGCCTTAAAAATTGTCTCTATGCTTAATACCAATTTAGACATTTCCTTTAGACGAGAACTTAACTGCCTCTCATCCTATCCCATCACATCAAGGCATCTCTGGCCTGTTGATATACAAGCCTCTGAGGTCATGTTTCCCCTGTAGCCAACAACATTCATTCGACGAAATAAACGGTTGAAAAAGGTGTCGTCCTGCATTCTGATGCCTATGTTTCTGAGCATGTATTACAAAGCAGCCAGGTTGAACGGTGGCACTTATTTGTCCACTTTTGTCATAATATAGAACATAAATCTGCTTGTATACAATCTCTGATCGACAGACTTCCATCGGAGATGTCTGGGATCTTCAAAGGAGTGCCCGATGGTTCATACCGATTATTTTTTTGCAAGTGTTGTTTTAGATTTTCCAAGTTGGAATCTACTAGCTTTATTCGTCAAATATGCTTTACAACGCATTTTAATGCTTCAAATTCTGAATGTTTCTACGTATTTGAGACTTCGAGTCATTCCTGTCAGAGGATCCGTGTTTTCTTTCATTGGTATAGAACGGATCTTCTTGTATCCTGTGTTAAAATATGTTCAAATCAATCAGCAATCGTTCAGATACCAGTAAGTGCTTATAAACATATCACATGGCGTGTTATATAATGTAATACACGATCTCCCACTCTCTATCTCTCTCGCTCTCTCTCTCTCCCCCCTCTCTCTCTCTCTCTCTCTCTCTCTCTATATATATATATATATATATATATATATATATATATATATATAGAGAGAGAGAGAGAGAGAGAGAGATATTGTGTATTATATAATATAACACTTCATGTGATATGGTTATACATACTAGATTATATATCTATCTATCTATCTACCTATCTATATCTATCTATCTATCTATCTATCTATTTATATATATATATATATACATATATATATATATATATATATATATATATATATATATATATATATATATATATATATATATATGTAAACAAATTAAAAACATTATGTCTGCTTATTTCTTTAGCATATTCTGAACATATTCACGGATATTTTCCGTGTATTACAGAAAAATGAGACAAGAAATGCACACTTTCATTTCTCAAGAACTTTCCATCTCCTTCCGAGATCGCCATCAGAGGTGCAACTAATAATGTAAAACCTATGTGTAGCTATCCATTACTATTTTTTTTCTTTTTGGGTTTCCCAATTGCTTTTCATCTCAGAAAGAGATGGAAAGTACTTGTTAAATAAAAGTGATTTTCACTGTTACAGTGCATTTCTTATATCATTTGATTGTAATATACGGAAAAATATCCGTGAATATTGAACGGATTATGCTAAAAATAAGTAGACATAATGTTTGTAATTTATTTAATCAGACATGCCTAAAAAAAGAACTTGCTGCCTAGATACACAAACACGCGTGAGTGTGTCTACGTGTGCGTGTGCACGCGCGTGTATATGTGCGTGTGGAAAATATTTAATTTTTTTTAATTCTGTGGGAACATTTCCTTCATCAAAATAACTGAAATATAAGGAAAAGTCATTATCATACCATACCTTTTTATTTTTTTTATCGTTATCATATCATAACTTTGATTTCAAAACGCTGTGTTTAATTTAATTTAATCATTTAATTATTTTATTTTTGAAGGGGGAAAATTAACAGTTAATAAAATTGAATATAAATATTTGAAAATAGTAAAGAATTAAAGCGTTGGTTCGTGAACCTGTTGACATAATAATTGTAAATTTAATCCCTGCGCGTGTCCGAGCAATGTCTACTTGGACTTAGTGGAAGCGAGCAATAACTGAGCAGTGCTGAAATAAAACTAGACGAGATAAGCCTAAACATGCAAAGTGCAACGAAAATAATCTAACTCCGCTGATTAAATAAAGTATTAAGTTCGAAATTCTCTTTAATTTAACCTAAACCTGATGAGAGCCGGAGGGTACCACCATCCAAAAGCTTCTCATAAGAACAGAAACTTGGCAATCGTCTACATGGAAGTAATTTAGATAAAAATTAAATATACACCGTTTCTAATTAGTAAAGTTCGTGTAGTAACGATGTTTTCTTACATTGTTTATCTTTTTTTAATCATTTCACTTCATTTGTTCTGAAGATGAACTTAATTAAAGAAACATTGGTAACAGAATGAAATAAAAGGTTAAAACCTCCAAATTTTCACCTATTACAACTCACATTTTCGCATTATTTTTCACATTATTTTCTTACATTTTCACATTACAACTCACATTATTTTTCACATTATTTTATTACATTTTCACATATTACAACTCACATTTTCACATTATTTTTCACATTATTTTATTACCTTTTCACATATTACAACTCACATTTTCCCATTATTTTTCACATTATTTTATTACATTTTCACATATTATAACTCACATTTTCACACTATTTTTCACATTATTTTAGTACATTTTCACATTACAACTAACATTTTCACATTATTTTTCACATTATTTTATTACATTTTCACATATTACAACTCACATTTTCACATTATTTTTCACATTATTTTTCACATTATTTTATTACATTTTCACATATCACTGCTCACATACATCTCTGTATGTATGTGTGGGTGAGCATGACATATGTCCTACATTTTATGTTTTAGACAATTTATCAGTTGGTATTAGATATAGGAAATAATGATTTTGTTTATCTCTCTGTTTTAAACATGCATTTAAAAAAATTCCATGATTGGATAATCTGTCTCGCAAAAGGGAAAATATTCCGAAATAAAATATGGATCTGTAAAAAATCAATACGCTTTAATATTATCAATTACTATTGGGGAAAATCTATAAAAGTCACAAGATGCAATGTTTAGTATCTGTCTATATTTCTGAGATGAGTTATTATGTACATTATTTACATTATTCGGACTATTGTCCTCATCTTTGTCTCCATATTTATTACAACTTTTCGGCTGTTGTACGCCCCGGCTTTCTTCGGGTGGTTGGAATGTCGTACTGAACCCTTTATTTCGCTCACTGGGGTAGACTGTTCTAGTTCCACGTGCCATGTTTAATGGATGTTAGTTATCAGTTATCTCCGGTTAATTCCCCTCTAAAAGTTCTCCACTGCCTTAACCGGGTATTGAACTCACACTTTTTGGGTCCTGTCACTGGATCTAACTAACGCCTTTATCAAGGACACGTGGCACAGTGGAAAAAGGCGTTAGATCCAGTGCCAGGACCCAAAGAGTGTGAATTTACTACCCGGTTAAGGCAGTGGAGAACTTGGAGAGGGGAATCAACAGGAGACAACTGATAACTGACATCCATTAAACATGGAACTAGAACCATCTACCCCAGTGAGCGAAATATAGGGTTCAGTTCGACATTCCAACCAACTGAAGATGACCGGAGCGTAAAACGGCCGAAACTTTGTAACAAATATGGCGACAAAGATGAGGACAATAGTCCGAATAATGTAAATAATATACAATGCTTAATTTACACGAGGAATTTCTGTGGTCGATTTCGCTACTTGGCGATGTCTTATCTACCTGCTGTTGTCGTTGGTGTTGTCCTTTGCTACTCGATAATTTCGGCTCGCCATCTTTCTTTTTGTTCTGTCCACCTCTTCACAATGTCCATTCGATTGGTACAGCATACGCGTAAATAAATATAATTTTGAATTAGGAATTTTGTGTCGAACCAATCAACAGAATTTTTTTTATTCTTGAAATTAACAGAGTGATATTTATCGTCCAGATCCAGGAGGATATGAAATTATATAGAGTTGACATTATACCTATCTTTTGGAATTCTTCCTTCTCTTGCTCATATATGCCTGTCCCCACCAAAAGCTCCAGACCGTTCCTGAACATAAAGGAGCTAGCAATTTTAATCCGCAGAAAGTTTCTGCGGGTTGCTCTTGGATGGCTTGTGTCATGAGACCGGCTTCTATTTTCATATTCTGTTTTGGATATCCGAGAAGAAATTGAGTATAGTAAATTATGGCACCTGCCAGTTAAAATTTCAATAGGTTATTTTCGGCTTGCTACATATTGTGTGCTCTCAAATACCTAACGCAACTTATAAAAATTGTAATGATAAAAGTGTCATTAGCCGTTTCCTCATAAAGAGACATACGGCATAAATTAAACAGAGCTGACAGTGATACCATCAGTTAAAATGGCTAAAATATTTTTCTTAAAACAAATGTTAAGGAAAGTAGGTTTCTTAAGTCCAGTAAATTATTACTCTTCACAATATTAATTGGGCTTCCTTCCTAACCTTTTGTACGGAGTTGTGTAGAAAGCCAACATTTTGATTATATGATTACTTTTTATTCGGTAAAACAAGTGCTATCCGTTTTAGTTATTGCTGTTGGTGAAATTCCACAAGTGATGTGGTTTCTGTTCTTTGTTAGAGTTTTTGTTTCTGTTTGTATGTCGCCACTCGATGAGAATCGAAGTCGGAATGCCTTCGCGAAGACCTGCAAGATTCTTATGGTTTTCACGAAGAAACTTTCTGTACAAATAGAAATATGCACGGAAAACAGACGCACAAACACACCAAAAAATTCAGTTTTTTAACGAGAAAGAAAAATTAATATCATGTGTTTCACACTGAGTATTAATGAAAAATAATGAAGAAAATGACCCCCAAAAAGAGACTTGGATAAAAAAAACAAGTATTTTCCCAAATTATCTTCACACATTCCACTCTTTAAATATCATTCATGATTTGAAATAAATCGCACTAACTCACACTGTTTCACATTCTCTGACACGAACATTCATATTCTTCACATTAACGGCCGTTTCATCCTCTGAGATGCGCACATATAAATATAATCGTATTTTCTTACTCTTATACGCCATTGTGCAAAATAATTTTAGAGCCACAAGAGTGACAGGGTGTAATCAATTTCTATTTTTCCTCAGGTTTGGTCATTTGCAGTGTTGTGCAGTAATAGGAATATATTTTTGGGGTGTATGATGAAATTTGTTTGGCCTTTTAAAATATTGCGTCATCCGTGATTGCATCAGATTTTCATCACGCCCATACACTATTGTATCGACTGTCGATTAGTTGTTCTACGGCCATTGTCTGCAATGGACGCTACTCTAAGTGAGCGTACGAAAGTGTTAAGGCTGCGCGAACACACTGGGAAGTCTTACCAGTGAGCAAATCAAAGTAGACTGGACTGGAAATTTAAATCCACTCGAGAAACGGTGGTCAATTTGCAAGGAACACCTTCGTGGAATGGATATACGAAGTATTAAAATGTGCGCTGGGTCATGAATCATTGGGAAAATACAAAAAAAGTAAATAATAATGGAATTATTCGTTTTCTTTCAATTAATTTGCACAAGGGTGTATATACACACTTTCACATGCCTTTACGTAAAGACACACTGTTTATCAATGGCTTTAAGTACACACTGAATAATTCGCACAGATATGCATTCCCTCTACTAGACTTATCAGGCTCACACTTATACATTCTTACATATACATTTAATCACTTTCATATAAACATATCTTCTCATAATTTAAATTTAAACTATTTTAGTCCTTTTCGCATCCTTGTAATTTCCATTAGAAATTTACATCATAGTTCAAAATAAAGGCAAAATTAAATTAGGAATTTTGTATAGCACTTCTCGACGGAGAGTAGTTATTATTTAAATTAAAACATAAATTGTTATTTTTCGTCCAACCTCATGTACTGGAAAACATGTATTGGGAAATAATTAGAAAGAGCTACCTAATGGGGAAGTTACACCATTCCTTTGAATAACGGCAGATACGCAGCATAGCATGCAGACTATTATGTGACGGAATATTAAGTGAGTATATCGATGCAGTTACATTCCAAGTTATCTATTACAGAGATATTTTTTCTCGATATATCTGCAGGTAAGGTAATGAGGTCTATAATATATTCCATAATTGCTCAATCGGGTTTAAATCTGGGAAGCGCAAATATGAGTGGGCTACATCGAAATCCTGCATACAGTTGTATGTTAGCCGCGCAAAATAGAACATGCGGGAAAATAAAATAAATATCACCGCTGGAAAACAGCGAGCATAGAGAAAAGCAAATCATTTGTTTATGTTACAACTGTCAAAACAAATTCCAGTTGCATTAGTATCCTTACACGAAAACAACAGACTCTCTACCAACATGGACCCTCTACTAACATGCACAACAACAAATTAGAGCCATAACCTCATGTTCTCTCGTCTAAGCATGAAATCAACTGTCGAACTGAAAGTGTTTAATAGACGACATGTCTGAGAAGGCGACATGCCAATCGATATCCACGGTCCGATGGTTTAGGTTATCTGGTTCATTTGAGGTGCAGAAACCGATACTGTCGTTTCAATAATGGTAGCTTTGTTGGTCAGTGCCTAAGACAATTCTTTGTATCTGTAAATCATATTACTTATCTAAATTTGCTATTGTTACCCGATAGAAACATAAAGAAATACTAAATAATCGACTGTCAAACTGTTACATCTACACTACCTATTTACTTATTACGTCACGCATACATCAACCATATGAATTCTTTATTTATGCCAAACAATGGTATATCTACATAAATAAAGCGCAGTGTACGTGTGTCCGTCCGTCCGGCCGGCCGGCAAATCATACTGTAGTTACACGCGATATAACCTTAAATAAATAACTCATCTGAAGTTAGATTTAAATATCAAAGACTGAACGTCCTAAAAACACACTTTATTAAATGTTTAACGTTAATTTCGTTTTTCGTCTCAATTGCAATTCATATCGTCTAAATAAGCAGTATATTAATCTTAAGTAACGTAATTTCGAACCGGACCCTTTATTTAGTCCCAACGAGCGCAGATTGTTTTAATTTCACCTGTCATGCCTCTGAGATTCCATAAGAGGCATAAACAGATAGACTTACAACTATCTACCTCCGTGGACTAAATAAAGGGTTCAGTTCAAAACCCAACGTATATCACCTGAAGAAATTCGGAGAGTACAACGGCCGAAACATCGTGAACAGGGCAATAAAGATGAAGTCAACAGTCCGAACGATCTAAAGAGTTAAATAATTAGTTTTAGTTAATTCATCTTAGTAACTCAACTTTCCAAATTTTTGTTCTCTCTGCTGTGGCCTGGTATTGAACTCGCAGCTCTTTGGGTCAAGTCACTTTCTGGTTCACTCAATCAGCATTTTTATCCACTTAGCTATGTGAGATATCCAACAAAGTCATGGCGCATGGAATTATAACACTCTACCCCGGTAGATTAAATAAAGGGCGTGGTTCGAAATTTTACCGTATGTCACCGGAATAAGGTCGGCGCGAATAACAGCCGAAACGTCGGGAATATGGCAATGAAGATGAGGATAATAGACCGAACGATATAAATATTTTAAATAGTTTTTTTTTTTAAATATTTCCAAAAACCTTCTTTTTTATTTCCATTTGGTATTGGTAAAAGAAAATTCCCAGTTCTGTATATTTTTTGGCCAAACATTTCAGACATTTGTTGTTTGATTGTCGTCTGTTTATTTTTGTTTTAATATCGACTTTGGGATCTTATAACGTTTTGTGTTACCACGTGGGAGTTTTCTTTTCATTTTTTTTTAATGAAATATATTTAATTTTTTGAGTCCGTGGTTTTATGAAATTTCGGTGATCTTTGCTTACATGCACTTCCTCCAATGTCTCTAAACGCGATGCACTGTCAGTTTTCACGTACGAAACATGATTAATGACATGCAAGTGACAAGCAGATCTGCGGTACTGAACGGGTTATTTACTGCATCCCATTTGAATTCACCAAAACAAGCATGTACATGTTAATATCTCCAATCAATTAAGTACAAAAGAGACATATTTTTTGTCGCATCAAGATTATTATTATTATTATTATTATTATTATTATTATTATTATGATTATTGCTGTTCTTGTTGTTTTTGTTGTTGGTGTTATTTTTGTTATTATTATACCATGATATATATGAACGAATGCCCTTTTGTTATAGTCACAATGTTTCGGCCTCGATATATTCCGGTTTTCTTCAGATTTCTATAAGAAATAATATCCAGTTACCATAACTTCAATTTCGTGGTTAGTCTGTTAAATTGTTCACTGGGATAAAGTGTGTAAAAATATCGCCATCTTTATGTAATTAAATCGTTTTAATTGACAGGTGACATAAACAAGCAGCGTAGTCAATGGAATTAAAATAAATTTCCATTAATAAGCGAGTAATAAATGCTTCCATTGGAAATTCCTCAAAGATTACCGAATACGATAAATATCTGAAGAAGGATAAAACAGACGAAACTAACATAACAACCAAGAAAATGGCACTAGTCTGAATAGAATAAATTTGTATTGTAATGTCTCGACGTTCACCAAAATTGAGTTGAGCAGGGTTTAGTGAATAACTATGTAGTTATTGATGGGTTTCGCTATTGATTTTATGATAAGTACACGACCCCTATCATTTGCCAGATTCTGATCGGCCAAAACATGAGAGCAACTCTAGTGTTTGCAGTAATTGTGACTTGCTAGATGAGACATTCATATGAAATAATTGGCAACACTCGGAGTCGTCGGATTATAGAGCAGTATCTGTTGTGGCTTTACCAGAAACCTCTTCTAGGCGAGGCACGGCTTTTCAAAGCGGGTATCGACCATGAGTGAGCCCAACTGAAACTGATATTACCGATGACATGGCTCAGATACGGACCCATCACTTTGAAATCGTGTGATGGATATTACTAGACGTGAATAGATTAATATGTAGCACACGTTTATATTTTTCACTTTCCGTTACTCGAAGCGCACTTCTACGTTTCTTTATCTTCTTCAGCTTATTCTCTTTATACGTTCATCTTTCTCTCTCATCCAATTTCTTTTAGACACAGATATTCGTATACTCAGACTAACACTTCCTGATATCATTTACAGAGGGTTTGATTTTGAAAGAAAGCATTCTTTTCTTTATCTTCATAGTATTTTATTCTAAATATTAAGACAAAGAAAACGTTATTTCAAAACTTGACAAGCGCTACAACTCTGTCTAGTCACCAACATGATTATATTCTTAACGAACAATAAACTATGTTGTTTCGTTCCGTCGACAAAGCAATCCCTCCTTCATCGTCGCATTGGTTCGTCTTTGTCGCTATGAAAGAATAAAAGAAAACAGTTCCTGAAATCTGCCAACCAACCTTAATAGAAAACACGTTTCATTTCGGTTACAAAATATCTATTGTTTGTTTCTTTTCATTGTACTTGATAAGTGAACAGAAATTGAGACAAGCAGGTGATAGAGACGTTTACGTACCTACCTATCGAACTGTCAGTCTCTTGGTATGTATTTTATTTGAGATTTAGATTATAGTAAGAGACTTTTTAAACTTGGAAGACACGAACATGTAAAATACAGTAAATAGTACAAATTCTTGAACTGATCTATACAGATATGTAACATAGAGTGAGGATCGACCTCGGTGCAATGCTAATACTCCCTGAGAATAGATATCACACGAATTATATGAAGCGGGTCGTTTGGAGAGATTTCCAATAAGACAAGGTCTACAATCACCTCTCTCTCCTCTTTTGTCTCTTCCCCTTGCAGTTTCATCTTTCCTTTGAAATGATACATATATATATATATATATATATATATATATATATATATATATATATATATATATATATATATATTTAAATTGTGTGTATTTAGGCAGCATTTTTTCAAACTTACTTCAAACTTCAAAAACTTACATAAAATATATAGACAACGCTTATCTATATTATTTAATGAAATATATATATATATATATATATATATATATATATATATATTGAACGATAGAAATTATTTAAAAAATTCAAATCTTCAGACACACTGGGTTGTAGATTAATATTCTTTCGTTTTTATTATTATTTCATTTAGATTCCTCGACTAGTTTCGGCCAACATGGCCATCATCAGGAGAAAAAAATATTTCTGCTTGCTGGTAGCAGTAAACTGCAGAAATGAATGTCTTGATGAAGAAGATGAACTATTGTCTGTAGTTTTCATTTGTTTTTGTTTTTTTTGTTTTTTAACATGAATTTTAGTCAGACCTTGTGCTGTCAAACAGTCTCTTTTAAGTTGTTATTTGCGATAAGAGCTGGATGGATTCATGCTGCTTTGAATTCCCTTGGTCAGTTTGGCAGTTTTATTGGTTCTTGGAGAGGGGATGTGTCTCTGTTAAATGTGTGTGTGTGTGTGTGTGTGTGTGTGTGTGTGTGTGTGTGTGTGTGTGTGTTATTTGGTTCTTAGGGAGTTAGTGAGTATGATATGTGTAAGCGTGTATATTGCTGTGGGTGTGTGTATAAGTGTGAGGCCTCAACACCTCCGTAAGCATGTCTGTTTTGTGTGGGTGAGAAATGTGGGTAGGTTTTGGTTTGTAGGTTTATGTATTACTACTATCTATATTGTTAAATTTTTGGTTTAGCCAGGCTGGATAGTGTGCTTTTAAACGTCGTATCCACTTATTTTCATGGAATATATATATATATATATATATATATATATATATATATATATATATATATATATATATATATATATATATATGACAAAATATAGTTTGCGGAGTTAAAGGGATAGAGCGAATATAAATATAAAAGTCGACATTGATGCTAACACCCAGAGGTGACATTCTGTTTCATTTTAAACGCAATCGGTATGACCGGGCCATTGCGTTTAGCATGGATCAGACTGTCACGTTAGGGTATTAACTCCAATATCCACTATATATATATATATATATATATATATATATATATATATATATATATATATATATATATATATATATATATATATATATATATATATATCGGGATATTGGTAAGAAGGATAGAGATCGACGTATAATTTTATGCACCAGAATGTTTTGCATCACCCGCTCTGTGTGTTGAAATCTTTAGACTGTTTTGTTAAGTATTGGTATTGTTGAAGATATCGCTTACTTTTTCTTTTTTTTTTTTGTCGAGATTTACAAACTCTACGTATTGTTCAATTTCGCAAATCAATCGATGAAATTTGGATAAGATGATTAGTTTGGAAAATACTTTTGCAAATACCCTACTTCGCGGTTTAAGAATGTCTTTAATTTATTTTAATACTACTTCATGATGAACAATATATTTTTTTAATTTGGTTTCGATCGGTCGATGTATAACTATTTTAGACGGTGTGAAGGATAGACTAACGGAAGTTACAGAATTTTATATATAGATAGATAAAAACAATCAGCGTATTTCAATCATCATCAGAATATGTCATTTATTAAAATATGTAAGCATTTTCTTGCGACTAATTATGATCTACGAATATAAAAGGTGTTTTATTAAGACGGATCAAAGTCAGCAGTAAAGAAATCAGTATTCTTTGTGAAAATGTATTTATTTCTCAATTGGATCGTAATATTTAAGTTATGGCAATAATGTGTGAAAAATAATAGCACCCATATGTCCGCCAAATCTGAAAAAAATAAAAAAATATTAGACGCATAAACTTAATTCACATTTAAAATCGGTCCAAGTTATTAGAACACCTTTTATAGGGCTATTTATACCTTTTCATATACTTGTTTCTATAGGAATTTAAATATATACATAATCCCAGAATAAACATAAATATTATTGTTTCATTTGAATAGCCTACAATGTATAACTCAACGTATGCAACCTTATAGATAAATAATAAAGATAATGTATCGTTTGAATGTTTTTTTTTTAAATAGCAACTTCTTTTCTGACGATGACAATCCGTCAGCCTGGCCACACAAAATTTAGACAGGAAACCAGATAAAATATATTTTAGAAGTAATACTGTTTAAAATTACATCAAAATAGTCACGAATTAACACGCAGCGATTACAAAGAGTCTGTTGCCATTTCAATACGGTCTGCATAGGAAAACAAAAGAAACTATGTTCAATGGTTTGGTCAAAAGCTGTGGAATCTGATCTGTCCAATGTATTTAATGAAATAATGGCACTTGAAAAATCAGAACGATGAATATCAAGTAGGTCTAATTTTTAGACCAAAACAAATATTTTATACAAATATTTATACAGAAATATTTTAAACAGAAATATTGGGGTATTTTATTTTACTAGTAAGGCAAAAAATGAATTCTTAGGAATACGGTTTAGTTAAGTTCTGTCTCTCTCACTCACAAACTGACACATCTCAATCAATCCTCATAACATGCCAAGAACGAGATATTCTGTCAGGTTCTCAGCTGATGGCAAAGGGAGCATCGCGATGTGGATATCTATTCAAAGGTAATTAGAGTAGAAAACATGAACAGTTTCAGTTGACAACCGTTGGCTTCTCTATCGGTAATTGCTAAATTACCCAGCACCTCTAAATATATTGATAAACGGCTGCTATATAATTGATCGCTCTTTCAAAAATCGAACATTAAGATCGACACTTGATTTCCAAATTGCCTACTTGGAGGACTTCATTTTAATCAAATAATGACATTTAGGTAGAAACCGATAATTAATACATTTTTATAAGCGTAAAATTTATAGTGGATTTTTGTATATCTAAAATTACTACCATTTTTTTTAGAAACTTCTAAGACTATAGGAGTCATTTTAAAATTAATAATTAATACTAGATTTTATGGTGGACATGAATGATCTAAGACAATGGTCAACTACGACACGCATGCCACACGTAGCACGCCAAAGTAATTTCCAATGGCCGCAAATGATATTGCGAACTCCGAACCAATAGCTACTACAAGACAAAGAAGATATTTTGATGTTTCAAAACTGATCACTCGTAGCACTCCCATTAATAATAAAAACTTTAAAAAATACTTTTAAAAACAGTTTATTTCTATTAATGCGGTTTACATATTATTGTATATATTACTATATAAAATATATTGTAGAACAGATATATTGACCTTGACGTATAAAAATACGTATGCTGTTGGCACACTGAATGATTTTAAAATCCTAAATAGGCACATATTCAGCAAGTGTTGCCGACACCTGATCTAACATATCAGAGAAAATATTTCCATGTTGAATCTGGTTGACAGATACTTTTATTGTAATTTCTAACAAAAATGTGAATTTCCTAACACAGTATAAGTGTGCAAATGAGAAATTAAACATGGCAATGCATATCTACAAAAAACATTGTATGAATAATTGCATGGTTGGCGTGCGCCGACGATATGCAATGTTAAAAAGGTATTTTTGCAGAAGATTTATTGAGTATGTTGGGTTCGATTCAAACTAAGTAAGACACAAATATGACTGTGTCTAAACCAAACTAAGATTAACAAATTATTATTCTGGACTATTATGGTTGGCGATTTAGTTGACTATTAACACGAATGCTTTTGATAATTTGTCAAACTCAAATAAAATCAAGTTTTTCAGTTTATTATCTCGACATGTAGGCGACAACAGAAGAGTAGATTTAGTAACAGTTACAGATAAATTTAATGAAAATAAAAGAAGGGATATGTCACAATGTGCAGTATAGCGTTTCTTTACTATTTACATTATTCGAACTATTGTCCTCCTATTTGTTGCCATATTTATCACAACTCACTGGTAAAAATGGTTGCTGAAGACATTAAGTTTATAATACCCAGAAATTCATACACGGATATCATCAAGGACACATGTCACAGTGGATAAAGCCGTTAGTTAGATCCAGTAACAGGAACCAAATAGTGTGAGTTCAATACCTGGTTAAGGCGGTGGAGAACTTGGAGAAGAGAATTTACAGGAGATAACTGACATGAGCAAAATAAAGTGGTCAATTCGATATTCCAACCATCTTAACGGCCGAAACGTTGTCATAAATATGGCAACAAAGATGAGGATAATAGTCCGAATAATGTAAATAGTGTACATAATACCTCACCTCAGATATATAGACAGATATTAATTCTTGTTACGTATGTGACTGAGTAACCGTAAGCAAGTGCAATTTCCTATGCTGGCTAATATCTGTCGACGAAAGGCATCTTCAATAAAAATGAACTTTATATCAATTGCAGAAATTCTGTCACGTATCTTATTTTTTCCTAAGTATGGTGCACGACAATGTACACGTGTTCCGTTATATTGTAGAGTAATTGCAGACGAATGCACTATGAGAGTACAAGAGACATTGCAGATCATTATGCCGAGTAAAGCTTTCCTCAACATTATTGTATACAAGCTACAAGTTTCCATGCCAGCCAATGATATCTTTCCGAATAATAATGCGACATGATCGTCTGCATGAAAACTCACATTTAAAATCTCCGGGACATAATAAAAAACAGCTTTTTGTATTTACATTTGGCAGGATATCTCTCATGCGATAGGTTAGCTAGAACAGTTTCGCTCCCACTCTAGTCTGGTGAAGAGCTGGAAGTGGACATGGAATGAATTCCACAACTATTTTGAAGAGCTTTGGAAAGAGGTTGAGTTATATCGTTCCGCAAGATCTCCTCCACCCTTGATATTTCTAGGTAGAGTTTCACGCGCTCGAATAGAACTTCCCAACGTATCTCATCAAGTTCAATTGCTCTCATGTCGCACGAACTTGACGCCCACATACTTGGGCAATTTTGTACATTATCACCTCGGAAGAAATTCATTCTAGCTGGGGTGCATGATGTCAGTGAATGAGCGTTAATGCCCACAAAGCAGTGCAAAGTAAAGGTCAACGGTCAATGTTATCTTCAGACCGACCCAACCCTTTTTCTACATGAATACATTCTACAGCATTTGTCTGACTCGAACCTTACCATCAACCGTAATCCTTGCTCATCTGACCATGTTACACACTGACTGTCCGCTAAGGTCCAATTAGCACCAAATCGAAACCAGTTGAGGTGATATCTTCGGTGTTGTCAATAGGCTGTTTGCTACAATATCACTTAGAAACTAAAGAATCTGACATGCTGAATTTCTGTTTGCTACCGCTTGCATCTAACGGGCATCTGCTATGGAAAATGACCAGCAATCACTTGTTAACAAGGACAAATAATGGCGTATAATTTGTAACGCCTTCAAAACAAATCTTGTACCATTTATTCACTATAGAGTACATTTTCTTTCTTTCATCTGCATGGCTGATGCTAACCTCAAGGAGAGCATCTCATTGCCCCTCTTGTGTTTACATCAAATGGATTGATTATATTGAATCGATTTTTTATTTTTCTTACACTACTGTTAGGAAAGTTGTTTGATTTTGTTCTGCAATAAACTTTTTCCTCGCCAGAATACTTCCTGCATATTTATAAATATATCATTCGTACGTGCGTTGTCATATCTGGTCTGGTTCTACTGATATATTTCGAGATTCTTGATAAAATCCAAAGAATGATGTGTAATGATATCAGATTTGATCTTACTCACATCCCCATCACAGTGTCATAGCTTCCCTCTGTCTTTTATAAAAATATTTTCATGGTAATTGTTCTTACATTCTCTCGTCCTTGGTGTTTCGACTGTATGGATTTAAGCGTACTACCAGATAGGCGACTGGGTCTGACCGTGTTGCTGTTGATCTAGCGAAATATTTAGTCTAATTACTTTTTTGCACTTCTCGCCTGTAGAACTCTCTTCCTGTTTCTTGTTTTCTTGCCACCAGCAATCTTCAGAAGATTAAGTGCACCTGAATCTTTTTCTTTTATTGTCCTTTCTACACAGTACCATATTTTCATTCTTTATTCACTCCCAGTTTTCCATTACGTCATTATCCCCTTACTTGAGTTGAAATGATAAAAAATATCGATTTGATTTAAGCCAGTAATTCTTCACTGTTTTCAAGGACAATTCTATAGAGATGCCTTCTGTCATATATTTCGAATACACACACATGACATAGTATACTGCGGTATTTGGAAAGTTTCTTAATTATGCCCCTTAAAATTCAAATAATTCAGGTTGTCTTGCCATACGCAGCCTAACCGGACGTACATACTGACTCAAAATTCGGGGGCGCTACTTATTTACGTTATTTTACAAAATACAAAATTATAACTTTTGTCACGTCAGTGTATTCACGAAAGTCACTTTGCTACTATTGACATGAACAAATTCACATGACATTTTGGCTAAGTAAAATATCAACTTAGCCGTCTGATATTTACAATTTTCATTTACTTTCTTCTTTTTGTTCCTTTTATGACAATCGCATACACAAACAGGGAGTGTATATTTGTGACAGTTTGGGATTGTTGCGTACACCTGGACACGATTTTCAGCTACATAAAAAATCTTAGAAGACTCGGTGTACACACACACACACACACACACACACACACACGTGTGTGTATGTGTGTTTGTGTGTATGTGTGTTTGTGTGCGTGTTTTTGTCTTTGTGTGCGCAATAAAAGCACACATTTTGAGAGAGGTAATGAGTGAAATGAAACAATTCACATTTACTCTTCAAACTATTGCGGATTTCCTTATACAGTTAGAATGTCATTGGCATGTAAAAACAAAAAAAATCAACACTCAGATATTTACACAGAAGATCGTAAAATCTGCTACAAGTGAAAATGACATTAGCATTATTGAATTGTTTCAGTTTCACAAAAAAGAAGGGATGCACATGCCTTCATTGATAATCGGCAAAATAAAATCTGTATTTTATTAAACACCAGCAATTATGCATTATTTAAATTATGCAACTACGAGCACCCGGAGTAGACAACAGCAATAAATACATTTGCAAGTATATACTCTTGACGAGAAAATCCATATAATGCTCATTGTATTTTATCAGTAAATTCAAGCAATAGTTCACTTTGAAATTTACTCTATCGGTTCGCCATTTTAATTTGTTTTAAACACAGATTTCAGTCCTGTCATGTCGAAGAAATTTATCGAGAGGCGGTTTGAGAGAATGTTCCGTTTTATAATTTATAAAAACTATCAATTTATTATGAATATCTTCATATGATAGCAGGCCAAAAAATCTATATTTTCTTGTGATTTTAATTTGTTAATAATGAGTGTCTCTTGTTGCGTGTAATATTTCTACTTCGCTTCACTCTTTCATAGAATTAACGCAGCCCTCCCATATAAAAACAGAATGGTCAAGTAAGATATATTTTCTAAATATACAAATGCGATATATGTTCGAAATATACTGTTTATTTTCGCTAAATGTTGTATATAAAAATTAACGTGTCACAATAATTTTTATGTACGTATGGGTCAAGATTTGCTTTTGTCATTCTTTTCAATGTGCTTATTTTTTAGTTATATCTTTCTTTCGTTGTATTTTTTAATTTCTCCATTGTTTTACTTCGTCAGTCTAAACTTTATCTTCTAATGTTTCTTGCTATATCTAATCTTTTTTATTTAATTCCTTTTTTTACCTTTATATCTGCATTCCTCTTTTTATGTAGAAATTGTTGCTCGACAATTTTTTTCATTTCTTTCGATTCATTTATCCCAATCGGCTTTTTTTTCTCTTTCTTTCTGTGAAATTATTTCATTGTATATTTAATTTCATATTCTTTCCTTCCTATTTTAGCCACTTGTTATAAGAAGTATTTGGTCTCCTAATTCTCGTCATTGTCGTTATATATACTTTGATAAGATCCTCTACAGATTTTTATCATTCATTTGTTTTTATTCATTTTCTTTTCGTTTTCTATTCGTTCCAACTTTTGGAATTCCTCTTCGCACATTTCGTTTTCGTCGTGCTTTTTCTTGTACGCTATATTTTTGACCATCATCTATTACGTCGGATTCTTGTATTTCGCTGACATTTTCATCACATTATGATTCTTTATTCTTACATTTTCTGTCTCTCCTTTCTTCTTCATATTCTAACTCTCCTTTATTCTTCATTCTCTATCTATCCATAATTCTTCATTTTCAATCTATCATTTCTTATTCATTTCCTATCTGGCCTTTCTTATTCATTTTCTAACTCTCCATTCTTCATTTTCTATCACTCCATTCTTCTTCATTTTCTATCTCAAATTTTTCTACATTTTCTATCTCTCATTTCTTCTTATTTTTTATCTCTCCTTTCTTCTTTATTTTCTATGTTTCTTTATTCTTCATTTTCTATCTCTCATTTCTTCTTCATTTTCTATGTCTCCTTTCTTCTTCATTTTCTATCTCTCCTTTCTCCTTCATTTTCTATCTCTCCTTTCTCCTTCATTCTCTATCTCTCCTTTATTCTTCATGTTCTATCTCTCATTTCTTCTTCATTTTCTAACTCTAGTTTCTACTTCATTTTCTGTCTCTCCTTTCTTCTTCATTTTCTATCTCTCCTTTCTTCTTCGTTTTCTATCTCTCTTTTCTTCTTCGTTTTCTGTCTCTTCATTCTTCTTCGTTTTCTGTCTCTCCTTTCTTCTTCATTTTCTATCTCTCTTTTCTTATTATTTTTTATCTCTCCTTTCTTCTTTATTTTCTATGTTTCTTTATTCTTCATTTTCTATCTCTCATTTCTTCTTCATTTTCTATGTCTCTTTTCTTCTTCATTTTCTAACTCACCTTTCTTCTTTATTTTCTATCTCTCCTTTCTTCTTCCTTTTCTATCTCTCCTTTCTTCTTCGTTTTCTGTCTCTCTTTTCTTCTTCGTTTTCTGTCTCTCCTTTCTTCTTCCTTTTCTATCTCTCCTTTCTTCTTCGTTTTCTATCTCTCTTTTCTTCTTCGTTTTCTGTCTCTTCATTCTTCTTCGTTTTCTGTCTCTCCTTTCTTCTTCCTTTTCTATCTCTCCTTTCTTCTTCGTTTTCTGTCTCTCTTTTCTTCTTCGTTTTCTGTCTCTCCTTTCTTCTTCGTTTTCTATCTCTCCTTTCTTCTTCGTTTTCTGTCTCTCTTTTCTTCTTCGTTTTCTATCTCTCCTTTCTTCTTCGTTTTCTGTCTCTCTTTTCTTCTTCGTTTTCTGTCTCTCCTTTCTTCTTCCTTTTCTATCTCTCCTTTCTTCTTCGTTTTCTATCTCTCTTTTCTTCTTCGTTTTCTCTCTCTTCATTCTTCTTCGTTTTCTGTCTCTCCTTTCTTCTTCCTTTTATATCTCTCTTTTCTTCTTCGTTTTCTATCTCTCCTTTCTTCTTCGTTTTCTGTCTCTCTTTTCTTCTTCGTTTTCTGTCTCTCCTTTCTTCTTCCTTTTCTATCTCTCCTTTCTTCTTCGTTTTCTATCTCTCTTTTCTTCTTCGTTTTCTGTCTCTTCATTCTTCTTCGTTTTCTGTCTCTCCTTTCTTCTTCCTTTTCTATCTCTCCTTTCTTCTTCGTTTTCTGTCTCTCTTTTCTTCTTCGTTTTCTGTCTCTCCTTTCTTCTTCCTTTTCTATCTCTCCTTTCTTCTTCCTTTTCTATCTCTCTTTTCTTCTTCGTTTTCTGTCTCTTCATTCTTCTTCGTTTTCTGTCTCTCCTTTCTTCTTCATTTTCTATCTCTCCTTTCTTCTTCGTTTTCTGTCTCTCTTTTCTTCTTCGTTTTCTGTCTCTCCTTTCTTCTTCCTTTTCTATCTCTCCTTTCTTCTTCGTTTTCTATCTCTCCTTTCTTCTTCGTTTTCTGTCTCTCTTTTCTTTTTCGTTTTCTGTCTCTCCTTTCTTTTTCCTTTTCTATCTCTCCTTTCTTCTTCGTTTTCTATCTCTCCTTTCTTCTTCGTTTTCTGTCTCTCTTTTCTTCTTCGTTTTCTGTCTCTCCTTTCTTCTTCCTTTTCTATCTCTCCTTTCTTCTTCGTTTCCTATCTCTCCTTTCTTCTTCGTTTTCTGTCTCTCTTTACTTCTTCGTTTTCTGTCTCTCCTTTCTTCTTCATTTTCTATCCCTCCTTTCTTCTTCGTTTTCTATCTCTCCTTTCTTCTTCGTTTTCTGTCTCTCCTTTCTTCTTCATTTTCTATCTCTCCTTTCTTCTTCGTTTTCTATCTCTCCTTTCTTCTTCGTTTTCTGTCTCTCTTTTCTTCTTCGTTTTCTGTCTCTCCTTTCTTCTTCCTTTTCTATCTCTCCTTTCTTCTTCGTTTCCTATCTCTCCTTTCTTCTTCGTTTTCTGTCTCTCTTTACTTCTTCGTTTTCTGTCTCTCCTTTCTTCTTCATTTTCTATCCCTCCTTTCTTCTTCGTTTTCTATCTCTCCTTTCTTCTTCGTTTTCTGTCTCTCCTTTCTTCTTCATTTTCTAACTCACCTGTCGTCTTCATTTACTATCTCTCTTTTCTTCTTCATTTTCTATCTCTCCTTTCTTCTTCGTTTTCTATCTCTCTTTTCTTCTTCGTTTTCTGTCTCTTCATTCTTCTTCATTTTCTATCGCTTCTTTCTTCTTCATTTTCTCTCTCTCCTTTCCTATTCATTTTCTATCAGCCCTTCTTTTTTCATTTTCTATCTCTCCTTTCTTCTTCATTTTCTAACTCACCTTTCCTCTTCATTTACTATCTCTCTTTTCTTCTTCATTTTCTATCTCTCCGTTCTTTTTCATTTTCTCTCTCGGCATTTTCTTTGTTTTCAATCTCTCTTTTCTTCTTCATTTTCTATCTCACTTTTCTTCTTCGTTTTGTATCTCTCCTTTCTTCTTCATCTTCTTTCTCTTCTCTCTTCTTTTTCTATCTCTTCTTTCTTCTCTAACACTATCGCTTTAGCCCCTCAAACTCCGATGATTTACTCTCTGGTTTGAGCTGTCTACTTGGTCTTAACCGGACTTAAGGGAGTGACCGTAGGTCCCCTGATCATCCGTAGATCATCCGTAGATCATCCGACCGGTCAACTGGTTTAATCCTGCTTCCAGCCCACGTTGTGTTTGGTTTGATCCAGAAAGCAGAAGTGATGTTCATCCATTCACGGTCGACTGAAGATGTAGACACGGCTGGAGAGTCTGTGCTAAGAAATTTAGAATGCACCAAGAAAAAATATATATGTGCAGAAAGCCGGACAAACAACTATTTATTGGTTGAACTGTTAATGTATTTTATATAGCAGAAAAGAATAGTATAGAAAAGAAACGGTTGCAGAAAAGAAAAGAAATGACGTAAATCTCATACACTGCATTCTAGACAAAAGAGAGAGAGAGAGAGAGAGAGAGAGAGAGAGAGAGGGTTGTGATTAGCTTGTCGTGAATTCGTCTCAGAACGATATACGACTCTTACGATGGAGAGATAAAGATTTCTGTGCGCGGCTTAAAGTTTATAGTTGCGTTCCTCCTCGGCGGTGGTAGCAACAGTAGTAATCTTCGTGGTAGTAGAAGCATCGATACTTATATTAACAGTACATGTCAGCGGTGGTTATGTTCCAATTCCTGACGTTACTTCCAGTCTCCTATATCTCTCCACCCAACTCGACAGCACTCGACTACAGACGATTATTTGATTATTGTAGCTTGTTCGACGTTTCCTTTTCCAGTGGTAGTAATAATAGTAGCAGTAGTAGTGGCTCCAATCTCTGACGTCGCTTTCAGTCTCCGACCTCTCTTCACCCAGCTCGACTGCACTCGACGGCAGACTAGCCAACCATTCTGTCAACAGATTTCTGTGCGCGTTTATATAGATAAACCTGGGTGATCATAAATTGACCCTTGGTCTGCGCCGATATCACGTGTGCTGCCTTCAACCTGAAATCATGTGAATTTCAAAGATTCTCATAGCTTTAGTAAGCTCTATTTCAAAGCTCTATTTCAAATTTTAACCGATGAAAATTATCTCGATCATCCTCCATTGTCTTCTTAATAACCCAATTCCAAATGGGCTAGATCAGATTCCCATCAGTAAACAAATTTGTTATGATCTAATTTCGCTGCTCATATATTCCCCAATTTTAATAAAAAAAATATGTGTGCGTGTGTTTGTGTGTGGTTTCCTAACTCTCTATGTTACATTTCCTCCCCTACCCATCTGTCATTTACTAGTAAATGACACACGAGCTTTCCTATCAAAAAAATATGAGAAAACCCAGTCCAACATGCTTCTGACTAGGGTCTACTTAAACATACGTTTCTTCCAGCATGCAAAGGTAGATACCTCAGTTCTTCTTAAAGCTCATTATGCCCACTTATATTTTCATTGTACTTCCGATACATATGTACATGCAACTTCCAGTTTAAGTTCACTGTTGTGGTGATCTCGTGAAGTAGAACCTTTTCACATAGTTCACCAGTTCGAGTGTTCTTTCCTTTTTTTATTGGAGTTCGCAACACTCCTTACCAATTATTTCAGTCTCATTAAAAAAATGAAAAAATATTCGATTTATTTGGTAAATCTGTCCCCAAATTATTCTGCCCCGTCGACAACACGGCACGCGTCTTCACGCACGCGTCTTCAACCACCACCAGACTAGCAAGGCCACGACTATCATTTGTATAATTCCCATAACTCTCTCGTTTCGCCTTTTCTGGGCTCTTCGAATCCTCCTCCTCACCTGCGTAAAAAATTTATGCTGTTGTTCTAAAACTATTTGGTGATGATCCTCTCCTAAATACTTCCTCCTCGGTCGTAACAGATTATCTATAGGTAAGACTACATCCCTGCCATATATCAAGTAATAAGGGGAAAATTTTCTCATCTCGTTCATCGAGAATCTCACAGCGGCTAACGCTTGGGTTACGAATAAATCCCAATTTTCTCTATTATCCTCTGTTAGTTTAGCCAACACATCAGCGAGGGTCTTATGAAATTTCTTTACCTTAGCATAACTTTGAGGGTGATATGGAGAGGTGGTTATGTGCTGTATGTTTAATTCTCCCAACGTCTCTCTCATAATCTGATTCACATTCTCCGATCCATTATCGGTAACCAACTGTTCGGGGGCCCCATACCTAGGGAATATTTTGTTCGGTATTATATCTGACACCGTTCGTGCCTTCTTATCCGGTATGGCAAATGACTCAGGCCAATTCGTCAGCCAGTCCACAAAACTCACTATGTAAATATTACCTCTATGTGTTTCTCCATAGAGCCCGAAAATATCAATGCTTACTTTCTGAAATGGATAATTCGGAACATCCGTTTCTAATACTGGGGCAACCCTACTCCTTCGACTCTGTACTTGGCATGTTACACATTTTATTACATGGTTAACAACATCATTAAACAACTTATGCCAGTAGTAATTCTCATTATTAATCCATACGTCATATCAATTCCTAGGTGTCCTAACCTCCTATGGCACAGGTCTAGAATTTCAGCTCTCAACTTCTCAGGTATCAGCATTTTTAAACTTACTTCCTCATCTCTTTCTGAAAGATACAACACTCCATCGAGCACCATATATTTGGAGGTACGCCCTGCCTCTACCCTGGACCTGATAGTTGCTATCTCGTTATCCTCTTGGCTTTGCCTAATAATATCTCTCCAATGGGGGTCGAAAACAATCTCCGTTTCACTCGTTTCCTGATCTTCCCAACAAAGTCTCTCCTTCAACGCCTGTGAAATGATCACATTAATTTGGAATGCTTTATCATCCACACCCGGCTCCAACCTGACAGATTCGGTCTCTAATTGCTTCGGAATCCTCGATAACAGGTCAGCAAAGGTATTATCCTTCCCTGCGAAATATTCTATTCTGCAGTGATACCAACTTAACTTCATTGCCCACTGTTGTATCTTCTTATTTTTCCACTCCGCGCCTAACAAAAATTTGAGGGGTTGGTGGTCTGTTTTAATGGTAAACACAGCACCAATCAAATACAAATCTAATTTCTACACAGCATACAGAATGGCGAACGCCTCTTTTTCTATTACTGTCCACCTTTGCTGAGGCTCGGAGAGCAGATGAGACAGAAAATAGATCGGCACTTCCTCAGGCACACCCGGTACTGGTCCATCCTTATCGGGACATGATTGTGTAAGAACCGCCACGCTACACTTATCGCTAGCATCGGTGTACAGCACCATGGGTTTACTCAGGTCTGGGTAGGCCAACAGGGGTACAGCTGTCAGCTGGCCCTTTAGAGCCTCGAATGCACGCTGAAAATCTTCGGTTCACTTAAACCTAGCATGCTTTTTAGTTAAAGGTATTAGAGGGCCTGCTAGCCGACTAAATGCCGGTATGAACCTCCGGTAATATCCGACGGCTCCAATAAATCCCCTAATCTCTCTTACGGTCTTCGGTGCCGGCATGGCTTTTATACCCTCAACTTTGTCTAAATCCGTTTTTATTCCTTCTTTGTTTATGATAAACCCTAAATACTTTGTCTCTTCTTTCATAAACTGACACTTCGATAATTTTAACTTCAATCCATGTTCTCTTAACCCATCGAACACCTTCTGCAGATGTTTAAAATACTCCTCTGGTTATTTTGAAAACACCATGTCATCTTGATACACCATGGCAAACGCCTCAGTGCCATTCAATATGATGGCTATTAACTGAATAAATACTCCCGAAGCGTTTGCCAACCCAAACGCCATAACTCTAAAATTGAAGAGAGCCATGTGCCAGATAAAAGCGGTTTTTCTTGGTCTTTTTTTGCTAAGTGCTACCTGCCGATATCCCGACCTCAAATCCAAGGTTGAAAATCATTTAGACTTTCCTAAAAGAGCTAGAATATCATCAATTAAGGGGAGGGGGAATGCCAGCGGTTTTGTAATGGCATTTAATTGACGAAAATCCACACAAAACCTATGCCCTCCATCTTTCTATTCAATAATCACTATTGGAAAACTCCAGGGAAATTTGGATCTTTCGATCATCCCTGATTCCATCATTTCATTCACTGCGTCCTCTACTAATTTTCTTGTGTGGATTGGGGTCCTATACGGTCTTCACTTAATAGGTGGGTGATTACCCGTGTCTATCTTCATTTCGACTGTCTCCGTCTGTCCCAGTTCCTTATCAGTAATGGCTATTACCTCCTGATTACCGTTCAGCAATCCCCTCAATTTCCTCCTATAACGCTCAGGGGCTGTTATATCTTCATCCCTTATTTCATCGCTACCTGTCTTATTCCCAGGCTTATTCTCATTCCATACTCTCACCTGTTCGACTTCTCTCACTGGGCACGCCTGTGCCAGCTCCTCTCCCTGCTTTATTTTAATAGTTTTATTGGCAGTATTGGTTAACAGTAAGGGAACAGTCCCCGACCTCTTCAACAACGAATCAGACACGGTTATTGCCCCTTCACTATTATCAAAAATATCAGTAGGGACCACTTGGTACAGGTCACTGTTCAGCACTCCTTCTGTTATAATCTTGCCCTTCCCAGATACAAAAGTCCTCGGGGGAAGCTTTATATCTGTCTGGGCCACCACTGGCAATTGTTCATAATTATCCTCTCCCAACAGTATCCCTACCCCGTCCAATGTTAGGGTGGCGGGGTCGAAACGGATCTGTGCCGTATTCTGATTAAGCCAGTCACTCCCCAAAATTAGCTCACCACACAAGTCATGTGCCACATAAACCTTAAGTTTACCTCTGGTTCTTGCCAACTGGAAAGGTAGCCACGTCATACCCTTTATCCTCGTCCTGCTACTATCAGCCTGATTTATTAGTAGATCGACGGGACTAAGCTTCGTTTTCAGTTCCAACTGTCTAAAATCCTTGGAGCTAACCAGTGACACTGAAGCTCCAGTATCGACAAGGGCCTTCACCTTCTTGTCTCCCAGCAACACATTACAGGTAAAGTATGCCCTTCCTTCAGCAAACTGTATACCTGTGCCTTTCTCCTTCGCGTATGTTCTCAACCTTCCTCCCGCTTTCTCGACAACCGAGACGTGGGAGTCGGTGACAGGAGTTCACCTTTTTCTTGGGGCTCCAATTTCTGTCAAGGGGCCCTCCTGGGTGGAGTAGAGCTTGGATGACTCTCTTTTCTCGGACTAGCAACCCATTTCTCCCCTCTATTCGAGTTAGGGTTGTTCCGTTCGGTCTGGTCCATCTTTCTCCTGCGAGGACAGGTTCGTCTCAGGTGACCCGCTACTCCACAGCACCAACAACTTCGCTTCTTAAAACTTGCTGAAAAGTGCCCGACCACACCACATGTCCAGTATCACAGAGGTCTTACCTTCACTGGGGCCACCGTGACTTTTACTTTTTCACGGGTAACCCATCGGCGTTTCCCGGACCCTTTTCATTCTCGTAACGTATTAAATCGCTTTATCCCAGTTTACGGTCTCCCTCTGCCGTACACAACCGAGCCTTGTGCCCGAACTCGCCACAAGTCGTGCAGTTCGATACCAAAGACCTTCGGTCGCCTCCATAGTTTGTCGAACAGTCGCCGGCCCGATGCCCACCATACTTTCAAGTCCAGCATACCAGTCCATATCGGCCCGGTGTGGGTTTGTGAAACTCATAACGCAGGTCCCAGGCTCTCCTATTGGGAACTGCCTCAGCCTTCCAGTCCTCTTCCATCTCTTCTTTCAGGTCCCGTATCTGGATCTGCTCCCAGTCCTTTTTCATCACCACGTTGCCCCCCCGAGGGTCCCTACCTACAACCCCTCTTATTCTATCCCAGAGTTGTTTGCTGGTCCGAGCTGCATCTATGGCTGCGGCCAGGCTGACCGGTCCCTTTTTCAGAACATCGCCCCTCAGGTCCCTTTCACTCAGCGCGTCCACATGCACATCGGCCAACAAGGCCTGAATAGGACTACTGTCCCGAGTCGCCAACTTCGGAAAAGCTAACGTCGCTAGCCCCGTGATTCTTTCACCCAATTCCTCATTAGTCTCTCCTTCTTGTTGCTGCAGCCGGAATAATTTCCTGACTGCCTCAATGGCCGTACGCTCATTTGCGTATTGCCGCACCAGAGCGGATGTAAGCTCTGTCCACATCAGGGCCGAGTTTTCTCTGTACCCCACTGTGAATTTGGACACCTGCCTCGGTGCGGCGTCGTAAGTTAGGAGCACCATTTCTTGATCCGAGAGGCCATAGATTTCCTTCTTCTGAATGGACAGAATCCATTCGTGCAGGTCCGCAGAGTTTCCTTTATGAGTAGGTAGCTTCATGCTACCTATCAGCCTCCTGAATCCCATCGATATTTCGGGGACTCCCACGTCCCCAAGGTCATCTGTGGCGTCTGATCCTGTTACGCTCATCCTAGAGTCTTGTCAACTACCACTTTCAACGACAGAACGAAAGGAAAAATACTTAACACGGTGGTGGCGCTTCAACTGCGTACAACGTCGACAAAGTCAAAACAAGATCAACAATATTACTGGCAGATCTAAGTGCAATGAGCGAACAAAGGAAACCAAAAAGAGATTTACCTGAGATCAGCCGCTCCGTGTTTTGTTTTTTTCCTCCTTCTTGTTTCTCTTTTCCTCCTTATGTCCATTTTAGACCAATATAGTCCAAAGACCAGAGTCGTTTCTGGTATTACTTGGTCCCGACTCGACAAAACAAATGCAACCCTCTCTCCTCTTTGAGACGGCCGTGGTAATTCCCACGGGTCTATCCTGGTCACGGCCAGAAGTCTAACACTCTGGGTTGAGGTGTCTACTCAGTATTACCCGGACTTAATGGAGTGACCGTAGGTCCCCTGAGCATCCGTAGATCATTCGACCGGTCCACTGGTTTAATCCTGCTTCCTACCCACGTTGGGTTTGGTTTGATCCAGCATGTAGAAGTGATGTTCATCCATTCACGGTCGACTGAAGATGTAGACTCGGCTGGGGAGTCTGTGCTAAGAAATTCAGAATTCACAAAGAAAACATATATATCTGCAGAAAGCCGGACAAACAACTATTCAATGGTTGAATTGCTAATGTCTTTTATATAGCAGAAAAGAATAGTATAGAAAAAAACGGTTACAGAAAAGAAAATAATTGACGTAAAAACTCAGATAGAGAGAAAGAGAGAGAGAGTGAGTGAGAGAGAGAGAAAGAGAGAGAGAAAGTTGGTTGTGATTAGCTTGTCGTGAACCCGTTTCAGAACGATATACGACTCTTACGATGGAGAGATAAAGATTTCTGTGCGCGGCTTAAAGTTTATAGTTGCGTTCCTCCTCGGTGATAGTAACAGTAGTAGTAATCTTCATGGTAGCAGAAGCATCGGTACTTATATTAACAGTACATGTTAGCGGGGGTTATGTTCCAATCCCTGATATTACTTTCAGTCTCCGATATCTCTCCACCCAGCTCGACTGCACTCCACGACAGACGAGCCCCAAACAACCTTTTGATTATTGTAGCTTGTTCGACGTTTCCAGTGGTAGTAATAATAGTAGCAGTAGCGGTCTTAGATTGTTGCAGATGTAATTCGCTTCTTCGTACTTATATCAACAAAATATGTTAGCGGGATTTTTGTTCCAATCTCTGACGTCGCTTTCAGCCTCCGACCTCTCTTCACCCAGCTCGACTGCACTCGACGGCAGACGAGCCAACCACTCTGTCAACATATGTCTGTGCGCGTTTATATACATAGACCAGGGTGATCATATATCGACCCTTGGCTCGCACCGATTATCACGAGTGCTGCCTTCAACCCAAAATCATGTGAATATCAAAGTTCCTCAGAGTCATAGTAAGCTCTATTTCATATTTTAACCGACAAAATTAACTCTATCAACTTCCATTGATCCATAATGACCCAATTCCAAATGGGCTAGATCAGATTCCAATCAGTAAACAAATTTGTTCTGATCTAATTTCGCTGTTCAAATCTACTCCAATTTCAATATATATATATATATATATATATATATATATATATGTGTGTGTGTGTGTGTGTGTGTCTGTGTTTGTGTGTGGTTCCCAAACACTGTTACACTTCTTCATTTTCTATCTCTCCTTTCTTCTTCATTCTCTATCTCTCCTTTCTTCTTCATCTTCTATCTCTCCTTTCTTCTTCATTTTCCATCTCTCTTTTCTTCTTCATCTTCTATCTCTCCTTTCTTCTTCATTTTCTATCTCTCTTTTCTTCTTCATCTTCTATCTCTCCTTTCTTCTTCATCTTCTATCTCTTTTTTCTTCTTCATCTTCTATCTCTCCTTTCTTCTTCATTTTCTATCTCTCCTTTCTTCTTCATTTTCCATCTCTCTTTTCTTCTTCATCTTCTATCTCTCCTTTCTTCTTCATTTTCTATCTCTCTTTTCTTCTTCATCTTCTATCTCTCCTTTCTTCTTCATCTTCTATCTCTCCTTTCGTCTTCATTTTCTATCTCTCCTTTCTTCTTCATTCTCTATCTCTCCTTTCTTCTTCCTTTTCTATCTCTCCTTCATTCTCTATCTCTCCTTTCTTCTTCATCTTCTATCTCTCCTTTCTTCTTCATCTTCTATCTCTCCTTTCGTCTTCATTTTCTATCTCTCCTTTCTTCTTCATTCTCTATCTCTCCTTTCTTCTTCCTTTTCTATCTCTCCTTTCTTCTTCATTCTCTATCTCTCCTTTCTTCTTCATCTTCTATCTCTCCTTTCTTCTTCATCTTCTATCTCTCCTTTCGTCTTCATTTTCTATCTCTCCTTTCTTCTTCATCTTCTATCTCTCCTTTCTTCTTCATTTTCTATCTCTCCTTTCTTGTTCGTTTTCTATCTATACTTTGTTATTCTTTCCCCCTTCATATTATTAAACCTTATTTCATTTTCATACTGATAATTTGTCTTCATTGTTTCTCATAAACTTTACTACCTCATTTCAATATATTTGCATTCCTTCTCAATATTTTATAATCTCCAAAATTCATCGTCATTCATTTCATTTGTTATTATTTGTGATTATTCTTTCCCTATTTATTATTCATTTCTGTTCTTATATCTACAATATTGGACCGTCTTTCTTTTATCTTCTCATTTCTCCTGATTCGATTTTTTCCCATTATTCTTCTTGTTTCTATTTTCCTTCAATTTCTTGTCTTAATTCAGTTTTCTTATAATTTTCTAATTTACATTAATTGTTGTCTAGTGTCATCAATACACTAGTCCCCCCCCAGCTTCCGACGTAGACGTTAGGAAACTGACGGAGTACTTGTCACAGATATCAAACGTTAGGAAATGCTAGGCCATTTTGGCTCGTCTCCTTCTTAGTAAACACAGATATCAACCAAAAGTGTCATCGTTTTCGTGCGAAAAGCCATCGAAGTTGTGGCAGATGAGAAGGAAGAGCAAAAGAAACTGGCTGGAGGGTGGGGGGCGGCGCTGTCAGCTTTGATGAAAAATGGAATCCACCAAAGCACTGACGAGAGGGCAAGGGCTAGAAATTGACTGACACACACACACACACACACATTCATACACACGCACACACGCGTGCGCACACACGCGTGCGCACACACAAAAATATGCACACGCTCTTATATGCATATATGTGTGTGTATGTGTCTGCTTGCTTATTAGTTACTAATTTTTAAGTGTTAAACTTACAACACCCAATCGCATAAAACCTGTATATTTCAGGAAACAGCAAAGATGAATACGAAGTAAAATTGCTATAAACACATGCGTAATGCTGTCTGCTAATATCTATCTATATATCTATCTATCTATCTATCTATCTATATATATATATATATATATATATATATATATATATATATATATATATAGCAATCTATCTATCTATCTATCTATCTCAGTCTGTTCTTATCTGTTTATCTCAGTCTGTTCTTTATCTATCTATCTATCTATCTATCTATCTCAATCTGTTCATGTCTGTCTATCTCAGTCTGTTCTTTAACGATCTATCTATCTATCTATCTATCTATCTATCTATCTATCTATCTATCTATCTATCTATCTATCTTTTGCGCACAAAGACCCACACACACGCACGCGCACACACACATATACGATGCCTGTCAGTGTGCTTTGCCGTCTAACTTTCTCTGTTCCTATCTCTGTCTGTTTGACTACCAATTCATTTCGCTCTCCTCTCCCCCCCCTCTCTCTATTTGCAAATCTATTTTGCCTGCTTGTGTCAATTCAAATTGTCGTCAATGGTACAGAAATGATGAAGAGATGCCATTTGCTCCATCATTCCAAAAGACAAAATTTTAACATACACATCTTTGTTGCCCCGGAACTATTTCCCTTGAAGTTTATATTATGGCAGTGGCAAAAATTTATAATGTTTTACGAGGCTAGAAAGCGAAAATCTACCCACGAAGAATATATATATATATATATATATATATATATATATATATATATATATATATATATATATATATATATATATATATATACCCCTCTCTCTCTCTATATATATATATATATACCACTCTCTCTCTCTCTATCTATCTATCTATCTATCTATATATATATATATATATATATATATATATATATATATATATAATATTTTAAAAAAATATGATTCCTTCGCTACATAAGATTTCTCATGTTTCAAAAACGACAGCTGAAAACATCAATATAATTATTGAAATTAAGTTGCATTAAGGTATCGAGCACCTAGTGGTGATGATTTCATGCTCTAAAGGAAGTGTTCAAGCATGAAACAAACCATCGCCGCTAGGTGTTGAACGCAGTGTCCACTTTTATATTTCATATTTATATACGTTATATCCCTGCTATTGAGCACATTTACCCATACATATACCGTACCTTACAATTGTATTTTTATAATATATATTAATATATTATTAATATTATATTATTTATCTCAGATATGACATACTAAATTTTATCTTTCTATGTGTGTGTGTGTGAGAGAGAGAGAGGGAGAGAGAGAGATGACTCAAATAATAAAATATATTTTGTAGTAAGGACTTAATAAATGCTATCACATTTTAGTTGAATTGTAGTGATACATAGAGTTTATTTTGGAGATATTGAGATTTGTTTTACAGAAGACAAGTAAGTGTAATAAGTTTATCAATTTTATTAACTAATTTAAGAACTGTTGATGAAAATTCCTTATTTCAGAAATTCGTCGAATTTCAAATTAATACGACTACTACTACTATATAGTCTACAATGTAGCGTGGAATAAAAAAAGTAAATAAAACAACAAAAAAAAAAACAAACCTAAATTTATATGAATTTTTACAACATTTCCTCGTCGGGTCAGACAGTCAAGCAAATTCTTTAATTTCGTTGCATGCTGAATCCCGCACGGCCACCGAAGTTAAACAACATCGAGATTGGTCAGTACCTAGAGGGGTGACCACTTGGGGATATCAGGTGCTGTAAGCTTGGAGGGTGGCGTGATGGGTAATGGCTCGGAGTTGTTAGACAACCTGATTTCCAAATCCAGATGAGTTTTTATATGCACTTACGCGCAAATACCCTTAGGAAATGTATGAATTCACCTTTTCTACCCTCATGTAATTATCACTAACCTAGTATTATTTATAAAAACATAATACTATCAAACGATATTTTCTGGCTTTAAATAACCTGCAAAGGTTTGATAAACCGTAATAAACGAATCACTCAATCACTCATGGTCGTAGATTTTTGAACGAACTGAGTATTGCGAGACAGAATAAGAAAAAAGCAGAAACACTACCTAAATACCTATCTGGTACTATGTGTATCAAGTTTACGTATTATTTTAAATAAACCTTTCTTTTTGATAGATATAGATATTTTTTATAATTATAAATAGATATAAAATTGTTGTAACCTAGGGAAGTTTACTGAATAGAATAATCAAACGGAGGTTTGTAATGAATGATAATACTTAGGACACGAGCAACACATATAAGATTCGCCAGCGGTGCGTAGAATTAGTCTAAGTGAGTCAAGTGAATTCCACAATTAACCTCCAACTGCAGGATATGTACCAACCGCTTCACCCGGTCAGTTGTGTCACAAAGCCGAATTTAATGTGGGGTATCCGAGCCCATAGGGTCGGCAAAAAATTCCCCGCACACCGTATAAAAAAGAGTCCGAAGCTGTTTCCCAAGACGAGACTCTGCCCTTCGACATAGCTTGGTCTGGGGATCATTTCTTTCCAAAGGCAGAGAGTTTGACCAGCACATAGGTGGAGATGAATCTCCAACTGCATGATATCTAACAACCGCTCCACGTGGTCAGATGTACTACAAGGCTGAATTTAATGTTAGGCATCCGAACCCGTAGGCGCAGTAAAAAATTCCCCGTCGACCCCGTATAAAACGGTTTCGGGTAGTTGTTTCCCAAGATGAGACTCTGCCCTTCGATATAGCCTCGTCTGGGGATTCTCTCTGTCTGGAGGCAGAGTGTTTGACCAGCACATCTGGAGACGAATCTCCAACTGCAGGATATCTACTAACCGCTCCACGCTGTAGACGAAAATATTTACTACTATATTTATGTGAATCATCGTTCGTAATTATGCTACAACAAAATTCAAATGCTTTTACAACAAAATTCCATTTACAATTTTATATTACGAAATAAAATAGCGAAATAACTTTATTTATTCTGTTATCATAATGTACCCAAGCGATTTTGTATTACTTCGTAAAGATCGGAGAGTCTTTACTCTTAGACGTATTGTGGGCAATATCTACCTGATCAATGTCCCTTCTGCGATGGTATCTGTTAAGCTATACGAGAAAACAAAACAATAGCAGGAAGTGGAAAAGAATAAAAAAATGTGTAGTACTGTCGGAGAAAAAGAACCTTTGAAATAGGGTTTATAGTGAGTAAAAAATATATAAGGTGAAAGCAATACACACACACACACACACACACACACACACACACACACGTGCACGCGCACGCGCACGTGTATTCAAACTGGGAAAGGGGGCGTAGGAAATAGATGAAATGACATTCTTGTCGGCGGGATATCAAGAGGGAACGCGAAAGACTGAAATACACAGTCGAAATGGAAAAGCGAGAAATTACGATGCTTTACTTTTTATAGATATAGAGCGAAAGAAAAACAAACATATATTGGATATTTGTGAATACCTTCTTTTTGTATTCACTCATGAAATTATGTTTTTTGTAACATAATTTAAAAACAAATCATGGATGGGCAACGAAGACTGAAATACATAAGTGAGAGAAATAGTTACAGACAAAATGGAAGAGAAGACATGATATAATGGATGGTTTTAGTTGTATTGAAAGGGATAAGGGATACAATGAGAAGATACAGACGAAGTACAAATAGGAGATAATGGATGGATTTAGTTGCATTAGAAGAGGTAAGGGAGAGGAGACGATACATAAAAAATGACAACAAGGATTATGGGATAATAGTTGATTTAATTGTCTTCTAAGGGATAAGGTAAAGAAGTTAAATAGGGGAAGTTACGAGCAGGCCGTTAGATAGTTGATATATGTGCACACAACTTCTGCTGAATTTTTAAGGGTTTAGCTATTTTCAAATAAAAATAATTATCATTCTGTTATTAAGTAGTATTTCATTACGTCTTTGCCAAATTTAACAATCAACTGGAGTAAAATATCTTGTTGCTAAATACTTGGTAGGTAGAATTATATCAGTGATCTCACACACTCATTTTCCCCTACATCTACACATTGTGATATGCCATTGGTGAGATATTCTAACAAGATATTTGTCGATAGAACAGAACGGAGGCAGATGTGAATTCATAAATTCCCCAAGGAGATTAGGCTAAAGTCTCAGCCGATAATTGAATTCGGCTTACCGGTTACTTTAGTTAAACTCTTCACCACCTATTTTGTAAAAATGCCACGGTCTCTCTAGACCGTAAGCGAACCTGACTTTCCACAGAGTTTTCTTTATCCTCTCTGAATTGTCATATATTCTTGTTTTGTTTTACGGTATATCAACCTCAATGGGTCATTTAATGCCAACAACATTTTTTCCTGGTAATATTTTGTTTTGTCAAAAATCTACTTCTGGTAATAAATTTTTTCCTCAAAAATGTATAGCTGGTAATATTATTTTAAAAAATGTACTGCTGGTAATATTCTTTTCAAAAATATATTGCTGGTAATAATTTTTTTTCCTTGAAAAATTTATTTCTGGTATTAAACTTTTTACAAAGTATTTCTGGTATTAAAACCTATTTTACACTTTCATAATGCTTTTTACCTCAGTTTCAGGGTTAACTATTTGTCCATAGCTGGGACCCTAACAGGTGCTACCACCCCGGGTAAAGGTGAACCTGGGAACACCAGCAGTTAAGAGGTGGTTCCACGCTCCTCAAAGCCTCCTGATCTGAGGCCTTGCTGTTGTACGTAGTATATCGTTTTACCCAGGACGCGGATGTAGTTTATCGTCCTACCCAGGACGGTCATATATTCTTGGGAAATGCAGAAGCATTTTCCACCGTTGTTAAGAGTCTTCTTTCTCTTCGGCCGGTTTCCACACAAGGCTAGAGAGTATAGCCCATAGCTAGCATCAAGGACAAGACATCGATTCATGCCCTCCACAAATATATTTGTGCGAAAGTGAACACTGAATTTGATCTCGGCTCGTAAATTTCACTTTCCGCGTCGATATTCCTTACACTACACACAAACCGCTCACCACGTATTCCGTCAGTTTAGTTAAGTGCCATACATGATATACGATTGGGGATAATGTCTATTTCGATTCATGACGGACATCAGAAAAAATTTTCCCTCAGTAGGGATGTCATATTTTTCTGTGGTAGACTGGCTGCCAGCCAAGATTATAGACCTCAGACTTTCCTGCTATGCAACCCATAACTGGAGAGAGAAGATAGAGATTCCCAACGTTATTTGCGAGCTGAAAGTGAATGCAACTAACTCGAATGGGATTCGAACTCAGCTCACCGATTTCTTATTCTGACTATTCGAATAAAACATTATCACATTCATGAGTCGAATTTTGTAAAAGACTAAGTCTCATTTCGTGGGATGAGTAGTAACTTCGAAGCTGAAAACTTAGTGCGTCGTTAGGTTAGTTGAGCGAAGTAGATGGGGTGTGGCAGGGTGAAGACTGTTGAATTCTGAGTCAGAGACACATATGGCTGTACCGCCTTTTAACATATCTTTCCTCTCAGCGGCACATATGTTTGAACCGCATAGGTTCCTGTGTCGGCAACATGAAATATTCTCTTTAAACACTTCTGCCGCTTTTGCTGTTGTCTATTAAAAGGCTTTTATTAATTACTATTTTTTGTCATGCGAGTCACCAGTTTTAATCATTTTATCGCTATTAACAGATATCTACCTGTTTTGCCATTGCCACTTACGTCATATCTTCGAGTCAGCGTCTCTGTTTCTTTCATGTTTCTCATTTTTGAATATATATATATATATATATATATATATATATATATATTAACATCAGGGTATTATATAAAGAAATGCTTTTATATTAATCAAATAGTCCATTTTGGGTGGAATAAATGTTCGTAGAGTTTTTCAGACGATGGATTTTGAACATCCGCTTCCATTTAACATGTGACTAAAATCTAAGACCTACATACACATCCTTTTTCAAATTAATTGAAACAACCGCTTTAGTTTTCTTTTTTTCGCCATACGGTCAGTTTTAGATCCACTGGCATGACAGGTTATAATCGGTTTCTGTTTTTTCCTCAGATTTGGTCATTTGCCGGGCTGTGCAGTAATATGAATCTATTTTCAGGCTGAATGATGGAATTTGTTTGGAAAAATATTGCGCCATCCGTAACTGCATCAGATTTTCATCGCGCCAAGACACTATTGCCTCGACTGACGATTAGTTGTCCTATGGCCATTGTCTACCATGGATTTACTCCAAGTAATCATACGAAAATTGTAACGCTGCACAAAAACACTGGTAAGCCTTACCAGTGTGCAGAACAAAGTATTATAGACTAGCCTAGAAACCCTGGTGATTTAAATCCAATGGAGAATCTGTGGTCAGTCTGAAAGGAACGATTTTGTAGAATGGATATACGAAATACTAACATGTGCGCTAGGTCATGTTTCATTGGGAAAAAGTAAATAATAGCGGATTTATTCGATTTGTTTCAATTAATTTGCACAAGGGTGTATATTCAAAGTATCTTTCTATAAAATTCGTCATTGCATTGTGAATTTTTATTGTTAGCGCATTAAAAGTGAAAATAGACGAAACTGATACGTATTTTAGACAAGATATTTCTTTTTCGAAAAGTGAAAAAAAAACAAACCCAAAAAATCAAAAACGAGAACGCTGTATAAACGGCAAAAACATGTGTGCTGTTTATAGAGATGGTGCTATATCTGAGGGTACTGTTCCTAAGATTTTCTCTTGATTCAGAAGTGGATATTCTGATTTGGATGTCCGAGTAGGTTCTGAAAGACCTGATGTCATGGATGATGTTCAAATCAAAACACTGAATATAAATATTCTAAACCTCCGTAAACGGGCCATTGCATAATTATTCGACATCTCTTATATGGGATTTGTAGGGAATTGTAGAGTAATTGGATACGGAAATCGCTAATATCTTTATATCTCTGATGTTTTAACGGAAACAAATTAATGTACCGCATATCTATCTATGATTGCCCATTTTTTTAAACCATTTTTGTAAAGGAAAATCACAGACGATGACAAAGTTCATGGTTCAAGAAGAACGCCTTAGGAAAATAAAAAGAGACACATTTAACCACACCTAAATCCAGCCTGCATCCGGAGGAATTGATTATGTGTATCTGGTGGTATTAAAAGAGTATTGCTCATTACAAGCTCTTTCCATATCAGGCGTCCGGAACTGGTCAATAATAATAATAATAATAATGATAATAATTCTTGTTGTTGTTGTTGTTGTTGTTGTTGTTGTTGTTGTTGTTCTTCTTCTTCTTCTTCTTCTTCTTCTTCTTCTTCTTCTTCTCATTATTATTATTATTATTATTATTATTATTATTATTATTATTATTATTATTATTATTATTTTCTTTTATATCTGGCGTTTACACATTACTTTCCGGGTCCCGCCCAGGGTCCTAAGTTTAGAAATGGCATCATGACACCTTCCACTGCAAAAAAAAACAAACAAAATTTAATAGATAAAGCCCTACGTAAAGTGTGGGCTGTACTTGTCAGAACAAGTTTTTGTATCTCTTTGAGGCATGGATTTCCAGGAATCCCTTCAATTAGTCTACTGGAATCTTTTCCAACCAATCCGAGGTCTCCAACTACAACAGGGATTATTGATGTTCCCATGTGCCATATTTTTAGATTTCAATTTCAAGGTCCTTGTATTTTGACAGCTTTTTCAATATCTTCAAAGATACATTGCAGTCTGCAGGGACTGCCATATCAATAAGGAGACATTTTTTGTTTGTTTGTGGTCTTTAATAACAATGTCTGGGCGGTTGGCTTTGATTGTTCTGTTAGTGTGTATTGTGTAGTCACATAGAATTGTAACAGATCCTATCTCCGTACCCGGGTCTGGTGGGGTGTTCGTACCAGTTTCTTTCAGTTTCCTTCCCGTAGGAGTTGCAAATTTTCCAGTGCAGATATTGGCCCACTCTGTCATGCCGGTTTTTATATTGAGTGGGTGCCAATATCGTGCAACCTGATAGAAGATGATCAATGGTTTCTGGATATTTATCACGGAATCTGTATCTTGAGCTAACACATTATTTTAGTATATGTGCTTGATAATTCTTAGTTAACAAGCATTGGTCCTGTGCAGCAATGATAAAACCTTCAGTTTCAGCTTTCAACCCTGCACTACGTAGCCACTGATGGGTGCGGTTTTTTTCTACGTTAGCTTGTTTGGTACGGTCAGACTATTGGTCGTGGAGTGGTTTATCTTGCCATTGTTTCTGTATCAGGTCGGTCGCATTTGTCTTTGCATTCTTTTTTAAGTATTTTGCAGCTTCGGCCAGTGTACAGTGATGTATTTGCATTTCTGCGCCCATTTGAAACTCCATTTTGAATTTGTCGGCTTCCTTTACTACAGAGTAAAGACACTCACTACGTTCATGTTCCTTTATTATTATTATTATTATTATTATTATTATTATTATTATTATTATTATATCAAATAATACAGCAGGTGGAGTGAAAATGCGTCATGTGCTTATTTTCCCAGAGACGCTGCCCATATAACGCTACTATACTGTGCAATCGAAACAACAAAAACTTATAACGTGCATGCCGGATATTCAAAATATAAAATGGCACCAATCTACCCGCTGCACCCTGTAAATCGCACATTCAGTTTGTTGAACACCACCTGCATTTAAATGTTTCACTTGTTGTCTCTTAGTTCTTTTGTTCAGTTTCTGCCTTTTCTGCTCTTTATTTATATGAATGCGGAATTAATAAACTGCACATACTTAAAAACAAAACCCCTCTGTTTATGGATAAGTAATAATAAATTTAATATGGGGGGGATGAAGAAATTAAACATAGCATAGGCTAAGATAGAGGTCGTTTTGTCCATCACCGCAAGACGCTACAAGAAGAAAACATTTTGAAAGCATGTCGTGTCCTTAAATAACCACGTCAGATCGAAACTCTCATGTGGATGTCATGCATAGCATCCAGCTTGTTCAGAAATCTATAAACTATTAACTATATCAGGTTTTCAGATCTATGATTTAAAATGGCTTCAAGTGAATGAATCTTCTGTTTTGAAAAATAAACCCCATCATCAGATGTTATAGACTGACGCTACAGAATCACAAAATATACTATATATATATATATATATATATATATATATATATATATATATATATATATATATATATATTTAAGCAAATCTATAAACGAAAAACAGATCACCTGAACACACACAACTGAACAAAAAATGATAGCACATGTCACTAGAAGGGAAAATTATGATAAAATCTAGATGTTGACATTCCACACTAACTTAAACAAAGGTTAGGACGATAACTTCCATCGATACTTGAAAGAGTGATAACAGGTAGTGAAAATGAGTAGATTATCTTCCTGAAAATCGTTCTCAAGAAAACGATTATATAGATTTCAACCGGCAGTAACGCTACCTGTTAAATCAATGAATTTAATGTATCAAAACGGCTATTATTATCACTAAATCCACACACATATATATATATATATATATATATATATACAGTGTTGTCCGATAAAAGTGACTCACCTGATTTTTTTTACTAAATGTTTTCTTCTCCGATGAAACGAAAGTTGAGCTAGATTCAAAGAATAAGCGATCTAAAATCCGAAGAAGAAGCTTTGAAAGCTCTTTGAATTTGGCAGTAAGTACTGCCAAGCATCCGTTCAGTATAATGTTCTGGGGATGCTTTTCTTTTCATGGAACTGGTTTCGTAAAACCTATTGAAAAGACCCTGAGGAGCGAGCAATACAAGAGAATTTTAGAGGCTTGTCTGTTCCCTTTTGCTGAAAAGGTGCAACTCGACCCCACCAAGCTCATTTTTATGCAGGATAAAGCTCCCTGTCACAAATAAAAATTGATGAAAGAATACTTTGATGAGAAGTAGGTGAGTTTTTTGACATGGCCGCCCCAATCTCCTGACCTCAACCCCATAGAAAACTTATGGAGCATTATAAAGTACAGGCTCTCGAGAAAGCAGTTGAGCAACAAAGAGGATTTGATTGTGAATTTCATATCCTAATGGAATTCAATGCTTGGAGATGAGATTTGCCAGAACCTAATCAAGTCAATGCCAAAAAGGGTTGAAAAGGTTATTCAAAATAAAGGAGGACCCACAGATTATTAAATATTTCGAACTATATTACCTATTATAAATAAATTATATCTCTATTATTCTTTATTTAAAGCTGTTCGGTTATGTTTCTATTGATTACTAGTTGCAGGAAATAAGTGAGTCATTTTTTTTTTGCACAGAGATTTGCCCTAAATCTCATTTATATCCAAAGATATAATTATCAATAGAATACCTTAGGGCGAGTAAACTTTTTTACTAGGTGGTCGGGAAGCGGTCTTTATATTAGTAAGATTCCAAAAACACTAGGCGAAAAATTCTTAAGTAAAAAAAATCATGTGTGTCACTTTTATCGAACAGCCCTGTATATATATATATATATATATATATATATATATATATATATATATATATATATATATATATATATATATATATGTGTGTGTGTGTGTGTGTATGTGTGTGTGTGTGTTGTGCACGTGTGTGTGTGTTTGTGCACGTGTGCGTGTGTTTGCGCACGTGACTATGCGTCTGTCTGTCTTATTTTTCACTTGATTTTCTCTTCATTTTTCTCTAGCTTTATATATATATATATATATATATATATATATATATTTATATATATATGTGTGCGTGTGTTTGTGCATGTGTGTTTATGTGTTTGTGCACGTGTGTGTGTGTTTGTGCACGTGTGTGTGTGTTTGTGCACGTGTGTGTGTGTTTGCGCACGTGTGTATGCGTCTGTCTGTCTTGTGTTTCACTTGATTTCCTCTTCATTTTTCTCTAGCTTTATATATATATATATATATATATATATATATATATATGTGTGTGTGTGTGTGTGTGTGTGTGTGTGTGTGTGTGTGTGTGTGCGCGCGTGTGTTTGTGCATGTGTGTGTATGTGTTTGTGCACGTGTGTGTGTGTTTGTGCACGTGTGTGTGTGTTTGCGCACGTGTGTATGCGTCTGTCTGTCTTGTATTTCACTTGATTTTCTCTTCATTTTTCTCTAGCTTTATTTCTGCAACTATTTCTTTATTTCCGCCCTATTTACTCCCAATTAATTTTCTTCGTTTTCCCCTTCCCTTCC
The DNA here is from genome assembly GCA_964036315.1 of Acanthosepion esculentum. Taxonomy (NCBI): domain Eukaryota; kingdom Metazoa; phylum Mollusca; class Cephalopoda; order Sepiida; family Sepiidae; genus Acanthosepion; species Acanthosepion esculentum. The sequence continues at coordinate 134,928,882 of OZ038480.1, forward strand.
TGTGCTATACTATTTGATAATATTCATAAAGTTTCGCGAACGGAAAGCGTAACTGATTCCAGCCCAATATTGCTGCTGATTGAGCCGATACTACACTCCGATCCACAGTAGAAAAGCGTATCAGTCATGCAAAGAAAGAATCAGAAAAATATTATAAAGATTTGCATATGTCAGTAAAAGCTTTGACAAGAATAGAAGTCAGTTATATGAGATGTTGCTCTTGTCTAGCAGACACCAATGTCACACTGAATAAAAGTGAAACTAAGAGAACTCGTGAACCGTGACACATTAATTTGAATGCGAAATGACCTGAATCCAGGTCCATTAAATGACCATATATATGACATCATTATGACCATATATATGACATCATTATGACCATATATATGACATCATTATGACCATATATATGACATCATTATATTGCATCATTATAATTTTAACTTTAAGTTCATTTCTCTCTGGGAAACGAAACTGTCGATAGTTATCAAGAGGCGGGTTTATGACTTACATTGAAGTGACCATAAAATCAACGTTTCTTGTCTAATCCCATAAGCTTAGCAAATTATGGACTTGAACCAGACTAAGTAATACTGTGTATTTGCGTGTGCGCATGTGTGCATTATTGTGCGTGTGTGTATGTTTAAGCGGAATTAATTTTCAGCCATTATCCTAATACCAAAAAACAAAACAAAAAAAAAAGATTAATTTAGCTAGTGGCTACTTAGTTCGATTCTCCCCGACGACCATACTAATCGTATCTTGGAACAATATAAGTTAGGATTAGTAAATATCTATATTTTTGTATATCACCAAACGTTTACTTTGAAAACGTTTTACAGGAGACATTACAAATTTGTCTTTTGGCATTTATATAAGTCTTTCTCTATAACATGATGGATTACAGTCACAGGCAAGCATCTCTATACGCGTACGAAGAGGCTAAATGCCATATATATGGTTTATTATGTTTATGTGCACAAAATATGTTTAGACAAGCATTTGTGTGTTTATATACATCATATATATATATATATATATATATATATATATATATATATATATATATATATATATATATATATATATATATACATACGCACTAATATATATATATATATATATATATATATATATATATATATATATTGCGTGTGTATGTAAGAAGTATTTTTTATATATATTCTAAATGAACGAATGTATGCGTCTTCATTGTTCCATGATATACAAGTACACGTATAGATAAGGTTCCGTGATCATAGGTTTTTTTTTCTCGACATGCCGAGTCATTCTGGGGGTAGTGTTAAAAATGTTTGTGACAGTCACAAGCTCAGAAGCTACGGAAAGTCTAGTTGTATAAAGTTGGAGTAAAGAAAGAAAGAAAGAAAGAAAGAAAGAAAGAGAGAAAGATAGAAGCTGAAGTAAAGAAAGAAAGAAAGAAAGAAAGAAAGAAATAGAGAAAGATAGAAAGAAAGAAAGATAGAAAGAAAGAGAGAAAGATAGAAAGAAAGAAAGAAAGAAAGATAGAAAGATAGAAAGATAGAAAGAAAGATAGAAAGAAAGAAAGATAAAAAGAAAAAAAGATAGAAAGAAAGAAAGAAAGAAAGATAGAAAGAAAGAAAGAAAGATAGAAAGATAGAAAGAAAGAAAGACAAAACGAAAGATCTGACAGTTGAAAATCTTTTCAAAACGGAGAAAGAGTGAAGTAACTGTTAATATAGATTGCAAACGAAGAAATAGATAGAAAGAATAAATTATGTCGGTTAAATGAATGAAAATATAAAAGATGGAAAAATGCCTCGAAAGAACGAAAGAAAGACAAAATACGAAAGATGAAAACAAACAACAAAAAGTATAAACTGTGAAAATAAAGTGGAAACATCAAAAATACGTTAAAATGAGTAAAGAAAGAAATAAAGAAAAGAAAGAGATAAAGAAAAGAACGCAATATTTAAATACATAAAGCAGAAAAAATAACGTACACAAACATATACAGAATGAAAAAGAATGAAACTTAAAATAAAAAAAAAAACATACTTTAAAATTTGCTGTGATAACAGAAATCAATTTTCAGAAAGATTTTAGAAAGAAACATAATCGAATAATAAAAAATTATAATGAAAGATTATTTTACATATAAACGATTTAAAAAAAAATGAAGGAACGAAAAGGAAACAGAAACATAATGAAAATTTATGGAAAAAAACGAGAAGAAAGAAAAACTTTGAAAAGAAAGTAAATACGTAAAAAACGCAAAGAATTATGAAAGCAAATATGAAGAAGAAAATGTCTTGAAGATGAGATGGAAGGTACCGAAGCATAAATCAGCCTGTGTCTGGCATTGACATGCGTGCAGCTGTCAGATGTAATGCCAGTTGTACGAACTCACCCACTAGCAAGAATACGACATGTGAAGAGTGTGTGCGTCAATGCCATCTTCTCATCTTCACTTCACGCTCCTGAGACGGAATTTTGAAGAAAAAAACAAAACAACAAAAACCAAAAAAAACCTAGTTCCTCACATCGAGCAAATTTGTGAGAAATGCCTGGGTATGGGTGTTCCTTTGCCTGCCGAAAGATGATCACGGGCTGGCTGACACAGTAGATTGCGTGCATTCATATGTACCCAGAGGCAGGTTTACGGGTATATGAATAAGCTCGTGTGCAGGTATGCATGCAGTGACATCATAAGATAAATTATGTGATAGGGAAATATAACTATAGGATGACAGGCTGTTAGAATTGAATATATTTAGAGAGTGAAAGAACAAAATAAAGAGGAAGGAAAAGAGTGGGAAAGGGAGAGAGGGGGGAAGAGAGAGAGAGAGCAATTAATATAGGTATAGAGAGTGCGTAAGATGGATAAATGAGGCGCCTAGAGAAAGAGAGAAGGATATAATCATGTTGAAAGATATAGACATATAATCGATATGATCGCAACAGATGTGGACATAGATAGTTAAACAGACAAGAAGACAGACAGACAGACAGATAGATAGATAGATAGATAGATAGATAGATAGATAGATAGATAGATGTGAACAGATCTAGATAGATAGATAGATAGATAGATAGATGTGAACAGATCTAGATAGATAGATAGATAGATAGATAGATGTGAACAGACCAAGATAGATAGATAGATAGATAGATAGATAGATAGATAGATAGATAGATAGATAGATGTAAACAGACCGTGATAGATATATAGGTAGATAGATAGATGTGAACAGATCTAGATAGATAGATAGATAGATAGATAGATAGATAGATAGATAGATGTGAACAGACCGAGATAGATGTGAACAGACCGTGATAGATAGATAAATAGATAGATAGATAGGTAGATGTGAACAGACCGAGAGAGATAGATAGATAGATAGATAGATAGATAGATAGACAGATAGATAGATATATGACAACAGATCTAGATAGATAGATAGATAGATAGATAGATGTGAACAGACCAAGATATAAAGATAGATAGACAGATAGATAGATAGATGTAAACAGACCGTGATAGATAGATAGATGTGCGCAGATCTAGATAGATAGATAGATATATATATAGATAGATAGATAGATGTGAACAGACCGAGATAGATAGATAGATAGATAGATAGATGTGAACAGACCGTGATAGATAGATAGATAGATAGATAGATGTGAACAGACCGAGATAGATAGATAGATAGATAGATAGATAGATAGATAGATAGATGTGAACAGACCATGATAGATAGATAGATAGATAGATAGATAGATAGATAGATAGATAGATAGATGTGAACAGACCATGATAGATAGATAGATAGATAGATAGATAGATAGATAGATAGATGAGAAACAGGCAGACGTAGATAGATCGATAACTTATTTTGCAGAGTGATTTTATGTGCAACATTTACTGTGGTTAATTGAAGGTGCATTGGAATGGCGAAATATGCCATCCGTATTCTAATCACAGTATTAAGAAAAAGAAAAATGTCGTTAGAATCAAGGAAATAGTGCTGCAATGCTAGGAAATATGGATCCTCGTATCTGGTAAGGAAAGCTGAACTATTTCCTCACAGATGGATGGAGATGTGGCTCAACAAAATATAGTTCTCTATCATAATTATGAGAATAAAAGAGTCAGAACATATGAAATAGAAGGAAGTTGAAGAAAATTGGAGAAAATAACTTCAATTTAGAATCGTAAAAAGAAATTTGAATTTTCTGGAATATATATTAAAGGAAGCATGTTTGAAGAATCTGACAATTTTTTTTAAGCTTTTCACCTCAGGCAAGGTTGGAAGCCACTAGCACGCAAGGGGTTACAGAGGATTTGGAGCGAGAGCAGATAGTAGTGATAGAGGAAAGGATGTGGAGAAGGATAGTGGATAGATCAAGGCAACTGGAGTTGTCTATTGACGTTACATTTGAATAGTTGGAGATTATAGTTTTCAGGGAAACAGAAATAAGGAAGGGAGTTCCACAGGCGTGAGGTGCGAGATATGAAGTTATTGGAGTAGAAGAGACGTCTACATGTAACAGTTTCAACAGCGAAAGGGTGGGAACGGGATGCCGGCCTCGTAGGACACTTCAATTCATGGAGCCTAGGAACCAGCGATAGCAGCTCATCGGAGCAATTACCATGGAAGTATTTGTAAAAGAGACAGGGAGAGGCGACGGCGCGTCTGTGAGAGAGAGAGAGAGAGAGAGAGAGAGAGAGAGAGAGAGAGAGAGAGAGACTGCAGACGAGAAGCCAGATCAGGATATATTGAAAGGAAAAGGGATAGAGACAAACATCGTTTAATGTACAAGGTGATTGAAAATATCTCCCTACTTTATCTATGAATGGCCAGCCGAGAGTCCTGACTTAACACCTTGTGACTCTTTCCTTTAGGATTAGTTAAACAAGCAAGTCTGCTATAACAAACCAAGATTGGAAGAACTTGAAAGGCAAATAAAAGAAGTTATATCTTCCTTCCCACAAGCGTTCTTGATGAAATCACTTGACGCGATTGCTGGGCGGCTCGCGAATCTGGTAGTGAAATCTCGTGCCCATATCGAATTTTAAATAAAACCTCATGTTAAACGTTGTCCCCTCTTGTCATTTTTTTGTTAAAATTATAGTTAATAAAGAAATTATAAGTATTTTAAAATGGAGAGTTACCTTTCAATCACCCTATCTATAACAAGCTTGTGTAGACTGTTAGGAGAAATAGAAATGGGAGGCATCGTAAAAAGACAAATATTGCTAACTGCTACAAAAGATAGGCAGTTTTGGAGAGCCACATTCGCTCACGATTTGAAGGGACAAATAGATAGAAGTATTAAAAAAAGAGTACATATTATATTCAGTTATCATGCACATGCACCATTGTCAGGATTCATTTCGATTTTGTCTTCTTGATATTCTTAACGATTTCAGAATGTTAAAGTGACATGAAATTTGGATTAAAAAGTAAACGAATAAGATGGCGCAGAATCTAGTCATTAATTAATGATAAAAGAGCAACCATTATAGTTTAATTTTAAATTTGTTTAAAGCATATCCACTGTTAAGGATATTTTTTCTTATCATCGCTGATTTTATTCTCGGCTTATAAAGCAGCATTTGCAGAAGAACGTAATGAAACGTTATGAAATATATAATATTTGTATGTATGATCTAATCTATTCTGTTTACTTTCTGCGATGTCCACTTGAGTAAGCCAGGAGAACGCACCTATCGAAAGGTTTGGCTAAGGCGCTAAAAAGGCATTAATATTGCGCCGTATTGCTGCGTGAAAAAAATGCAATAAAATGAATATTTAGTCAGGTGTCAGCTTACCTGGAAAGAAACAAAGCAGGTATTAATAAAAAAAAATTGAAATTAATGTATGCAAGATTTCACAGCTCTAGCATTACTTCATAGTCAGTCTATGGTCTTTTCAGTCCAACCTCGTAGTTTAAGAATTGAGAATATTTTACACATGATTAATATAACGTGACATGAAATGGGGGGAAATATTTCACTTGGTAATCGATGTTAACCCTGAAGTCTTCCTTGTGGAATATAGGGCCACAGCCGCACCACCGTACTGCTGCTGCTCTGGTTTCAGTAGCAAGTATTTTTTTTATTGGGTAAAGTTGCTACTGCCACGCCCTACTGGCTTTGAATTTAGAGTTATTCTTCTAAACGTGTTGATAACTGAAGCTAGAGTCTGTCCTATTATTAATCCATTGCAAGGGGAGAACGGGTCGATTTATCTCTTTCAAATATAATTGGCCGGCCTCGATAGGAATTTGAAATCGAAATACGAATCGCACTTCCTACGCCGTTAACCGCTATACCACTTGCACATCTTGTTTTTACTTGGTGTAAAGGAAAATATTCTTTTTGTCACAAAAAGACGGTCTAAAGTTGTTAGATTTCTCATATTTTTATAAAGTGATCAACATTTCGCTTAAAGAAATAACGAAAAACAAAGTTGGTTCCATATACAACGATATATAAGTTTCCAGAAAAATGTTTTATTTTAAACGTTTCTTTTTTTTATTTCCAAACTAAAATAGTCGCTCCAAAAGATTTTAGACGATTTTCCTCAGTTTTACAAACACCACAGATGTTCTTTTTAGTACTAAATTTTTTATAGAATATATTTCTGTCTTTATTTATATGATGCTAATCATGGGATTCACTGCAGTATAGCAATGGGTGGTCAATGACATGTTTATGCAGACCAACGAAACCAACTCATGTCTAGATTACACACACCACACTACAATGGAACAATCAACATTATGCTGGGTAACTTGTCACCCACGGTCTTCCAACAATCAACCTGAAACAACAGGAACTGTGAGTCATCGGACAACGCCACACGCTGCGAGTCATGCACTCTCCAAAGCCCAGGTTGGGTATTGAGAGGCGTGGCTGCGTGTGCTAATAGAGACACATTGATGCCTCTCCTGTCCTTCTATCCCAAGGAAATTAAAGGACAGTGAAATATGTTGTTCGTTATGCGTTTCATACCCCAAGAGCTGAATGGGAATATGAGATGAATCAATGTTGGTTGTCGGTTAGGAAAGTCTAGCAATACAACGCTGTACACAATCTCTACTAATTCTGAGGGTAGGTGATATCGCCTTGCATCAGTTATTGTTGGTTCGCACTTCAGATCCAGGCATTTCAAATATCTTCACAATTGCAGATATGCAATCCCTTCCGTCTGACACTGCAAACATGCTCCGTTCAAAATACGATAATACATGTCATTCTACCAAAAGCTATATAGCCTTTGTTTAAACTAATTCACCAGATGCCAAAACAAAAATGATATAATTCCGAACATTCCTGTGAATGAAGTTACGGTGGCACCACCTACCATTTCCTTTATATGTTGCCGATCTATATCTTTGGGCACGTCAGTTTAATATATATTTAATCACAGAGACTGCAGTTAACTTCCTATTTGTCATTATCTAATAGAACAATCTGAATTTGCACCAAGAATTGCAATTGTGTTTAAAGAAATAGAATCAAGTTGTTGGCATTCAAACTGGCGTAACATTTCACGAAATCTGAAATTGGAATCGGCAAGACGAATGCGAAAAATGTCTAAAGACGTTGTCTCAATCATAGAACGGCATTCGATTAATGCATGCATATCTATCGCCCGGCGCCCTACCCCATCTCTGGATAGGTTGACAAAGATCTCACTGGTATATCATGAGTGTAAAAGCTTCTAAGTGTCTCATGGTCAAATAATTTTTTCAGGCATTATGAACCTAAACTGATAAAATTCCAATGAAATCTTAACAATGATAAAATTCTGGTATCTTCGATAATTCTTTTCAACTACATTCTTCGAAAATAAAAAAATTATTGACGTTGAATCGAGAGAGAAGTCTCTTTGGAAAAATACCAATTTGGAAATCTATGAAACCCATTTTATTCTTGCAATCAATATCTTTTCCAAATAAATAAAGTAATAGTCGTCTACATTTTATCATTCTCTTGAAAAAGCCTGAAAAAAAGGAAAAAATGATTAAGGACACTAAACCTTTTGCTAATGTACGTAGCATCTACACTCTCCATTTCGGCATAGTAGTTTCAACTTGACCATATTTACTTACAGTTGAGATGTGCGTCAGCATTTTATCACTGAACAATTTTGATTCGAGTAATCAGGAAAAAGCCACCCCACCAATCTGCCAAAAACGAAATTTTTGTACTATGCGGATAAACATCAAATATGTGGTAATGCATTTGCCATTTTGTATCAGGCAGCTTCCGGCTGTAAACCGGAACTTCTTTTTTAATAAACTTTTTGAATATGAAATGTATTCGCATTTCCATAAATTAAAAAGCCGTTTATTGTTGGTAGAGGGAAACGCATTAAAATTTAGAAAGGAAAAATAAATGGGAAATAAAAACGTGAGTGTAAAGCCGTCTGCGATACATTGACCGTCATGCACTTTGAAAATACCGAGATCTTTCTTGGTGACTAGGAGATATTCCCTGACGTCTGGTGAAGTAACTGTTGTAAATTTTCTAAATAACTACCATAAAACGTTTGTAGAAAGTCTCGATATATAATATACCTGGTTACTTGTAGGCTATCTGGTAGAGTGGCAAGTAATCCCTGTTACATACGCTTTCTCAGACACATTTGCATTTCTTTAACATGCACAGAGCCAAACTAAATTATACTGTATATCTGTTGAAGAGCTTCTGGGGGAGAAAGTGTTAATATGACTGCGTCAACAGTTTGAAAAAATGCCAATACGCACAGAACGTCGGTCACAATATGTTGTCTATTCGTGCTGGCATAATTATGGACAGCTTCCAAAGAATATTTGTCTATATTTCTGAGATGAGGTATTATGTACACTATTTACATTATTCGGACTATTGTCCTCAACTTTGTCGCCATATCCATTAAACATGGCACGTGGAACTAGAACAGTCTACTCCAGTGAGCGAAATAAAGGGTTCAGTTCGACATTTCATCCACCTGAAGAAGGCCGGAGCGTACAACGGCCGAAACGTGGTAATAAATATGATGACAAAGATGAGGACAATCGTCAGAATAATTTAAATAGTGTAGCTTCAAAAGAGTTCCACCTAACATATTTTCCTCACAGAGTTAAGATCAAACCATGACAGCATATTCAGACATCTATCAAAAGTGTTGCATGCTAGGATCGCTTCTCCAAACCGATATTACCAAGGAATCTCATCCCTCACAAATCAAACATTACCGGATTCGAATCTGGATTTCATGGTTGGAATGACGTTTTAAACGCTTGTCCACTGCATTAGGTATGACAGTTTCTAAAAAGAATCCCGAAAGAGCGTGATTAGGACATGGGTGTTATCTGTGAAAATATTATCTTGAAGTATGATTTAGTTCTTTTATTGAATATTTCTGTCTTCAGAAAAAGGGGAGACAAAAGAAATATTAACTCTAATCAAGCAATTATAAAATCATTTGGATTTTACCATGAGGAACAGTGATATAAATACAAACTAGTTAGTGACAGTCGAAAAATGACAGTCTGTGGCTCATTAAAATTCAACTTTTAGCATCTAATTTAGGTGAATCGATTAGGTATATTAAGTCTAAGCCAAAAACATCCACATAGAAATCTAATTAAAATCAGTGAGACTATTGAGAAATATGATGGAATGCTGAAGAGATGTGATTTCAGCAACTCATTAGTTCCACCAGTCCTATCACTCTTAAGACCTTCCATGCCACGTCCATTGTAGCGAACCATCCTCATTCCCTTCATATCTCACTGCTGAGTTGTAAGTTCCATTCAAGCTACTTCGTCCCACGAACCACTGCCTTCTGGAGCTGACACTCAAGAGACTGCTTCCCCTATCGCCACTATCTTAACCTGTTCAATTCGAGTGTTAATCTTTATCTTCCGCACATATCCGCATAATCTATACCTCTTAATCTGTAACCATCTACCTCGAGTGGTCCCAGGGCTTTGTACAGGAGGAACACCACTGGAAAAAAAAAAAAATAAAAAATGAACAAAACAAAAGTTCCACCACATACTGCCAGGAGAGATAACAACTGATTAACTAGTAATAATAAAATACTGGCACCTTATATTTTTGTTAATACACATACACACACAGACAGACGCACGCGCATGCGCAAACATACATACTCAAAGAATCCATAGAATATTTAGCCCCAATTCCTACACGGAGAATAGAAATAAATTGAAAGAAAATTCAAACTCACTCTAAATCCGTATTGTCTCCTGTACAATGCACAACGTGATGTTTACAAAATCCAAAGAAAATTCCAAAAATCCACAAATAATAATAATTCCAACAACCATAACAAAAGTAGGCACATAATCCCACCTAGCAACTCCATGACAGCCACCATCGTAAATAGATTATACCACCATAACTTAACATTCATCAACATCACCACTAAAACAATAAACTATGTAGTTAGCACCAAACGAAATAGCGACAGCAGCAGGAGAGAGGCAGGAATATACAGAATAGATTTTAGAAAATAACTAAAGATTTACATCAGAAAAACATCCAAACACCTACAAAATTACTATATGAATATCATAGAGATGTGATATCACATGGTAATTTAGACGCAATGGTATTTCACCGTAATATATCTGAGCACAATTTCAAATATTCCAGTCTAATCAGAAGAAAAATGTATTCACTAAGATGAAAATGCCTTGAAATTACCCGAATCTCACAATTCTAGATAATAGACTTTAGACTACGATCATCCCTAATATCACTGATCGTCGAAAAAGCAATGGTAGCATAATGCCGTATACAAGCCGGTAAAGAAAAAACTGTTATCTACAAAGAGTGTGCTCATTCAAACAAATAAATAAACATTTTCTAGTACCCGTTCATCGGATCTGATAAGGCTATTTGCTTTAGGGACCCTCTAATCTTAAAAGTTACCAACGCCTTTAACTTACATGCGGTTTTATCTTCCATTTTGACCTGAAGAAATAGGAAACACACACACGTCAGTTCGGCAAAACTCGTCGACTGTAAGCTTTTTCATTTTAGCTAAACATCTCCAATTTTTAAAATCCTTTTGTGTCACCTGTCTATGTTTCTGATGGAATCAACTTTTCTAAGCTTAGATGTGACACAAGGCCGTAATTATGGGCAGACATTGAGCATAGACCTCACTATTCATTCGTAATTTTTCTTGCAAGACATTACAACACGTCGAGGTTCCCAATCCACTAGGTTATTTATCGAGAAACATATTCCCTAGTAGATTAAAGTGTTGGATAAAACAGGGGTCTGTTGATGCTGAAAAATGATATACTCTGATTCAGAGCAAGAAACGAAGAAAAGACATATAAATGAATAGGACTTGTGGGTATTAAACAAGATGATCGTTAAAGGTGCTGAGGGTGTACCCCCACTAGATATACATTTGCCTCCTCCCGCCCAGTAATAATGTGAATTAATTTGTGCAAATTCTTTCATGTGGCTCCACAGATTTAAAGGTCAACCACCTTCAAAAAACGCTGTCGACGGGTCTATTTTTAACTGATAGCAAAGCAGAAAATCGAACAATGTGTTCGGTCCAACATTCTGGGAAAATTGCCGAGTGCACACCAGATACCTGAAGAAAGCCGGAGAGGGCAACAAGATGAGCAGACTGCTACAAATGGCAAAACATATAACTTATAAAAGCCTTGCTTGGCAAATGCTGTCGAAAGATTAACCCATTCCATACCAACCTACGCTTTGTCAAGAATGTCACACACGTGCTCTATTTATCAGTCTGACAATGCAGAATGTAATTAGGAATTTACTAGTTTGTTAACAGACGGGCAGACAGGAAAAACTTAGCTTTTGAAAGATTTCACATGTGTGCCTAGACCAGAGAGAGACATTAAAATAAAGGTCAATAAAATTTTCGTCCTGCCACCAAACATTTACTCGAACGAGCTGAGTCCATCACAACAACTGAAGACTTCAGAGTGTCAGCACCTTCAGTATTAAGGCATTACTAAAAATGCGTACAATTATCGAGACTATATGAACAACCTATATATATATATGGGTTCTATAGCCTTGGACGGCAACTGGTCTAGGAGAAGGACAACTCTGAATTCAAAACCTGCGGAGGGTCGTTTGGGGACCTTGTGGCATTCGTTGCACCAGGTCCCTACATGGATGGCCCTACACAAAGCCTTCACCACTATAATCAAATCTTGTGTGGGTGTCCGGCTTTCAGTTTCTGGGAACTGATCTGTCTGGCCCTCATACGTCGACTTCGACGGGAGAGTCCATCATATATATATATATATGTGTGTGTGTGTGTGTGTGTGTGTGTGTGTGTGTGTGTGTGTGTGTGTAATAGATAGGGTCTCGTACATTACATTCGAGATTGTTTATGCACAAATACCTTCAAGAAGTATAGGAAACCATCTCTTATCCCAGGTAAATAGTAGGACAGTTCTTGCTGTTTAGCTTTGCTTGGCAGTCAAGCCGAAGGTCAACTCTGAATTCAAACACTATGGCGGATTATTTGAAGACCTGGTGGTGTACCATATCTAGATATTCCATTCTTCCAAACAGAGCGGTTGTTCTGCATAAGCCGTCACCCCTTTAATAAAATCATACGTACGGACAGTCTGAATGTTTATTTCTAGAAACGGAGTTGTTGACCCCTCAGACAACGAGAGCAAATCAGTGATGTGCCGATATTGATATATTAATGGTATTTCATATTTTCTCATAAAGGTAAAATTTGAAATTGGGTAAATAAATACACATAAGGCAATGACTTCAGTATTACTGTGATTTGCCTGATTGAATTTCTATTTAAACCAGTTCAATAACCTGTCAATAATCGAGATAATGTCTATGATTTTATTAACTGATTTTTTTTTCTGTGTATCAAATCTCTCTCCTTCGGCAGACTCCCTCTACTCTCATATATCACTACAATGAAAACAATATGTTACTACACCACACACACACGCGCGCGTGCACACACACACGCACACACAAATATATATATATATATATATATATATATATATATATATATATATATATATATATATATATATATATATATATGTGATGTGGAAATCTGTGGTTTAAGGTGTTTTTACACATGGTATAATGAAGTCAACATGGGACTCATAAATATCAAAAGTCACGGAGACTAGACATTTGAGAATGTCCATTCCAGTTC
>OZ038480.1:134947092-134982092 GCA_964036315.1 Acanthosepion esculentum
GTTTCTTTCCATAAAAATTGATTTTTCTGTGTTTTTCTTTGTCGTTCTTTTTTTCTTTCTTTTCACTTTCCTCCCTTTTACATCGTTCCTTACATCTTCCTCGTCGTACATTTTATATGATTTTACTTTCTCTAAATCTTTATTCTAAGAGTTCTTTTTTATTTTATTCATTGTCTTTATTTTTACATTTTCTATCTGTAGTATTTAAATTGGTATTTTTTTCTTTTTCTCTTTCTTTCGTCACTTTAATGACATTTCTTTCTTTTCTTTTCCCTATCTGGAAATCTTTCTCTCTGTCAGTCTTTTGATGTCGGCCGTATATCTTACCCATTCCCATTTTACAACCTTACTGTAACTTACACGGTGATTTTAGACTTTTCCTTAACTTCAACAATATACTTTGCTTCTTTTTTTTTTTTGAGAAAGTAATCCTATATCTGTTTTCATAGCAGCCATCTCTCGCTCCATTCATCGCTCCACCCAGTCGATCAGTGGCATTTAATAGTTAGCATCTACTCCACTCGACGAGAGTAGATTTTCACTTTTCTTCCAGGGGAAGAGTAATGAGAATGTAAACGTTCGCCACATATATTTTCTTATCAGGTAATTCTATGATGAACAGTTTGACTAAGCTACAGGTTCAGGAAAAAGAATATATACAATAATATATTGCGTTGATCTTTCAAGTCGGGAATACACACTCGGAAATTATCATTTTAAACCGGATTTTATCTGAGCTTGAACATCGACCATCAGCAAGTCGCAATACACAGAATTAGCAACACAACAAAACAGTATATTTTTGCTGAGAAAAGCTATACATACATACACACAGAGCGCTCCAGATATATATATATATATATATATATATATATTGATGCATGTTTCATTAAATAATATAGACAAATATATTTGATGTAAATTCTTTTCATATTGTCTGATAAGCTTAATAACATTATTATTAAACGAAGAAAGAAAATCACAATATTGATACATATTTTTTTAATCCTATCTAAGCTTTCGGCTTACAGAATCCATTACCAAAGATGACAATTACATTACCGTATATTAAGCAATACACGGACAAAACAATAATCATAGTCTGTTTATGTTTACATGGAAAATTTCCAAGCAACGACAAACTCGTGCATACAATGCGCTGGAAGCGAGAATTGCACCGCAGCTTATGACGTCACACATGACCACGCGAGAGTGAAAACGAGAAGTATTAATTATGGGAAGCCGTTGGTATAAACCAGTGGCTTCTTTTGCCAATTATAGGCATTTAAGAATATTTGTGGAGATTTCAACTGTTTTATGTACATAACTTCAAGAATTTTTAGTTTTTTGTTTAGTGTTTTCATGTTTAAGTATAGTTGTGTTTTCAACAAGGATGTTCTGGAATTGTGTATGCGGCCAGGCATGTTGTTTTAAATGCCTAAAAATATAAGAGTTATCATTCAAATGTAGTGTCAAGCGTCGTGAGAGCGAGTTTGCGGTGTGACCAACATAAATATTATTTAATTCATTGAAAATATACTAAAAAAAGAGAGTAATTACTAATATATCTACAACAGATCATAGCAAAAGAAAACTAATTTAATCATATACTACACTATATCTAGTATATCCAACTCAATTATTCGCAATGATTCTTCTCCCTCGGTTAGCGATTTGTAAAAAAACAACGTAGTTTACAAATTCAAGTGTCTTTTGTTGTATCTCCAACGAATACGTATTAAAGAAAGACCTTATACAGCTTATTCTGTTTAAAAACAAGGATCATAACATTCATCGAGTGATTTGTAAGTTAATGCACCTTTAAAATTTTGTTAGCGAAGGGATTTCGCCATTTTATATCATTAACTTTACTAATCAACTTTTTGTATGAATGATTCATTGTAATATAAATTGAACTGCACCATATATTAGTTACACACACACACACACACACACACACACACACACACACACACACACACACACACATATATATATATATATATATATATATATATATATATATATATATATATATAAGGTATAAATTGGTGATCCCAGTGTCCGATTTTACATTTATGTAGGCTATATCTCTGTATTAAGTACTTTTACCCATAAATATATCATAATTTAAAACAATATTTTAATCATCATACACACACACTCACACACACATAAACACACACTCATACACACACACACACACAAACAAACACTCACACACTCACACACACACACACACTCAACCACACACTCATACACACACACACACACAAACACTCACACACTCACACACACACACACACACACACACTCTCAACCACACACAAATAAACACACACTCATACACACACAAACACTCACACACTCTCACACACACACACACATACACACACATACATATATGTATTGAGATGGGTAATTAGTCACCATTTTATATGTTTGATTTCGCGCATGCGCGTTGTTTATTTTGGATTTTGTCGACTGCACAATAATAGTAGGTTGTTCACCGTCTGTGAGAAAAAGTGCCTCATAACAGAATTCACTCCGCTTGAAATTTGAAAACGCTATGCTGTACTGCTTGGCATTCGCACCGGAAGATCTAATGCAAACATTTTAGAGTTTTTGGGTGTCAATCTGAGAACAGTACTGAGGATATGGAAAAGGTTGGATGCGTCTTATGGGGATTACGAAGGTGTTTAGAGTGATCACTATTGGTGACTATGTTACCATTCATCTTCCCACAGAGACTCAGGGTAAAGAGAGTGGCTGCTGGAAGAATCTATGTCTGACATAGGTCTCTGCATCATGCCACATAAGCAGCAGAACTCACTCATGGCTGTCATACAATTTCTGGGACTGCATTAACCATTAAATCTGGCTACCCAACTCCCCAAACTGCAACTCCCTTAATTATTCCGTGTGGGGCGCAGTTGAGCTAGAGACCTACAAAACTCCTTGTAACACCAACGATATACTGAAGGCAAAGATTACGGCAGCATTCGCCAGCTTAAATAAGGAAAACTTCCAGAAGAGTTAAAGGAGATGCCGAAGTCGTTTTGACGCCGTGGTTGAATATATTGAATAAATTTACTCTTTAGTATTTCAAGATATTTTTATGCAATTTTGGTAAACATATCTGTTAAAATGAGATGTCGGTGTTATTTCCATTTTTGCATAATTCAGACGACAATATATCCAGGCATTTTCGTCGTAATGTAGCGTCTGGTTAGCAAAGTACTAATTGTTTTTTTTTAAACACACAATCATCGACGATCTTTTTCGATCAAACATATCTGCTAACGTAACGTATTTTAACGTAAAAATTAACAGCATATTTGCTGGCCAGACGAATCTCTCTAGCTAAATTGTATAGCACATCAGATTAAATGACGGTTTCCGTATAGGACTATAGGTTCGATTCCTACCGGAAAACCCATATTTTCTACGAAATTTCTCGAACGTTCGTCCTGGTAATTGTAATTAATACAGTTTAATTAAAAACAACAGAGTTATTAATTAATTTGTATCTATAAAAATAAGGTATAAACAGAAAATAAAATATCAAATAATTGTTGAACTTAATCCATTTTATTATATATAATGCTCTATACTTTAGGACTTCATTAGGCTAAATTTGTTATGTTGGTTCACTAAACATGCGTCTGAACGAGTGATGCTGGGAATTTTAAATTGTTTATATTTTAATCCTGCCGATTTAATTTAGATTCTTTTTCCTTTTATTTCCATTATTTTTGTTATTATATATACCACAGTGTGATAATAGACGTTCTGCCAGGAATGGTGAAATATTGTAAGAGCAAGTCGCAGATTTACTCTGGATGACCTTGCGAGCGAAACACCCTCGGGACATTTTCGTCGAAGTGGATTGTTTTCTCCTTTGATCAGTGTTACATTTTTTTATGTCAAAGTATTTTGAATCTAAGGATATATGATACTTTTAATCCAAGGAGAGTGGATGAAAACGTTGGTTGAAGTAATGCAAAAAGTCACTTGATCCAATGAGTTGTGAGTTCAACTTCAAATACAGGTTCAAATACAAAAATGGCCACAGCAGAGGGAACACAAATTTGGCGAGTTGAGTGAAGTGTTATAACTGAAACATATATATCCAAAATGCCATGGCATGTGGAACAATCTACTCCCGTGGACAAAATAAATGGTTCGGTTGGATATTCCAACGTATATTATCTGAAGAAGTTCGGAGCGTACAACGGATGAAAAGTCGTGAATATGACAATATAAATAAAGACAATCGTCCGAATGTTGTAAATACATTTTAATCATTTTTCCAGAAGCAAGGTAACTAAGACGCAAGGAGATACTAAGTGTGAGAGAATATGAAAAAAACACTATTATGGAGAGAGAACAACAAAAGAACATGAAATAAAAAGATAGAAGACATTGATTTGCTTTGCATTTACGTTTTTGAAAAGTTGACTGGGAACAAAGAAGTCGGAAGAGACTTCCACAAGTGGGAATTGCGAAAGAACAAACTATTAGCATAGGATTTACGGTTACATCTTGCAATTCCAAGTGTAAAATGAGGAGACCTTGCCGCCAATCTAGTACTGCGCTTGAATCCATAACTTCTAGGTACTTAATAAATTATTAGTCTTAAATATCTCAAAGACATAAGTAGATCTGAATAGTCAAGTAAAACATAATTTTCTAGCCCAAGGGTCTATGAATCTGGCATCTACACTCGAATCCTTCACGACGCATATAATCATTGTTCCTTTAATCAAATTTTAATCATTCACATTTAAAGGTGGTTTCTTTTGTTGTCACAAGAAAATGTGTAAATTTCAAGGGGTTATTTATAGATTGCAAACTTTATGAATTACTAATCTTACCTGTAAATGAGTATATAAGTTTTGAAAATTTCTGAAAATTGGAAGTCAATTCTGTGTATCTTTTAAAAGATGTATCACTTTAAAAAAGACCTATATTTTATTCTGTATTTGCCTTAAACTTAAATTCTTACGACTCAAAGAAACATGAAACATTTCCATCTTCAGGCTATCAGTTATTTGTCATTTTATTTGCTTAGTAAGTATTTTGTTTTACGTTACTTCTCCTAGTTAACCAAAGAAATAGATGAACAAAAAGAAAATGTGTAGGAACCTAGCAGGAAGAAGCGTAAAGAACAAAAATAACAACCCGTTCGTTGTTAATGAGGCGAAGATCATAGCTGCCATATGTCGATATTTTCGTCATGGCGTAATCATCTCTGATGTTTTAATGACCATGCTAGCAAGGTGCCAGCTTATGTCCGGGAAGAAATCAATTTTACGATCACCAGATTGAGTTAGACGTGATCATATCGGATCCAATTCCCATTCGACAAAAGAACAAAAAGCAATTTCATGTGTTGATGTTAGAACGAAAATAATCGAACGCAAACGTCTTCCAACGACAAATATAAAATGATTATGTCAATTGTCCATGAAGGTTTACGGGTATAATAACTTTTTGAAGAGACAGTGAAGTTTTATAACGTTGTTAAATTACAAAGAAGATTCATCAAGTAACATGATATTCTTTCGGCCGTTTCAAGTAAAATTATAGCTACTGATCTTTTGAACGTAAGTAAAGGAATAAAAATACCAGTTTGTTAGAAATTCTATTCAACATTTCAAGAATAAAGAGCAATTGAATAAGCAGTATTCATTTAGATTCAGAGAGCAGCTGTTCCGAATGATATAATCTATGTTTTCTTGATGTTAGCCGAAAGTACTCAGATGTGGGAAATTTCCGTCCTGGCTAAAACGTTAAACTACGTCCAGCTGATCAGGAGGTTTTGAGGACCGTGGAACCACCTCTTAATTGCAGGTGTTCCCAGGTTCACCCTGATCCGGGGTGGTAGGGCCTGTTAGGGTCCCATCTATGGGCAAATAGTTAACTATTACCAGCAGTACGTTTTTGAAACAAATTATTACCAGCAATACAATTTGGAAGGAAATATATTACCAAAAAAAGATTTTAGACAAAACAAAATATTACCAGCAATAAAAACTTTTATCGGCATTAAATAACCATTGAGGTTGATATGCCGTAAAACGAAATAAACCAAACCAATCTAAACCAAAGAATACATATTCTATTCATTCTATTCATACGAATCTATCTTAAAAATATTGTCGGCATTAAACAACCCATTGAGGTTGATATGCCGTAAATAAAATAAATTAAACTAATCTAAACCAAAGAATACATATTCTATTCATACGAATCTATCCTAAAAATATTGTCGGCATTAAATAACCCATTGAGGTTGATATGCCGTAAAACAAAATAAACCAAACCAATCTAAACCAAAGAATACATATTCTATTCATACGAATCTATCATAAAAATATCGTCGGCATTAAATAACCCATTGAGGTTGATATGCCGTAAAACGAAATAACCATACGAAACCAAATCTGATATGAGAAATTTCATAAAGCTCACTCAAGACACCAAAATCGATCGATAAAGATGCACCTTGTACCGTTCTAGAAGGTACCTCACCTAACTGTAGCTTCATCCCCAGAATTGTTATTTATTGGAATGCACTAACGAGGGGATGCTTCCCAGATCACCACGATTTTTAAAATCGTCAACTCTAGGCTTACTCATTACTCACTTGCAACAACCTCATTCAGTAAGCCTATAACCTGAGAGGCCCTTGGTCCTTGTGTTTTGTGAATAATAGTACATAAAAAAATATTTGCATTTTTAATTGAAGCGTCTTCATTTCCCACTGAGGAAGCGACTTTTTTATGACCCTCAATGTTCGACAAGAACAATCCCTCTAGATTACTTGGCCTTAACACGATATTTCTATGATTTTCCCATGACCAGCTGTACGTCGATTGTTTTGGGGTTGAATCCCCAAACAAAGTTCCTATACAAACACACAGTGGGAGGAAATCTAAAGTTGTGGAAGCATAAGCTATGCCAACCTGAGGGAATTCATCATTTGTTTTGGGCATCAGTATAGTTTTCAGTACCAAATTATTTCTCATGTGCAAATAGTGTAAATTATCTTTATGTAAGTTGGGCAACATATATTTATAGAAATAGTGTTCCTGCGTTCTAATATTCTATTTGTCCTGGGCAACACCGTATATCGATGGTATATATATATATATATATATATATATATATATATATATATATATATATATAAATAGAGAGAGATATATATAGAGAGAGAGAAAGGTGGGAAGAGGCTATAGTAGTTACAACTAGAGAAAAGTGAGTATAATAAAAAGAAGAGAGAAACTCTAAACGTTTTTGATCGTAATTTGGATTTTTTTTAAAAATGTATATTATGCTTTATTTTCCATAATTTAGCTACAAGTGTTTTCGGTCTCGCGAACTTCATATATATTCACATATATATATATATATATATATATATATATATATATATATATATATATATATATATATATATATATGTGTGTGTGTGTGTATATATATATATATATATATATATATATATATATATATATATATATATATATATATATATATATGAATATTCAATTTCTTTTAATCCGCTATTTTTATTATTTCACTTTATATATATATATATATATATATATATATATATATATATATATATATATATATATATATATGTGTGTGTGTGTGTGTAAAATTAATGAAAAGTGAAAAAAATTATTCCACGGGCTAAAGAGACGGTTGTGTAAATACACATGTGTATGAAAGGGAAAGGACGCTGAAATTTTTGTGTGGATGTATAGCCACAGCAAGAGAAATTCATTTTGTCATAAAGTTTTAAATAATTGTTTTGCTATATCAAAATTTAAATAACGTTTTCTTCCATATATTTCGGCAGCATATCTTCATTCAGGCACGTTTGGTTGTATAATCGAGATATATTATGTCTGTAGTAATTTTAATCCATTCAAACTTAAGAATCAATTTCTTAATGTTGCCATTAAACACATTAATTAAGGGGCCATAGTTTTTCTCATTCCTTTTTTTTTTCAGAAGTAAAATTGAATCTCATTCAAAATAATCTTTAAAGGGTGAATTGCTTAGACAACAAACTTAATGTAATGGATAGTTGTGAATCTTATTTTTTTAAATGCGAAGGAAACGCGCTGTGCTTATTTAAAATTTAGCATTAAAAATTAAAATTATAACAATAATGATTTAGAATACTTAAACTTTAGGTTTAAAATATTACAAATGTAAATTAAGTTACCTCCCTTGATAACGTTACTTGTTGAATCAACAGATACAAATAAATAGACAAAATATGTTTAGATTATTCAACGAAGGGTGTGTGTGACTATATATATATATATATATATATATATATATATATATATATATATATTCAAGCATGTTCTTTTATGTTAGAATTAACTAATGTGTGTGATAAAAATATAGATTTAAGGTACGCTATATTTATGGAGAAAATTACTCAATGTGAGGGATACAGCGGGTTTAAATATAAACGAGTGGAGCTTTGAGGTCAACACTGGTGACACTCTGTTTCATTGAACGCAATACTCTGGCCATAAGATTACTTTTAAGCATTCTGACCTGAAGATACAGACGTCTACATATATATATATATATATATATATATATATATATATATATATATATATATATATATATATATATATATATGTATGTATGTGTGTATGGAATGTCATCTTTAGAGTATATCATTTCTTTATCAATATCTTTTGTTTAAAAAAATCTTTTGTAACGCATTTTAATTAATGAAAAATATCAGTCTTATTTTGTCAGTTAAGTCAGGACTTCAGCAGTGTATTTGAAAAGCAAATTTACTGAAAGCGTTTACCTAATAATGTTTTGATTAATATGACATATTCCGAGGGTTCATGGCGTCTTAAAAAAAACATCAGTTTAGTTAATTCCCACTTCAGAAGTGCAACATTTTATTGAGTCAATGATATATACCCAGTTCCCGGATAGAACTGCTTTAATTTTTTTCTATATAAAACGTGTGATACCCTACACTCGTCAGCCGTAAATCTGGGCATGGGTATCACAGTTTAGGTGACTGAGCCAGTACGCCACCTCCGACGCCATCAGTACCTTTTGCCACCGAACAGAGTATTGTATTTGTAAATGTGTCCGTCTCTTGCGATTTCTTTTTACAACTGCAACTGAAGTTTTTGGCATTGTGTTAAAAGCGTTTGCATTTGATCGTTAACCAATACAAAATGCGTAGAATGGTAAGTAAATAGATGCGATTTACATCGAACGTAGAATTGTGTTGCGGTCATGGGTTTAATTAGCTTTTTTCTTTATGTATCTTGACGAGATCCAACTCGATGACTGTTGAGCTGTGGTCTGGACACGTTGTGGAGCACGCTTCAGGTTCCAGCCATTGATGTCCACCTTCAAAACGAAGGAAACGATTGACCGTCCAAAGAATCCACGGCACCCGACTTCAATATGTAGTACATGACATGACTACTTTTCCACGCAGTCGGATAGCAGCGAATCGTAGCGGTTTTTGTTTCGCTCGTGAGCCTCCTCTATGTTCACCCGCCGTGGAATTCTACTAGGTGGACACACTTCTTTGAATCAGACCACACTACAATGTCATAGCGAGCGTCTGTCTGAATTATGTGTTCTAATATCGATTAACCCCCTCCAATCAGAGGCTCCAATCAGAGGCTCCAATCAGAGGCTCCAATCAGAGGCTCCAATCAGAGGCTCCAATCAGTAGTGTCATGTTGGACGTTATTTGGTTCTTTTGCGCGGTGCGTTCACTGTCCTTGTGAAAACCAATATTAGTTTCTCAGGCCGTTACAGTCAGATTGTTGGCGGCTCCTGAGTAGTAACTAAACCCATGACGATTTCCAGCACTTTGTTATGACGCCACGTGTACATCTACATCGATTGTGAACATGCAGAGAGCACGTGATTAAGTGCCTCGAACACTTTGATATAATGCGCATACAACGGTATCAGTATATCCCCCCCCCAGCTTGAGGTTGATCGCATTTGGTAGTTGATCATAAGTAGATCGCAAGAGGAAAGATATTGCCAATTACTCCATTGCAACCAGGGTACTCCATGATCTCTTCATTAGATTAATATCACTCCATGTAGTCCAAGCACATTGTTTGGATTGAGAAATAGCAATAACTGTTCACAGATCTTCCTCGAAATTCCTAATTTCTTCAATCATCATATCTCGTTTACCCTTTGGACATAGTTTGGAGAAAAACTGATCGTCTTTCTATCCAGGCCAGGTCGATTGGTTTGCGTCACCCCCATAATAGCGTTGGTTCACAGGCTGGATTTTGCATCTTGCGTGGATTTTATGCCTACCCCTTGGTACCGGTTTTGATATCTGGCTGTAACCTGCAGACAAATTCATCGACCAAGTCACACATCATCATGTGAAGGCGCGCCTGCCGGAGTTTGAACTCCCCCACCAATGAAGTGATGTGAAGTTTCAAGTTTCCGGATTCGGTATAGGGTCCCACTGTTGCGTCTGCTGAACCCGAGACAGAGTAATATCATACGCCTACAATGGCCATAGAAACCGGGACAGCAAACAATGTTGGTAGCACCGTTCAGTTTGCCGGAGAGATGGGGTTCTGCCGATGGATTCAAGTCCAACTAATGTCACTTTCTGGACATCTCTACTTTGGTGCCGATTAGTCAATGGAATTTCATACAGCAGCAGATTCATGCCTCTCCAGAATGGAATAAGATTTCAAGTTCCAAGACGTTATCCTTTATCACACCGGTTCATCCAGCAAACAATGTTGGTAGCACCGTTCAGTTTGCCGGAGAGATGGGGTTCTGCCGATGGATTCAAGTCCAACTAATGTCACTTTCTGGACATCTCTACTTTGGTGCCGATTAGTCAATGGAATTTCATACAGCAGCAGATTCATGCCTCTCCAGAATGGAATAAGATTTCAAGTTCCAAGACGTTATCCTTTATCACACCGGTTCATCCAGCAAACAATGTTGGTAGCACCGTTCAGTTTGCCGGAGAGATGGGGTTCTGCCGATGGATTCAAGTCCAACTAATGTCACTTTCTGGACATCTCTACTTTGGTGCCGATTAGTCAATGGAATTTCATACAGCAGCAGATTCATGCCTCTCCAGAATGGAATAAGATTTCAAGTTCCAAGACGTTATCCTTTATCACACCGGTTCATCCAGCAAACAATGTTGGTAGCACCGTTCAGTTTGCCGGAGAGATGGGGTTCTGCCGATGGATTCAAGTCCAACTAATGTCACTTTCTGGACATCTCTACTTTGGTGCCGATTAGTCAATGGAATTTCATACAGCAGCAGATTCATGCCTCTCCAGAATGGAATAAGATTTCAAGTTCCAAGACGTTATCCTTTATCACACCGGTTCATCCAAGTTTACCGCACCTTGTATTCCTAAGCTGTCACTCGTCTAGCCACTGATCATATCGACGTTGCTTAACTTCAGTGATCGTACCAGAACTTGTGCTTCAACGGGAATTGTCGTAATCCATATTTTCAATTCATACACATATATACACATGCACACACAAGCTCATATGTATTCAGGACATACACGTATACACACAGATACGATATCTTATAGTATCTTAGATTATACAATGAAAAAGTATACGAGGCAAATAACTAAACAATTACTTTGACCTATTTGTCTTAAGCAGTTTGGAGAATGAACCCGAGGAAATGTTTTCGCGTAACATTATCTTGATACTAAATTGAATCATGTTGCTTTTACACTTATAATATTCTTGTGCACTTGTTGGTTTTTGTAGATGTTGAATAACTTTTCCTACGGGAGATGAATTGTTTTCCTTAGTGGGTATACTCTCGGCATATACGCGGCTGGGTAAAAAGATAAATAATATAAAACTGCGGCTGATACAGCATTGCATCTTATTTTTCAGTTTACATTTTATGAGATAAAAATACGAAAACCACGTACAAAAATATCGCAGTTCTCTTCTTGTTTTCTTCAAACGAAACAAAGTTATGAGTCAAATTGATTCTCGAGAAAAGACAACTCATTCTAATAGATAGCATGTATGTATCTGTGACGGTTCCTTTATCTGTCTCACGTCAGCTTTTGTTAGCTGCATGTTTCTGTATGCTAGTACGGCCGCAACCTACAAAAAGACTGATCGCGATTGTCGAAGAGGCAAATATAATAATAAAAAAAATACTGGAATATTCGGTTGTAGATCGTAGAGAAAGAAAATTCAGAAAAAAAAACTTTCTTTCTTAAACTGAACTTGATATATGAACCCTTTATTCAAATGGTACAAGAAAGAACAGCACGTATCTTTCTTTCTCTTTCTCTCTCTATTCTTTTATTTTACTGTTCTCATCAAATTATTCTCCTTTATAAACTTCAACAACAAGCAACAATTACTTCAAGGCCAGAGAATGCCGAATATCTCCTTATAAAGAAACGGTTCTATCTTACTATTACTATGATAGTTCTTTTTGTTTTCTTTTGTCGTAAATGTTCTTTAATGCATTTGATCAGAGTTCGTTACGTCTTTGTCTCTCCACTTAAGCCTGCTTCTCTTAACTTCAGTGTGTTCTGTAAGAATTACATTCTCTCCAATTTCTTTCCTTATTACGCGACAAACATATTTCTTTCTGGTTGTTAGCAACGGTGTTTTAAGCTCCTATCCTCCTCAGGACTTCCTCATTCGTCGCAAAATCTACCATGTTAGATTGGAGACGACTTCGAAAACTGGGAATGTCGTAGTTTATGAGGTGAGATGACGAAGAGGAGAAAGAAAAAAAAATAAAGACGGAAACGACAGAGAAGGAGCATGTTCATTAAGTGTTAACTACGTCCGGGTAAACAGAATAATTATGACACAAATAAATTTGTCGTAAGGCCTTTGATGTGCGGTTACAGCTGCTCGGACTTCGATGACAGTTCGTATGACACATAGTGACCGTGTTCTGCCTTTTCAGATTGGAAAAATTTACTCTTTACCTGCATACCTCACTACTGCGGCGACATATGTGAATGTGGCTAAGAGAATGACCAAATGGAGTAAAAATCTGCAGCTCGTAGAATTTAATTCTTAAAATATGCTCTATTCAAAGTAGAGCAAAATATTATTATATTTTTATTATAAGAGATTATAAAAAAGACATGTTGAAATCGCCAGACAAAAGCTTTCATGTTTCAATACTATGATTGTACTTCCTCAGACTATTATTGGTAACTGGTCTGTTACACACACACACACACACACACACACACACACACACACACACACACACATATATATATATATATATATATATATATATATATATATATATATATATATCAATTCCCAAGTAGATAGAATCCAGGTAGAACTCAATGTCCAGAAGAGAGTAAGAATATAATATAAAAGGCTCAAAAACTAATATTCCATGGTTATAATTTATTACATTGGACTCGTAATCACGATCCAAATCATTAGACCTACAATTTCAAGAAGTTTTATTGAATGAATTTGTAGGCAGAGAAAAAAATATTTTAGTGTATTTAATTTAAAAGAAATATCGAATGAATTGTCTTTGTGGATTATCAATGATTTTATACGATTTATCTGCGGGTAATCTGAAGACGAAATATACTTTATATTGTAAGAATAATTATTTTTTGGGGTGAATGATGTATTAATAAATTTTAATAATAACGATAATTTTTCTAGTCTTTAAACTCGTCGCGCTATAAGAAATTTAAGTATTGGACGGACCATCGTACTCAGTTTTAATTAAGTCTCCTGCATTTATTACTGTAGAAACAGCTTTAGTGCCTAAGCTTAAAAATATGCGATTCCGTTTTACGTCAACCAAAAGATACCTTGCTATAATTAAGCGATATGTTTCAAGGATTTGAAGAATTTCCATCCGAAATTCGATTGATACATTTCTTTACATATTTGAATGATATATCAATTTTGATTAATAAAACATATATAAATATTTCAAAGGAAAACATAATATGACGAATGTTTGACTTATATTTTTGTAATTGTTATAAAAATAACGATTTTGAGTTATTTAATTAATATTTTTCTATTTCTGTTTTTATTTAGAAACTGCCTACGAACAGAAGAGAACTCGACAAACGTACACCCGTTTCCAAACACTGGAACTGGAAAAGGAATTCCATTTTAATCGATACCTCACCCGCAGACGGCGGATAGAAATCGCTCATTCTTTGGGA
This sequence comes from Acanthosepion esculentum, assembly GCA_964036315.1. Lineage (NCBI taxonomy): Eukaryota > Metazoa > Mollusca > Cephalopoda > Sepiida > Sepiidae > Acanthosepion > Acanthosepion esculentum. The sequence continues at coordinate 134,961,345 of OZ038480.1, forward strand.
CTATCTGAGAGACAAATAAAAATTTGGTTCCAGAACCGAAGGATGAAGTGGAAAAAGGAGAATAATGTGTCGAAGCTGACAGGTCCGGACAAATCGAAAATGGATGACCATAATCCGAACAAAAACGAACCAAAATATGATTCCTGCATTAAATTAGATCGAGATGGTTTGGAAGCAAAATCCTGAATGACATTTTGGAAGTGAGAAAAAATCAAAGAAATGGATAAGACAATATCCCAAATCTAACTTTTACATTTCTCACAGTATAAGAAAAAAGAAGAAGAAAGAATGAGAAGAAAATTTAAGAGAAATTCTCTTTTGTTTTTAACTGGAATTTCCTTTATTATGGAGAATTATTAACATGATAGGTTAAACATCTGAGTAAAAACACTACAATGTGAAATAGACAACTCTCAGATCTCGGGAAATCTCGTTACGATTAATCCCTGTTTGTTTTTGTTTTTCATGAACATTTAAAAATGAAAAAAAGTACAATGTAAGCGTATGAGACACTATTATTGAAGCTGCCTTTTCTTTTGTGTGTAATTGATTTTTTTTTAATATGGCGATCAAGTTTTGGTTTTTGGATTGAATGAACGTCGTAAGTTTTTTTTTCCTTTGTGGAAAAATGTTAACTCTACCTTTTAAAAAGACTTGAAAAACAAATATGGTCGTTAGAACACAGCTTCTTTTGTGAAATTCAACAATTACATCGGAATTGTAAAATAATTTTGAAACTCATTAAAAACAATCTTTCTGACTTCGGAAATATGAAGAGAACTGAAACTAAATCCGAAATAGAAAAAGAGTACTCTTTACGAATTGTCATATCATCATTTTCTTCATATCACTAAACTATGAAACATCTCCAGAAAAAAAAGAACTGAAAAAAACCATAAAAACAAAAAAAAGACAAAACAAAAAAACAATAAAAATAGAAACTCTGTTGCTTTTATATAAAATGCAGTGGTTACTGGTAACTTTCACAGGGAACATTACATATTATGTTAAAATAAATATAAATAAAAAAAGATAAAGTTAAAATATCTGAAAAGCAATGTGCATATCTAACATTGAAAAATAGATTTACATCACTGAAGTAGCACAGCTCTCCACTGAATGGAATAAAACGTAAGGAATTTAGTTGAAGGTTAATTTCTTTCATGAATTGTATTCGTTCACTGTGGAAACTTGCCCCAAACCACAACAGACAATTTATTGAATGCAATGAATTATACAGCACTTAAAGATTCTCTCTTTCTTGTTCATTTTTTAAACAAATGGTTAAAAGGGTAAAAAAATACATTTTTCTTTTTCGTGTAGAAAAGTCGAATATAACGGATATATCTGCATGAAAAAAGAGATGTCACATACTTTTGACACTCTTTTTTTTTTAAAAAAAAGATACTGTCTTTTAAAAAACATTCTTTTATTATAACATTTTGTTTCGCCCATATTTATTTTTTACAAAGTTCGTTTCCTCTATTTTAGACCTTCAAATGCTTAGCCCGTATTTCTCTGAATTTTAAATTCAAACATTAGGTATAAATGCCTGTTTATATCATCCGTTAATTTGGCAAAAGATAGAAAAAAATATGGGAAAATTATCTTTCTGATACGTACAATTTCTCTCCTACAAAGTCCACTTCGTTTCTAACCTGCCACATATCCATTTTGTTTGTGCATTGACCAGCTTCAATATCATTATGATTTTCATCACCAGAAAGACATATTCATAATTACAGTGTTGCGACATAATTAAATTTCATTAAATGAATTAATTATTAAAGTTATTTATATTATTATTATTATTATTATTATAACTATTATTATTATTATTACTATTATTATTATTATTATTATTATTATTATTATTATCATCATTATTATTATTATTATTATTATTTTTATTTTTATTATTATTATTATTATTTCAATGACCATGTTTTAATGCAAGTAGAATAAATAAGATTTGTTGTGTTTTTGAACCGGGTAATAAAGAAAAAGTAATCAAACGTAGACAAAAAATGCGTGGCAGTATTACATAAATATTGAGAATCGTATATTTTCGCTCTTTTATTTCTAAGTTTCCTTTCTTTCATTACTGACTTCATTGGCATGATTCATCTTTGACAAATATAGAAAGAGAAAATGACGGGGTAGCAGATTTTAGAAGCATATTTTCGATTTTAATTTTCTTTTTCTTTTTTTTTTAATTTTGGGTATTTTGTATGTATAAAAATATTTTTTTCATACTTTCATTTTGTTTCTTTCTTCCGCCCTAAACATGTAGATTAATGAAAAGAAAAAAAAATCAACATATTTGATGGAACACAATAAAATTTCATGTTGTTTGTTCTGGTATCATTGAATATTATGAAAAATAACTAAAAACAAAGAAAAAGTCCCTCCATTTTTTCTCACCGCCAATTTTGTGAAAAAGAAACGAATTCAACAACCATACATACACGCAATTACACACCTGAATACAAATATCCTTTGATTTAACCTTTATTAATGTCTTTTTCCCCTTTAAATGGCCGAGATTAATAAATGTTATGTACCACATTATTGACTGAATCTTTTATCTTTGCATAACACTGTAAGAAAGAATTATGTTTGAGAAACCAAATGCAGCCTGAAAGTTTAACAACATGTGTGAGTTATATGTTAATGTTACAATTTCAGGTTTCAGGTATTTTTATAAAATAATTTACATCAGATTATATGTAAGCCAAATTTTTCACAATAAAATTAGTATTATTAGAAAATTATTTGAAAAATTGTCAGGCTATATCTATATGTCTAACCCGTCGTATATATAAATATCTATACTTATTACAAACAAATATTGATAATAAATTGTAAGGGTTTGTCGGACATGATTATGCAAAAAAAAAATGATATATGAAATTTGTTTTCAAAGATTTTGCAAAAATATATGCTGCGGCCACTGATTAAAATACTACCCATATAGCTATATAAGTTATTTTATTATTCTATATAAGAAGATAGGATCCTTTATAGGGTTGAATTTTAGTTGGTTCAATCATTGATTTTGTTAACATTTCTACTGCTTTGATTTTCATCAGTTTCTGATGCTTAGCAGAAATCTTCATTGCGTGAATATTTAATATATCTTCCATTCTCAATTTTATATTTCGTAATGATTTATCGTAACATTTCTTTTGGATTAATATCTAGAGGGAATTCTGTCCATTCGTTTAATTTAGTGTAAAGACACTGAATTAAATAAATTTTAAATCTCTAAATATTAATTGCAAATAATTTTTAAATGAATATCAAAGCCATGTTAGCAATTTCTTGCATGTAACTTCAATTTAAAGCTTCATGGTTATATCGGAATTATTCTAAAATAATTTTTCAAATTAATTATAATAATACATGTATTTATCTTGGCAGCATCATTATAGGCATAGATAATGTCAAATATTTCTCCATCTTCTAAATAAATTTGGTTAACTATCGACGTGAAGAATTCAACTTCTACTGTTGACATCAGATCTATCCACTATAGCTTTGCACTCATCACGAGTAATTACTGTTAAGAAAACGGTTTTCATGTACTTCTTAACGCTACTTACAGTTTTCTCTTTGTGATGCTTACTGAAAAAGAAATAGCATTATTACGTTTCATGTCTTTATCGAATTTTCTTGACATTTTACATTTGTTTCTGCTCCTAATTGTAAAATCCGCCAGTTTTTTTTCTTATTACTCTTTTAGTTTTTCTCAGACGTCTTTCCGGCATTCTTAGTGCCAGTTATTTTCTTTAAATTTCAAAAGATTTTTTTATATTGTCTTGTGATGCCCGCGAAGTTTTTTTCTTAATTTGATTAATGTCCATCCTTGTATTTCTATCCCAGTAAGTTTACAATAACTTATTTCTCATTTAAGCTTATATATGCGTATATGGAAAACTTTATAGCTCTTATATTATAATTCAAGATAAATGCTTATCTATCTATCTATCTATCTATCTATCTATCTATCTATCTATCTATCTATCACTCTCTGTCTTTATATATATATATATATATATATATATATATATATATATATATATATATATATATATAGACTCGATGAATCACTTATATATATATATATATATATATATATATATATATATATATATATATATATACATACATATATATATATATATGAAGAAATATAGTCTTAAAGTGTGCTATATTTATGGGATAAAGTGCTCAATATCAGAGATAGAGCGTGTGTAAATATAAAAGTGGACATGGAAGTCAGCACTTAGAGGCGACAGTCTGTTTCAAGCTAGTGCAATCGTCAACTAGTTGCCTGACGATTGCACTAGCATGAAACAGACTGTCGCCTCTAAGTGCTGACTTCCATGTCCACTTTTATATTTATATTTTTATATATATATATATATATATATATATATATATATATATATATATATATATATATACAAATAAAGAGAAAGAATGGACAGATTAAGAATCCACAGATCTTAGTTTAATATAACTTATTTCTCGTTTAAGATTCATATTTCATATATGGAAATCTTTATAACTCTTATATTACAATTCAACATAAACGATTACCTATCTATCTATGTATATGTCTATCAATCTATTTATCTATCTATCTATCTATCTATCTATCTATCTATCTATATATATATATATATATATATATATATATATATATATATATATATATATATATATATATAAGAACATAAAGATTAAGAATCCACAGCTTTTATCATTTACATTTTTAAAAAGTTCTCAATACAAGGTAAAGATAAATATTTATTATCATTATTGATTTCAGTTTAGAATTACGATTTTCATTTTGACTTTTGATTTTATTTATCTCGATATGAACTAATAACCTACCTAACAACAACCTGAACCTTATTTTTTCCTTTCCCCTTTTAGCTTAGATCTGTCTCTTAATTGGTTAATGCAGACTTCCCCACAATTATATTCCTTAATTTTGAAATTATTGTTTTACCGCCTCCGTTTTAACTTTCAAATGTGGTAATTATTTATTTTCTATTTCCCCAAATAAATCATTTTCATTATAAGTTAGCTATCAACTTCTGATAAAGGAACATTATAGTTCCGAAACAAGAAAGACTGTGTGTAGCGTTGCAAAATATTATAATAAAAATATAATATTATATATATATTATATATATATTATAATAAAAATATAATATAATATATATATTATATATATATTATAATAAAAATATAATATTATATATATATTATATATATATACATTATAATAAAAATATAATATTATATATATATTATATATATATTATAATAAAAATATAATATTATATATATATTATAATAAAAATATAATATATATCTATATATATATCTATATATATATCTATATATATATCTATCTATATATATATATATATAATTATATAAATGTTATTGTCAGATTGAATTAGACTGGGAAAAAGTAGTACTAAAAAGTGCTCAATACACATTTAAAGAAAATAGAAATGAAATAAACATTTAACAAATAAACATATACGTTTGACACGCACAGCTTTTAAATTTGAAAAAAAAATTAGTAAATCAGCCGATCACGCTTCCTTGGTTTCAAACATTTTTATCTTAAGACGATCCGAGATAAATAATTAGAAAATCTTTAGTCAAATCTCCCGCTCTCTCTCTCTCTCTCTCTCTCTCTCTCTCTCTATATATATATATATATATATATATATATATATATATATATATAATATATATGTGTGTGTGTGTGTATGTGTGTGTGTGTGTGTGTGTGCGCGCGTGTGTGTGTGATTTCCTATGCTGTCAGTTCCCAAAATCATGTCAAACAAATTTTACAATAATCTTACTTAAATTCTCAATGCCTATCTGGAAAAATACATATATATTTATTATTTTGGCTGAATATTATTACAAAAACTGATTGGAGTAAACTAATTTTATTGTGAAAAAAATGGTCTCTCTGTTTAAAATCTGGCGTTAATGCATGCATATATATATATATATATATATATATATATATATATATATATATATATATATATACGAAATATTGCATATATATATGCAGCAAAATATCTGTTAGTATGCGATACACATTCATAAAAATGCCAGCTAATTTTAGTTCTTGCTATCAAGAATGAGGTTAACTGGCTTTTCTAAACGGCCCTATGAACCCTTGTATCGACAATATATTTTGAAAGTAATTTGGTTGTATATGGGTAAGTATAACCGTGTGTCATAATCTTCTTAAGTGTAAGCCTGAGTCTTATGCTACTAGAGTATTTTGCATGGAAACATTTTAAAATATCTGTCATTTTAAAGCCTCAACAAGATTGAATGGATTAGTTCTGAACATTCAATTTGGTAAGTATTTTACGGAGCTAGTTAACTATTACAAATTATTAATTTTCATTGACATAGGAGAAATTAATCTGTATAATTTTATTTCCATCCCTATGACATATTAATCAAAATGTACAGTACAGAGTTACTTTCACTAAAGTTCACGATATGGTTTTCTTTAATTTCTTTCTGAAATAATTATATTAATACATGTATACAGAAAAATACTTGAAAACGACCTCTGAAGTTTATCAGCGAAAATAGGTTAGAGCTGACCTGGGTACGTATTATTAATGGAATGTCGCTTTTGACTGAAGATGGATTAGTCTCTGGTAAAGATAGTTGTTATTTCATTGTCTTAAGCTCGGAACATGTATATAATTTATTGTATGTAATATATATATATATATATATAGTTTACGAAAAACTAGTTAATCCGTATGGGTAGACCCAAGGAGGATAAAATCCAGAGAGCTCAATGTAAATCAGGGCTAATAATTTAAATAAAAACAGATTACCTTAAGGTTCCATATAATAAATTATTTCACCACAGCCTTTTTAAAGGACAGTGGATCATCAGATTTATTTCCAAATGCTGAAATGAAAAAATGAAAATAAATTTACATATTTATGACGGGCAATAATAAGGAATTTAACGAAGTGGGAGCAGTGAAGCGGGTAGAGAGACAGCATTGCGTTAGATGTAAAATTTCTATATATATATATATGGAGCGAGAGAGGGTATATGTGTGTGTCTGTGCGTGTGTGTGTGTGTGTGTGTGTACGTGCGCGCGTGTGTGCGTGCGCGTGTTTGTGTGTAAAGCATAACGGACATGCCGGTGATTCGAACGCTGTTAGGAGGAAAAAAATATTTAAGAAGCTTGAATGCCCGTGTTTGTTAATGCAAATCTACACAGTTAAAAGTCAAGAGATATCTACTGAAGCGCCTGTTTTCAATAAATATCTGGGTAGAAGAGATAAGAAACGCGCACACACACATAAACGAACACACACACAGAGATGTGTGTATGTATATATATATATATATATATATATATATATATATATATATATATATATATATATATATATATATATTCTCAAAATATTGAAAGCTTCATACTTTGATATTGACGTTTGATACTGTAATCATTGCTCAAGATAACAATTGAGCTATTGACCCAAATTCTGTTCGCCTTCGTATACATTAAATAGTATAATTATATATATATATGTGTGTCTGTGTGCCTGTGTGTGTGTTAGTTTATTACCATTCCATATGTGTGTCTGTGTGCCAGTGCATGTGTATTCTGTCTGTATTGTAACTATCCAAATCACATAATCCTCAAGTACTCGAATTTTTGTTTTTAGCAATTTTTCTCAAAATTTTGACAATTACTTTAGAAGCGAAAACTAAGATTATGATAAATCGTCAGGAAGTTTCATCAAGTTTCCATTACAGTTATTTAATTTATCCATCTTCAATTGTTCGTCACTTTTGATTTCTTGAGCCAAAAACCGGACAATTAAAATAAAGCTTGCCGTAGAGTAATGGTTATCTCGTCTAATCACGTTGACCAGCGATTGTAAAGATTTGCTTAAATGTTGTGATCCGAAAAGACGATATGGAGCTTAATAAATATATCATTTTCATCTAATTCTTAGTAGGATATGTTTATATTTCGGCCTTCATTACGAGAAATGTAATGATTAATATGATGTTGCTTTGAAAGGTTTCCCTAAAAACTACCAAACATTGCTTTGGTTATTTTCTTTTAAAACGAGTTTCATGAATATCAACCAGTTTTCTGAAAGGGAAATTTTGAGTCAAAGAGAAGTAGATTTTGTTTTTTTGACAAATATTCAGACAAATAGTTTGAAAACAGAGTGGTTACTGACAGACGTAGTGTCACCAAAAAAACGGTCAGCAAATCGACTTCAAATGTCAACGTCACCGTCTCATATCAAGTTCATTTTAATAAACTTATTCATTAAAGTACTAAAAATTGTTCAGATATATCGGAATTCATATTTCATATACTCGCACATACCAATATCATGACACCCTGTCACTACACTCTCTCCCATCACGATATAACGTATGTTGTAATAAGTATCAATTTATTAATAAGTATTAACTTCAGTACAGGATAGTATTAATCTACGAAATATTGGCTAACCAACACTTGATAGCGAAACGAAGCAACCATTATTATGCCAATACCTATTTTATATCGCTAATTCTTATTTTATATCGCTAATTCTTATTTTATATCGCTAATACTTATTTTATATCGCTAATTCTTATTTTATATTGCTAATACTTATTTTATATCGTTTCCAAATTAATCAAATTCGACGTGTTTTTATCTTTCTCCAAAATTTAAATTCTCAACTACATTCTCTATGAATCTCACTCACTATAACAAATCTCTCTTTATCTCTCATTGTCTCTCTCTCTCACACACCAACTCTCGCTCTTACTCTCTCTCTCTCTCACTCACACATACAGGCACACACGCACAAACACACACACTCTCTCACATACACGCACGCGCTCTGAGAGAGAGTCTACCACATAAATTTTTCCTATGTCTTAGAGACATCTTCAAGATTCCATTATTACATATTCGTAGCGTTTTTAAATAAGGGGGGTTTAATCACTTGATTTCGTATAATACCTGAATTGAATTAATGGAATACATGCAGATTTGAAAAGTGATATTTCAATGTGATTTTATATACGATTCAAGTGTGAATAGGGAAATGTTAAATGTATTTTCGTTACTTGAAGATCTTTTATTTTCGAAAGAGAACCAATATATGTGCGATTTCTGGTGATATCTTTCTGTTGAGTCTTGACTCATTGTTGAATCTCGCCTAATGCATGGAATAATAATGCAACACAAAATGTACTTAGAACAAGAATGTATTATAACAAGAAAGTGTACACAATAAGTACATATAGTATTTCTGTATATTTCTGGGAAGACGTTCCTGGAGAATGAGTTGACTAGTCGCAGTCGATCAGAGTCTCTAGTTGGATCTCGTGATTCCTCCTCCCTCTTCCGGTACCAACCACTATTTATATAGTTGGTAGTCACCTATGCAGATTAGGTGGATCCCACCGCAACACTTTCCTTAGATGAGAATACTGTTCGGAAGTAATTCATGAGATACAGAACGGGAAGCTCTGCTCTGGAATATAGAGTCCATTTCGTCATATCTACAGGTGTTGCTGATGACTAAATCGAACCGATAATTAATCATCACCCAATCACCACACGGGGCATCGGTAAAACACTATAAATATATAAAATGAGTGTTGTTAGACATTTGAAAATATTTGGGTACTTGAATCGCTGTGATTTCGGTGAATTTCCTGATTAAAATAATAAAATAAAAATATTTGTTTCTATCTCTGAAATGAGGTATTAAGATTACTTGCATTATTTACATTATTCGGTGGACGAAATCAAGGTTTCGGTTAAATTCCAATCATCTGAAGAATGCTGGTGTATACAACGCACGAAACGGTGTATACAACGGCCGAAACGTTGTGAATATGGTAATGAAGATGAGCATATCAGTCCGAATAATGTAAATAAAGCAAATAATCATAATACCTCATCTCAGAGATATAGACAGATATATAGAGAGACATAGACATCAATGCCGGAGCGTACAACGGCCGAAACGTTGTGAATATGGCAATGAGGATATCAGTCCGATTAATGTAAATAATGCAAGTAATCATAATACCTCATCTCAGAGATATAGACAGATATATAGAGAAAAATAGACATAAAGGCCGGAGCGTACAAAGGCCGAGACGTTATGAATATGCCAATGAAGATGGGCATAACAGTCCGAATAATGTAAATAATGCAAGTAATCATAATACCTCATCTCAGAGATATAGACAGATATATAGAGAAACATAGACATAAAGGCCGGAGCGTACAACGGCCGAGACGTTATGAATATGCCAATGAAGATGGGCATAACAGTCCGAATAATGTTAAATAATGCAAGTAATCATAATACCTCATCTCAGATATATAGACAGATATAATGAATCATGTAGACCATTATTGCTTTTAGGGAGTGAGCAGGGTCAACATACCCATTGGAAGAATAATAGGCAACAAATCTGTAACAGGGGAAATCGAGATGCCCAGAGATGCAAGGTCTACCACAAAAGCTGCTTGGAAAAAAGTCGATAACAGTTTGCTGTTTGAATGTTACGTCACGAGTGAACTCGGGAAAGGTGGATATAAAAAAGATCTTGGGAGTGTGTGGAGTTATATGAGGGTCTGAAGAAGGGGTCAGTGAATAGCGACTTGCTCATCAAGTTTAACAATAGCAATGAAGAAGAGGATAACAATTCGAATAATATAAATAAACGGCCATCATTTCCACTTAAAATTCTCTGCTCAAACGCATCAGAAACGTCCCACTTTTGGAAAGACATATCATGCCATCGCCAGACCGCACATCTCTTTACATACGCGGCCAAAATCGATACAGTTTGGCAGGCATATGCTTTTACAAACTCCCTTCACGTGCACATGCAGATTACAACTTACATCGATCCATACAAAATGCAATTAATTCTTTGTAAGTCTGAAAAAAAAACAAAACTACTTAGACGAATGCATAACACAAGTTCTGCCTAGATGGAATCATGAAGTAGCTGAAATGCAGTGGATGAAATTGATGTAGATATCACTGAATAAATCTACGAACAAATATATAAACATTAACGAACCTCGACTTTGTTGAATCGAGTCCCAACCGGATGCTTCCCCGTTCAATATAATCTTAACCTGTTCAAGTCTCGGGAAAGCCGTTTTCTTCCCCACATATCCTCATAATCTCTGTCGTTTAATTCTACTTCAAGTGGCTATTGGACTTCATACGGAGTGAACATTATTGTAAAACATATTTGAAATTCGACTAAAACGCAACAAACTTTTGTTCCAACACAATACATAGTAAAATTAACATGGCATTAGGTTTTGTACAACAATCATAGAAGCTAGTCTCGCAAATAATATAATAGGCATCCTGAGCGACATAACAGTCTAATAATTAGGATTTTAATAAAATATATCTCGCAGCCGAATTAAACCTGTATTATCGCAAAAGAATGTAGTTTTGCTCCAGATACTGAAATTCAAAATACAATTCCAAGAAAACATAATTCTGTAGAAAAGTTTACAACTATGTTTCGTCGGCTACACAATGCATTCCACAAAGTACAATTCGAAAAACTCTTTGGAATTTAAAAACAAATCTTGACAAAGGAAATTTATTCAAATAATCATCAATCAATTTTGAGAAGAAGAAAACTTATCTGCCGATAGGGAACAAGTAAATACACAAAAATAGAAAGGGGTAAGTTTTTCTTACTGGTTTTACTTTACCTGCATAACAAATGATTGTACGAATGAAAAGAATATATATCAGGATTTATTTTTATAGCATTTATCTTTAACATACGCTACATAAACGATAGTGATTTGAAAAAGGAAAAGAACTTTTAGATAAGGAAATCACTGATGAAAGTAACAAGAAAGAAAGAACCATTAACTTTAAAATCGTAGAAATACATGATACTCAACAGAAATACAATAATCGGTTAATTGATTTTACTACTACTTATTATTATTATTATTTACTATTATTATTATTATTATTATTATTATTATTATTATTATTATTATTATTATTATTATTTATTTATTTCCTTTGATATCTGCCGTTTACACATTTCTTTACGGTGCCCGCCCAGGGACCTAATGTTAGAAATGGTATCATGACACTTTCCACTGCAAAAACCAAAAAAACAAAAACAAAACAAAATTATTACATGGATAAAGCCCTTCGTAAAGTGTGGGCTGTACTTGTCAGAATAATATTTTGTATCTCATTGAGGCATGGATTCCCAGGGATCCCTTCAATTAGTCTACTGGAATCTTTTCCAACCAATCCTAAGGCTCCAACTACAACAGGGATTGTTGATGTTCCCATGTGCCACATTTTTGAGATTTCTATTTCAAGGTCCTTGTATTTTGACAGCTTTTCGAATATCTTCAAAGATACATTGCAGGCTGCAGGGACTGCCATATCAATAAGGAGGCATTTTTTTTGTTTGTGGTATTTAATAACAATGTCTGGGCGGTTGGCTTTGATTGTTCTGTCAGTGTGTATTGTGTAGTCCCATAGAATTGTAACAGGTCCTATCTCCGTAACCGGGTCTGGGTGGTGTTCGTAACAGTTTCTTTCAGTTTCCTTCCCGTAGAATCTGCAAATTTTACAGTGCAGATATTGGCCAACTCTGTCATGCCGAGTTTTATATTCAGTGGGTGCCAATATCGTGCAACCTGATACAAGATAATCAATTGTTTCTGGATATTTATCACAGAATCTGCATTTTGGGCTAACACACTATTTTAGTATATGTGCTTGATAAATATTATAAATTTTATAAATATTATTGTTATTATTATTATTCACGATATGTTAAAACTCCTCAGCATGAGAAAGTCACTCTGGCTCTGAGATAGATAATAAATTATTTTTTTAAAATGTACGAAATCCAAAGGGAGGCTCAAAACGCTTGGAATATAGCGCGCGCGCGCACACACACACACACAAAAGCATGCATGCATGTATATATGAATAGGGTACATATACCTTTGGTAATTGATCCTCAACTACTCGAGCAAAATGGCTCAACATGTTCTATCTGTCTAAAACTTTGCAAAACACCTGCAGACCTTGCGAGACGTATGCGTGTCTATAAAAATTGAGCACCACTCTATTTTACTGAGATCTCATTTGTCGTCTGCGACGTCAGTGTTCATCACACGCGCGCACACACACACACACACACACACACACATGTTATGAAATGGACTAAGTTCGACAATTCTTTTAATATATTTCCTGTTCTTTATTATAGATAAAATTATTCACAATAAATGCTCTGTTTATAACAAGCAGTATTAATTACATTTACCGGCTTGAATGTCCGAGAAATTTCGTAGAAAATATGTTTCGTCCAAACATATATAATAGAATTTTAAAATAATTGTCGGACTTAGTCCATTTCATAATATATGTTGTCATTTGTTTTCGTTAAGATACGCCTCGAGGAACGAACGTAGGAAATCTGTTGTTTAAAAACAGTAATTTGATATTGTCAATCAGACGCTTCCTCTGTAGCTAAATGGTATAGAACGTCAAGCCAAATGACGGTTCCGTGTAGGTTACAAGTTTGATTCCTGTCGTAGGACACATACTTACTACAAAATTTCAGGCCGGTAATAATACTGCTTATTATAACAGAGCATTTACTAAATAATTGTATCGATAAAAAATAACGTATAAACAGAAAAAAAAAATATATATATATATATATATATATATATATATATATAGAGAGAGAGAGAGAGAGAGAGAGAGAGATTTGAATAATTCAACGCAGAGCTGTGGTTAATAAATCACTGTCAAGCTTAACTGCGACAGCTTTAAAGTCGATCAAGTATTTACCATTGTTATTTTTAACTTTTGTGTACCAAATTTCGCTACACTTGTGAAATACTTATTACAATAGTTTTGGCGCAATGTCCCTTACATTTGACCCACGTGCAATTTATTACAACGAGTTCGATTCTGAATTTGCCTAAATATCGCCTTCTGTCACTGAGCAATAGGCATAATTTCCAGCAATATTTAATTTGATTGTTACGAAGAGATTACAAAGTTCTATCCTTATTTATTCCCGCCGCCCTACTACAGTAACTTTGCTTCAGAACCATTTAAACTCAAGTCAACAGGTAAATCTTCCTATCATCTGAAATCATCTATTTAAATACAGTAACTACCACAACATATTTTGTGATATTTCGTAAAAGAATATCTGTTAATTTCAGAATATTCTTTTCATTACAAATCTAGTTTGACTCCAAAAACATTATCCAGAACTCTGTTAATCTTAAGCACAATTTATATCCTTTCAGGTCAATGTTTGCTACTGTGACGAAATCAATTTTAATAATACCCACTTTGTGTTTTGCAAATATTAGGTCATTGTGTTGTTTACCATGAGAAAACTGACATTTGGAACCGATATATCTTCTTATAAAATACATGACAGGTATTTCTATTTTTAAATGAAACATACTTGGACAATTTACGTTTTATGATTCTGGCAAAAGTTTAAACAACGCAATAGAAGAGAATTTTATAACTTTGGCTTGTTTCATAGCTGAATGTTATCAACAAGGCCAGTGATCAGTGTTCGATCCCGCATAAGAGCCATGGTGACAAATATTTATATACAGTGAAAAATAAGCAGTCATACTATCGCTGTTAGATTTCGGTATTCAAATTAGCTTAAATGTTATATTTGGGATCGCCTGGCTTTTCACGTTTAGATGAAGTGCGAATTGTTAACCACTCCTCGAATCATCGTAAACACGTCGACAAAAAGATTGTATAACTTGTAATAAAGACGTTTATTGTGTTCTCAAAGATGTAACATTGTGTGTAAAGAAAAGGATTTAAGATTTTAAAATTGTCTTTATGATAAACATAAATTTCTGAAATTGGATGAAGACCAGTTTAAACATCTGTTACGTCTGCTCAAAATGTAAGCGTTTTTCTCCATTAACAATTTTCGCTAAGGTTTGAATTTTTTCAATATTGCCAATGTATTATCTTTTGATAACTTATGAATAAAAAACAGTTAGAAAATTTGTGGTAGAAGCCTAGGAAATGCTGAACAACAATAAATAAGAACAACAGATGATTTCCTCTATTTAAATTTTTCTGACTAGCATCCTCATCTTTGTTGCCATATTTATCACAACGTTTCGGCTGTTGTACGCTCCGGCCTTCTTCAGGTGGTTGGAATGTCGAACTGAACTCTTTATTTCGCTCGCTGTGTGCATACTACCTCATCTCAGACAGATACCGAATGTTCTCAAGAACACATAGCACAGTGGATAAAGCCGTTAGTTAGATCCTGTGACATGACCCAAAGAGTGTGAGTTCAATACCTGGTTAAGGCGGTGGAGAACTTGGAGGGGGGAATTAACAGGAGATAACTGATAACTGACATCCATTATATATGGCACGTGAAACTAGAACCATCTACCTCAGCGAGCGAAATAAAGGGTTCAGTTCGACATTGAAGAACCACCTGAAGAAGGCCGAAGCGTACAACGACCGAAACGTTGTGATACATACGGCAACAAAGATGAGGATGATAGTCCGAACAATGTAAATAGTGAACATAATATCTCATCTCGGCAATATAGACAGATAGAGATGATTTCCTCTAGACATGGATAACAGAACAAGAATTATCTGCCACCGTAAATTAAATAAAGTGTTATGTTCGAACTTTCTTGGGAGATAATTTGATCGACAACTGCCTGAATAACAGGTGGCAAGGAACAATGCTTGAGACATTGTAAGAATAGCATAAAAAGGAGAACATCAATCTCAATGTAGATAAGAGTAAATATAATTATATTATAAATACATAATAAAATAATAAATAATTATATAATATATAATAATATGACATTTCTGAGATGAGGTATTATGTACACAGCGAGCGAAATAAAGGGTTTAGTTCGACATTCCATCCACCTGAAGAAGGCCGGAGCGTACAACGACCGAAACGTTGTGATACATACGGCAACAAAGATGAGGATGATAGTCCGAACAATGTAAATAGTTTACATAATACCTCATCTCAGAAATATAGACAGATAGAGATGATTTCCTCTAGACATGGATAACAGAACAAGAATTATCTGCCACCGTAAATTAAATAAAGTGTTATGTTCGAACTTTCTTGGGAGATAATTTGATCGACAACTGCCTGAATAACAGGTGGCAAGGAACAATGCTTGAGACATTGTAAGAATAGCATGAAAAGGAGAACATCAATCTCAATGTAGATAAGAGTAAATATAATGTTGATAATGGCGCATTAACTCTTTCGTTTTGTTATTCGCTATTGAATTTCTAACAGGCAATTGTACTTTTTAATAATAATCATACATTATTTCCTTCTACTTAACGAGAAAATCTTTCCTGATTATATATTCCTTCTAGTAATCGCGAACACAGTCAAGGATTATCTGGGCTAAAAATTCTAAATAAGAAATTCACTTTCATTTTTGCCAAATATCTTATCTACCTGATTGAGTTTTCATGTATTTTTTCCTGAAGCTATCCCGTTAAAGACTTACTAGTTTTATAATACTTTGGATTATTATTTTGGGGTATCTTTTCAGATCAAATTATTCTTAATTTTCGTCATCAATTCAAGTATTTTTGTAAATCAATTGTTTAAATATCTCATTTATTCATGGTATAAAGATGTTAGTCGGTTTCAGGTGGTATATTGGCCCGCAAACAGATATTGAATGATGGAAGTCAAGATCAAACAAAACGAGGATTTGACTACAAATGTGTATTAACAAATTTATTTAGAGAAAAATATACATCGATAAAAATACATTTACAGTGCAGTAGACAAAAAATACAGTGTAACCCGGATATAAGAGACCCGGATATACGAGAAACCGAAGTCTCTTATATCCGGGTTTGGTCTATTATATATAAATTAACACAGGCTCTAATTTGGGACCAGATAAAATATATCTTATATCCGGGTTTCTCTTATATCAGGGTCTCTTATATCCGGATTACACTGTATCTGCGCATGTTCATGTAGAACAGTGATTCTTAACCTCTTTCGGCCAGATTCCCACTTCAAATTGGCCAATGAGGCCATTTCCCTGCTCCCAAAAAATGTCACCAAAAAGAAGGGAAAAGCAAGTCGCTTTATGACATTTTCGTTTTTATTTAAAAAAGGTCGCTAAGAAAAGACTTATTCTATGGGGACTTTGGACTTGTTTTTGCGTTACTAATTGATCAATATCAGGGGAAGTTTATCCTAGAGCACACCTCAGATCGGTCTTCACATTCAGACGATTGCGAAACTTGGTTTTATCATGGCAAGCACAGAGGACCTTGCCTCATACAAATAAGTTGTCGAAAACTGCTGTAAAATTTCCAGTGCGTTGCTGCACCGTTTTTGATACAGAATAGAAACGGACTGCCAAAACATCTCCAGTTCCATATCATTGTATTCCTTCTTCGTAGAAGAGTGTTGCCAGAGCTGAAAGAATTGCTCCTGAAGTGCCTCTTCAACATTTCCAACGTCGCATCGAACTGAACTACTGATCAATGCGTTTTTTGAATTCACGGCAACAATCTTTAGAAAACATCTTTGGAACTCATCTCATAGAACAGTGAGGTGATCAGCAATATCTTCAGCAATTCATTTCAGAATAATATTATCACGAACACAATCACTCAAACTAACCAAGACGCAAAATTGGCCCTTTCCACTCGGCTCTTCCCGAAATCAAGTTTGGCCACAAATACATTGATTTTTTTTCTGTCTGGACCAGAATGTTTTTATCATTTTTTCAACATTCTTTTTGAGTCCATTAAACTGACCAAAAACATCGGCCATTAAGCCAGTCGAATATGGAAGTCGCCATTTTTCGATTCTTCCATTAGAATAGTCTTTCCTTCTTCCTCGAGGTGCAACAGAACCTCATTGAATATTTCACGCACCCGTTGAAACATATTGACTTTCGACAGCCATCGAACTTGCGTATGAACAAACAAGGCATGATGCACTGCACGCGAATCTTCACAGAATAGCCAAAACATGTTTGTATTAAGATCGGAAACTTTGATGTCATTGACCACTCTTGTCACGCTCGAAAAATCATCACGAAGAATCTTGGAAGAGTTTTTGACACCAGTCTATGTGTGAAGCACACAGTGAGTATATTCTTTTGATGAATGAGGGTAACTAATCCGGTCTTGAACCCGACATTGCAGGTGCTCCATCCGTGCACATTCCAACCAAGCGATGCCAATTCAAGTTATGTTCTTCAAATCGAGGACAAACGTTGTATAATATCTCCAGCTTTGGCGCTTGATTCGAGCGATTAGAAAAACAGAAATTCCTCCTCAAATTTCTCTTCGTGGATGTACCTCACAAACATCAACGGTTAAGAAAAATTTACAACATCTGATGGCTCATCCATTTGGATGGCAAAGAAAGGTGACTTCTTAATTTTCGAAATCAGTCGCTTCTGTTGGCAATGATAGCTGGTTGGATCTGGGGGTGCTGATGGCTGGCTGGAATTGTAGGTTGGCTGGCTGCTACTACACTTTTATGGAAGACATATATAAGAAATACATTTTATTGCAATATTTTAAGGTTGATAAAGGCATTATATTAACATAATATATTTACTTACATCGGTGATCTTCGTTTCGTTCTAGTGGTGATATAACCCAAAATGAGAATAATACGTTTTTGGTGGTGTTGAGACAGAGTACGACAGACCACATAAAAGGATAGTATACCGTAAAGACAGGTTATATATTCGTTCCCATGATAATAGTATTTGCCCATGTAAAAATCACCTGTGACAAAGAGGAGCAGTAAAGAAAAACGACAATCTGGAAGAGGAGACTAATGCAACATGAAGATAGGTGAGGTCCATTATAAATCGATTCCTCTCTCGCTGCTACAGATTGCGCGACCACCGACTCCACAAATACAACCCTGAATACAGTGCCAAGACCGAGATCTCTCAGATGTTTACGAATTACTGCTAGACAAATCTCCAGGTGAAAGATCGTTAAAAAGAATACAGAGAAAGATTAATAAATCTTGACTCCTTTTGTACGTTTAAATTCTTATATTTGCTTTCATTAAGTCGTATTAGTTATCAACAGAGTTCGTTGGTTAGTGTTGTGAAATTGTTTTTCAGTAGAAACAAAGAGGTTAACATGGCTATGAAGATCCTCCTCTTGAAATCTACGCAGACTCAAGACAATCACTGTGCGAAATTCCAGTGGAGCGTGGATAACACTTAACTTGTTGATATCGATATGCAAAGACCGGAAAAGTGAAGATGACCACTGTTATGTTCCGACAATCCTCGTCGGAACTTTTATATTCCGTGCTAATGGAATAAATAAGTGACACCAGGTGGATACTAGAAGAAAGGTTTATTGTACACAACAAGTACAATATGAAATACGGTACAGTTATACACACAGGTCAATCTAGTAGTGAGTACCATTAATTGGACGTGCTTGCGTCTTCTCACTCACTCTCCTGTAGTCCTTCTGTCGCCCTTGTCTCTTGTAGGCAGTTGACTTTATAGGTACTTACTAACTATAGTGTAATCATTCATGGGGGTGCCGGGTTATTCCATAACATCAACTACAAAATAACGACGGCAAGAATACTAGGTTTTTGTTAGAGTTGTGACCGTGATCGACAGATCGACACAAAGAAGCGTGATAATGCGGCAGAGCCTGCAGACGACTTATAGTAAGAAATAGACAGAATACAACTTTTCGTTGAATACAACTTTTGTCGTTTACTTTGAATGCTAATGTTTTATTGAAATTATTGGTGATAGAAAGAAGGTGAGATTGAACAAAAGATGAATTTTCTTATTTAAGATACAAGTTATATTTTTAATCTTCTCAACTCCGACAGCACGGAATGGCACTAATATTTTATTATCTCTTTCTAAATCTGAAAATGACAATTTTGATTCAACTTTGCTCAAACACAAATATTGTTTTCGAGATTAAGGCTTAATATCATAATGAGAAGGGAAATCCCTCCAGACAGTACTGGCAAGGATTTTAGAATTTCAGATTTCTATTTCTAATAGGCCGAGTTTTTTCTCACCTCTTTCCTAATCCAGCAAATACATATCTGTCTCTTACTACCTCGTTCTGTGATAAATCTTACAATCTACGCGTATTCAAGTGCCAAGATTGAGATTTTGTTTGTTTTTATTCACGGTAGAACTGCGCTATTGGATAACCAGAGAGCTACCAAATTGAAAATGTGACCAGCTAGTCCTGATTGGGTCAATCAGTGCTCTAGCCAAAAAGATCCGCATCACTATTGTGCAGCGGTTTACACTTGTACGACTATCACCCATTTGTTAATAGAGAATTCTTATAATACAATTTAATTATTTCCGTGGCCCTCTCTCACTCACCAGTAGATCGAAACTGTATGGAACTGAATTGATAGTTGTAATGTAGACTAGCAAGAATTATGAAGTTGTAAAGATTTGGGTAGGGTCAACAAAACTTCTCCAAAATGTCCATAGCAGAGACCGGTGTAAACTTTGATACCAGAAATGGAAGCAAAATTTTGATAACAGAAATTGGAACAAATATTTGATTGCAGGAATCGGTGTAAAA
>OZ038480.1:134987092-135027092 GCA_964036315.1 Acanthosepion esculentum
ATACAATATGGGAACCAGTAATAAGGTGTGCCAGAAACAGTGATAATAAGAACAAAAATTGTAATATGAGCTCTGGTAAAAACATGTATGATAACAGCAAAAATTGCAATATGAGTACTGGTAAAAATTGCAATATGAGTACTGGTAAAAATTGTTGCTGAAGACATTAGGTTTATAATACCCAGAAATTCATACACAAATCTCCTGAAGGATACATGGCACAGTGGATAAAGGTTTTAGTTAGATCCAGTGAAAGGACCCAAACAGTGTGAGTCAAGACAGTGAAGAACTTGGAGAGGGGAATTACCAGGAGATAACTGATAACTGACATCCATTAGACATGGCACATGGAACTAGAACAGTCTACCCAAGTGAGCAAGATAAAGGGTTCAATTTGACATTCCAACCACCTGAAGAAGTCCTGAGCGTACAACGGCTGAAACGTTGTAATAAATATGATGAGGACAATAGTCTGAATAATATAAATATTGTACATAATACCTCATCTCAGAAATATAGACAGATACCAAAATGTGATTTTGCTAATTTCACATCTTTATAGGTTTACTTTCAGAAAAATTGATCAATCTGTTCCATTTGTTTAACGCGACATCATTTACTATATAGATTGGTAGTCTAACCTGGTCCCTTCTAATTACTAATAATGTTTCTAATCATATTGATAAGGTTCTTGAACTCGTTTGATACATTTCTATATCCTTTTCAATCAATCAAGATAAACATCAATTATCACCTAATTAAATCATTGAGAGTACAAAACCCATCACACAAGCCAATCAGATCTTACCAGACTATGCAAAAACGTTCATTACTGTTGAATGTTGTCGGGAATATTACATAGAATGATCGGTGTAAAATTCGCAAAGTAAGAACTTATACATAAATTAATCCCAAACTACAATATTTATCCTGCTGAATCTATATTTTTGAAATCTCAGCAAAACATTTCCTTAATTTTCGTATTAGCTGGCTACATATATTCGTTCGCTTATATATAATTTCTTTTAATACTTATTATTAATAGTTCTGATGAGTCATTTAATAATATATATGCCTTCATTATTTACGAACTCAAGGACACACAAACTGTTCAATGTCTCGATGATAAAAATCACTGGGTTTTGATACGAAAATTAAGACAAATTAAAACAATTTGCACATGTTAGAAATAACTGAAAATGTTGGTAGTCTGAAGTGGCCAAATCAGGAGAATAAGGTGGGTGCGGCAGAACTTTCTAACAGACACCTTTGTTTTTATCCGCGAGTAGCCTGGTGTCGAGCGAGTAAACGGAGGAGCGCTGAAGATTGTTTCTCTCAGTGTGTTTCTGTATCACCCACGCGCCGTGTTTCTTGCCGTCTTCTGAACACCTCCTTGAAATAGGGATACTGTTTTAGTGCCATTTTGTCGGTAATGGAGTCATCTGCGTACACAGACTTCTTTTTGACCTTGATTATAAGCAAAGACAAAACTTGTTGATATTCCATCTCAAACTGGTGTTTAATCTGAAATAAAATTTCAGTTTCATAAGACAACAGTTTCATGAGATGACCAGAGTTACTAAGGAGCAAAAGTTACGAGAAAAATTACTCTTGGTGATCATATAATATAAACGAACACGAAGAGTAATGTTTCTCGTAACTTTTATTCCTTATTCGTTTTTAAACAAAATTACTGTACCTGTTAGTGGACATCGAAAATTTCTAAGAACGCTCAAAATCTTTTAAAAAATATTCATAATGTATGACATTTAGTCAAACATGTGTGTAGGTCTACAAACCTTTCACCAATTCCGTGTTTAATACCTTTTGATGGTCTTTGCATATTTTAATGTTGACGATCAGGTTTTTTTCTTTTACAAGAAGTAAAATCTACTAATGATCTTTTTCTCGGCAACGTTTCATATTTTATAATTGTATAAAAGTATTATTAGGCTTTAAATTGCGTGTGCTGTACGGTCAGACATTGCTTCATTTGCTTCCAGCAGTTTTGCTACTTCTTTTAAAATAATAGTTCAAAATTTCCGGAATTACGATGCATCTTTTTTCAAAACTTAAGTAGAGATGGAAAAAAAGTATCGTGATTCCGGAAATTCTGAACTATTATGTTAAAAGTGGTAGCAAATCCGCTGAAATGAATTAGAAATGGAGGAGGCACTGTTGAGTAATGGAAAGCAGCTCGGACTGAGATAATCTGTAGATCTGAGTTCGAATTCCAGTCAAATCCATTATATTCACTTACGTTTTAATCCTCTTGGGAAAAGTAGGAATCCTCTTCTTAAACAGAAGGACAGACCAGGGTCTGTAGTCTTGGATGGCAACTGGTCTACCGCAGAAGGAAATGGTCACCTGCTGCCGGGAAAAAATCTGCCTCGTCAGTCATGTATCATAAATGGTACATAACTGACTGAAGTAATGATGGAACGGCGACAAAGACGATATGGCATATTTGCCTTTACTTAACTTCCAAATACAGTGTAACCCGGATATAAGAGAGTTGTCGGGACCGGCGAAGAAGTCTCTTATATCCGGGTTTCTCTCATATCCGGGTTTGGTCTATTTTGTTTTATTAACGCAGGCTCTAATTTGGGACCAGAGAAAATCTATCTCATATCCGGGTTTCTCTTATATCCGGGTCTCTTATATCCGGGTTACACTGTACTATTATTCTGCTGAAGACTTTTTTAGTAAATGGCATATATCATGTCTTTTGACTAGCATTTAGTTTATCTTTAGAAATTGTTTGTTTTTTTCGTATTTCTATTCTAAAGTTCGTTAATTTAATCTTTTTTTCTCGAAAATATTCGTGGACGCAAAATAAAATAAAAAAATGATTTGTCGAAAGGATAGTTTTTCTATTGACACCGATATGTTTTTTTTATACTAACTTCGCTCAATCGGAAATGTCTAGTTACAAGATTATAAAAATATTTGAAGCAAATACAATCCGATATTTTTTACTTACCATTTATAAAAAATTATGATTTACTATTTTATAAAGAAATAATTGTGAAATGAAATGTTATTATTCAAACTTTTTTTTAATTTACAAAATTATCAAAATATGTAAGCCATCTACAAAGCAACATGTAATTTATCACTTTGTAAATAACTATAAAAATATATTTTCAATGTGAAATTTTATTAAAAAACAACAATGAAATCCTGCATGAAGGAAATGCCCGGATAATGCATTTTAAAAAAAATCTATAATTAGTTACTCGTCTTTATCTGTTCATTTACATCTTCTTGTTCACGGACAGTTTTTATAAAATTATGAATGAAAAATATTTTCATAATTCTTTAGAAATTGATAAATGAAAAACATTGCGTTGTATTAGCTGTTTTATATTCTTAGAATATTTAAAATATATAATTATTCTTGAAAATAAACAATCTAACAAATAGTGTTTTATATTTTTAGCGTAAATTCTCAAAAAACAAAAAATGTATAAATGCATTCTCATATATTTCGGTTTTATTAAAATTCTAATCCATGTTTTTTAATACAACAAAACATTGCCGAGGCAGTGATGGTAGTTTAATAATAGTGGTGTCAAGGGAAAAATGTCCTTTTGACACACTGTTTTATTCCGGTTACGGCAGTTAAAGTTTGTAAATTGTATTAGTTTTAGTGTGATGTGGACTGTTAAAGAACCCGAATCATTAGACATTTCTTCATTCTCTTCATATTTCATTAGTAATGAGGAAGTTTCACTCAAACAGCTTCTTCTCTAGAATTGTTGCATTGTACAGCTCGCAAGTGGAGACTTCCCCGGTCACTAAAATCGTAACCACTTAAGGCTAGGTTCAACCGCTCTTTATCCCACATAGCCTCATATTATGCAGCTTTACTTCTTTCCTGAATGCCATTGCAAATAAACCATTTAGTATAGCTCTAACAAGAGTATCTCTTGGGTCTTCTATTGAGAATGAAATAGGAAATAAAAGCCTCCGCAAAGCTAAAAGATGTTGAAACTTCTCTATAAATTCCAAACCCAGGTTTAGAATTGCAATGCTTACTTCATGTTGTTTGAAAGAAACGAAGCATAATTTATAGAATCATATTACCTAAATTATTATTCATAGTATAATATATTGTCTCTCTGGTAAACGCATTTAATGCAATCTGTTATACTTAACTTACATTATTTATATCATTAGGACTCTCATCCTCATCGCCATATTCACAATGTTTCGGTCGTTGTACGTTCCGGCATTCTTCAGATGATTGGAATTTAGAACCGAACCCTTTCTTTCATCCAGCGGAGTAGATTGTTCTGGTTCCACGTGCCATGCCGCTTCCAGATGTCTCAGTTATTTCCCTTTAACTCAACTCTCCAGGTTTGTTTCACCACTGCTGTAGCCTAGTATTACCTCACAACTCTTTATGTCTAGTAACTCAAGGACACTCAAGGCCCAGTGAATAAAGACGTTGGTCAGATCCAGTGACTAGACCCAAAGTGTTTTGAGTTCAATACCACACCACAGTAGTGGTGAAGTAAAAAACTTGAAGAGTTGAGTTAAAAGGAAATAACTGAGACATCCGGATGAGGCATGGCACGTAGGTCTAGAACAATCTACCCCGGTGGACGAAATAAAGGGTTCGGTTCGAAATTCCAATCACCTGAAGAAGGTCGGAGCATACAACGGCAAAAACGTTGTGAATATGGCAATGAAAATGAGGATAACTGTCCGAATAATGTAAATCATCATAATACCTCATCTCAGAGATATAGAGAGATGTTATACTTAACTGGCCAGTCTTTTGTTGATTAAATTGTTTCTGAAGTAAATCGACTTTTTCTATACTTCTAACGCCTCCCCTAAGACTCTGAACTTTTATTTACCATTCAATGAATTTTTCTTTTCTCAATGGAAGTAGATAGTTTTGCCCATCGTTTGGTTTACACCCCTCCCAGGTCTTGTGAACACCGGTAGAGGTTTGTCCGTTGTCTCCTCTTTAGGATGGGTTTTCCGGTTCCTTCTAAAGTTTACTTCAATTCTATACTTCTAATATCTCTGCCTAAACCTTTATTGACTATTGAATTAATTTTTCTTTTCTCAATAGGAGTAAATAGTTTTGCCTATTGTTTTGAACAGTAGTAGATCTTTATCGCTGGTTTCCTGTTTAGAACTGGGTTCACAATTCCTTCTAAACCCTTTTCCTTTTATAACCCTCTACATCCAGTGGCTCTTTGGCCTGGGACAGGGTGAATATTATAATTAGAAAAAGAAACATAAAAAAGAAACTGTATTCGAGATTAATAAAATTCTTGGAGACAGATCGATTTTGTAACCATTGATGAAATTAAGAATCAAGCCAGGATCTTTGTTTTTCTATTTCAAAAGAACTCTATAAACAGCTGAGCAAATTGCTTGAAAATATGGCAGGCTTGTGGTGTATTTAATACGATACCTTCTCGATTAAAAACGGAATCGAAGCCGGTCGAAATTGAATTCTCTGAGAAGATGAATGAACAAAGCTGGCGTGACTTTAGGCGGCTGAGTCTTGACCGATCGAAGAGGAGAGAGTAGATGGCTTCTTACTTCTTTCCCTACTCAATTTTCATTTCTTTATACATTCTTTTTTTTCTTTAATATTTTCATTATTTACTTCATTTCATGTTTTTCCTTCCATAACATAAGATGTTATTTTCCTTTTCTTTATTATTTTAATATAATCATTAGATTTTCCATATTTTTTCAATTTACATCTATACACTTTATTTTTATTCTGTTTCAGATCCCCATATTTCAAGTTCTTTTCTTTTCGGTGCTAGGATTAATTTTAGATTAGTATTGTAATATTTTCTTTTATTTTCTGATAACACACTTTGGGAAATGAATTGTCTTATCGCATTTCCTTTGTTTTTGTGTTTTTCGTGACACAAAATGATCCCAGCGTCTCATACTTCCTATCGATTTTCTCATCTTATTCTTTAATTTCGTCGATGAAGAAAGCATTTCATCTACTTAACTTTCCTTCTCCACTCTATCTCTCTCTAGCCTTTATCTAGCTCTCTCTTTCTGTTATTTCCGGATTCTTTCTCTTTCATTGTTTGTCTTTTTTTCATTCTTGATATTGCTTTTTTTTCTCTTATTTCAATATATAATAATCGTTTCTTTGTATATTCCGTGATTATTTTCATCTTATATCTTTTCCTTGTACGCTTTCTTTCTTCCCTTAAAAATTGCTTTAGTCTTAAGCTTTCTCTCCCTTATTTTTCTTTCTTCTGTCATTTTTGTCTTTAGCTAACATTCCTACTATTCGATTTTTGATTAATTTATTTTCTTCCATTTCCTATTACATAAAAGGACGTTGTTCCCGTTTCTGTACCATGCTATTACCGTTTAAATTGTAGAAATGAACCCAAAACTTTAATTGAAACCGTTATGTTTTATTTCCAAATTAAGTGATGTTTACATATCACAGCAAATCACTTCAGTCTCTTTTTCCAAATTTGCATAGTAAAACTCGACTTGTCAGGAAGCAAAGAAAAAAATTAGATTTTTACTTTTACGAAACTTCGGAAATTAATTTTGAAAACAAAAGTGCTTAGAGATGTGCATTCACGATCATTTCTTCTGCTTCATCACTGATGAATCTTACTCTTTTCTTACTATTGTATTTTGGTATGAAAACTGGCTCATAAATCATTTTTTTTAATTAAGCTATTTAATTTACTGTCTTAGTCGAGTGTTCTCAGACAGTACTTGTCAATACTAAAGCTCAATAAAGGGGCTAGAATATAATAACCATTCTCGGTTGAGTATAAAAATGATTCTTTGATAGGAAATATGTATTTGTTTAAGGAGAAATTCTGTTGAGAAGCCAGCGCAGTAACGTTTAACGAAATAATAATTTGGGCAGGTGACAGTGATATTTTGGAGAGAGCAGGCCAGACAGCTATGCCGGTTAAGGCAGTGGAGAACTTTCAGAGGGTAAAATTAACAGGAGATAACTGATAACTGACATCCATTAAACATGGCACGTGGAACTAGAACAGTCTACCTCAGTGAGCGAAATAAAGTGTTCAGTTCGACATTCCAACCACCTGAAAAAGGCGGAGCTTACAACAGTCGAAACGTTGTAATAAATATGGCGACAAAGACGAGGACAATGGTCCGAATAATGTAAATAATGTACATAATACCTCATCTCAGAAATATATATATGTGTGTGTGTTTGCTCACATATGTATGCTCGCAAATTTTTCCTATCTATCTCTCTATATGTATGTATGTGTTTGTGTGTTCTATAAAAACTGGATATTTTTTGAGTCGTTTGAATGTAAACCCAGTTCTATGACTTATCAAGTTAATTGTAATGGAAACAGTCTCCGACTAATTATACAAATATCAAGGGAAATTTTATTGAAAGTGGCTGTTCAGTCCTTGTTCGACAAAAATCTCTACCGAGCTGGAAAAGGAAATTTAATGTAAAATGATTTATCTGATTATAGGAAAATTACAAAACGATATAATTCGCTGAAGACGCGAGGTTGTAATACGAAAAACGTATGTTAAAAGGAATACAGGAAAACCTTTCGCCTCATATTTACTAACATTGGGCAAAGAGGTATGAGCAGAATATTTTGAAGTGAGGCTCTCCGACTCGGCATAATTTTTAATTGAATATCGGCATTTGAGATATACTAACTTTTAAATGGGTTCTACTAATATCTATTGATAACCAAATTACCACAACAAACTGTTCCTTCTCTCTCTCTATCACTCACACACACACACACACACACACGCACGCACACACACGCATACAGTGCATTATTGTTATTACAGGTAGTGTGTGTTGATTTCATTATTTAGTTAGAGATGAACCCAATTTTTTCTCTTTCTTTCGCATCAATCATTTTAGCTGCAGGTTAAACATATTGCGTTATTTCTCAAGTCATTGCCTTCATGGTTAATATCATTAACTACCTAAGATTTCATTGTCATTGACATGACAAATTAAGGACTATATTTGCTTTATGAGAAACGGTTTTCTTACTGGAGATAAAGTTTGTACATTTTTATTCAATTTTCTTTTTCGGAACAGTTGTCTAAAATAATACATTAGAATCCAAATATATTGCGATGTAAAATATTCTGCTTATTTTATTTTATCGCCATGTCATGACAGAAAAGCAACAGATGAAGATCGGACACACTAGAAAAAGATGTGCGAGTCTTACTCGCTAAACGCTGCAACTTCAGGTGAATGTTTTCATAGTAATATCATCTTTTAAGTGTATCTCGTCCTTTTTATAATGGTTAACAATCTGGTCTTGCAGATAATTTGCCATGAGTTCGTCTCGCACTGGAGGTTAGCATCAAGTGGTGTCATTGAAAGCACAAAGGTTCTCTAAGACGATTAAAACGAGCAGTCTCGTTTTGAAGGCATTAAAATTAACAAGATTTAACATTTTTTTGTCCCAGATAACAACAGATTGTATATTATTTTTTAGAGCAGCTTCCAATTTGCCATTAACGAACTGATTAAACTTACTCTTAAGACAGGAGTAAGCAGTTGCGTCAGTGGAGATTGCGTGTCGAGATCAGATGTCGTCGAGAAAGTCGTTGATGAAAGTAAGGAAGAAAGTAGGTCGAAACATAGAACCCTCTGGGACACTCACATTAATTTAAAAAGATCTAAAATGTAACCATTCAAAACAACTTTCATTTCTCATTTCGTTATTTGATAAGAATGAATGAATCAAATAAAAAAATTCGACCAGAATCACTATAACTCTTAATCTTGTGAAGAAGACTTACATGGGATATCGTCGGTTGATGTAAAGAAGGGAAAGCCACGAGATGTTTTTCTGAAAGATAACTCTTAACCAATTCAAAGTTGAACAGAGCATTTAGTACTTTACTAAAAAGGTGTGGAAAACTAATAGTTCGACAGTTTGAAGCATCAGACAGATCGCCATATCTGCTAAAAATGAACTACGGAAGAGTACTTACACCAAGCTGTAAAGCAAGAAGCAGCAGGGCATTTATTGTAGAACTTTGATAGAAGAAGCGCCAGTTCAGGAGCACATTTTACAGGGACACAACTGTGCCAGAATGGTTTTTGAGTTTGAAGCTTAGAGACGATAGCAGAAAATGTGGACGGAGTTTTATGCATATCAACAAATCGAGATTCAATTCTAAGTAGAAAGTCAAGCAAATTTACCCCAGACAAGTCAAGAATAGAAATGAAATTTACGAGCAAAGCGTCCTGCTTTATTAGCAGAAGGTAACACGTCAAACTGATTGAAAAGAGCGGGGAATTGAGGACTTACGCTTATTTAATGTACTATTACAGAGCCGCTAAAAATCACGAGAATCACAATTGTGAGAGGCTATCGGTGTTTCATTCTATCAGCGAACAAAATCCTAGACACATTGAGGACACTTTTGCAATTATTTTGAGCGGACGCAAAAAGGCCTCCATTCTGTTCAGTGTTATCGCGTTGGTATAGACGGAAAAGGGGTTATGCGGAATATACAGTCAGGAAAGACTGGTGTGAAGCAAGATGAAGATTCATGTTTCACATTGTCCTTCCGAGTAGGCACAATTGCATCGATTTCGTATTTAACCCAGGAAGAAACCTCGGTGGTACAAAATTTAATAAGTTTAAAAATTTGACTCGTAGAAGCTTTCTGAATTAAATGTCGAAATTAACCCCAATCGGTACACAGGTAACAGAAAAAAGTCTTGTGAACCAGAGGTTCTTCTCTAATAAACGATTCAAAAGAAATGTTATCAGACAATATAGCGTGATCCGAATTACTAAGAAGACAGAATTGCGATGCTCGACAAAAATCAGAAGAGGAGGTAAGGAACTGAGTTTATGAATCATGTTGATTAGAATTAGTAGAGCAATCTACTATTAGACTGGGTGATTGAACAACGGAAAAATGAAGAGTCTGAATACCGGCAAATTCAGTAGCATCAAAATGATTAAGTCACTTCCATGAAGAGCACTAAAATCAATAAACAGAAAAGTTTTTGAGGATCAATGTGTAGGGATCGAGAGCTCTTTCAATACTTTCATATATTTTTCCTATATTACAATCCTGAGATGAAGGTCGACAACAAAGGAAAAGGGATAACTAACAAAATGCAATAATGAAAGCTGAAAGCACAGGGAATATATATCTGGGGACACAAGAGACGATTCCCTTTCATTGGGAGTTTTTCCCGGATATAAACACTAAAGCCATTCATATGTAAACCAGAATATTTTCAACCACGAAGATAGCCTGGAACAGAAAATTTACTGATAGAGATACAAAAGTTTAAAATAGTTTCACAAAACGCTAAGATACCAAGAGAACATTTTTAAGAGACCGTATTCTACACTACAGAAATTGGTACGAATTATATGAATATTGACAAGAGAAAGGTTGAGGTTTAGTGATTTATTGCTAGGCTCAATGTTGAGTAGTTAGTCGATCTTTTAGATGATTTTTTAATATACTTCTTATATGACAAAAATCACATTGAATTAATGGAAAGATACATATTTATCTGGTTTATATTAGGGTTAAAAACTAAGTAGAAGTCGGGTTAATGCTTACGTCAATAAACAGAAATATATACAGATATAAAATTCTGTGATTCTTGATATTCCGTCACACGCTCTGCAATAGATATACATTCAGCGGTCGAAACCAAATTTTGGGGAGAGGTGCAAACAGGTAAGGGGGTGCAGTTGGTTTTACTGCGATGCATAGCTTAGTACAATAAATTTTCATTAATCTTTTGGGAAAAATTAAGTTTTATTATTTAAAATACAAAATATTCCGAGTATTTTAAAAAACAATTTAATGATAAAAATAACAAATATTTAATAAAAATGTAATATTGTTTTGTTTTTTTTTCATATCTTTTCTTTAAATTTTTATATACAAGAATCCAGTTTCCAGTTCGCCCAGCATTTGCTAGAACTATAAACAAATCACAATGTCAAACACTTCAAAATGTTGGAATTTGGCAACACAAATACATATTAATGCATGTCCAGTTATATGTTGCATGCTCAAGAGTAAGAAATCCTAAGAATTTATACTTCACCGTCAAAAAGGAAAAATAATAAAATAATTTTTCTTAAAAAATATTATTTACCAATTGATTACCATTAAGTCCTACAAAATTAAATTAAATTAAAATTTATTAAATCGCGAAGTAGGATTTTTGTCAATTATATTACAAACAAATCGACATCTTCAGATTTCCTCGAATGGTTTGTGAAATTGAACGTACCATAGAGTTTGTAAATCTTCACAAAATGTTGGCGAGAACTTCAATAATACTAAATACTGTGAGGATTTTGCGTGTTGCCAAAAAATCTTAGTTGTTGAAATTTCGGGAACGAGTGGGTTTTACTTCTCTACTGTGGATGCTTTTGGCGTATTTTCAAATCCCGCGGATAAGTCTTTAAATCATTGTCTTTAATACCATAGTAGAAGAAAAATAACCAGGAGAAAAATAACCACAGAAATCTCCGAGAAGATTTTGCTCATTCTCGCTCAGTTATAATTTTCTGGACGCATATAGTTGTAAGGATGAGTCGAGAAAAAGTTCACATTAAATGCAATGTTTCTTCAGGACATAATGGTTTCCCACAGGTTCTGTTTCTTAATTATCTGTATATTTTCATTCATACTTCGGGAAATATAATAGAAATGTTTTCCTTTATAAACTCAATGGATTAAGGGTAGTTTTTTTTCTTTTAGTAGAATGCCTGCCACCCATGTTTATAAAGTTTAATTTATCCAGTTATATGTTACAACAGTGGGTAGAGGGTATGGTTTTATGTCTTCCCCAAGGGCATTAGTGCGTAATAACGTAGTCTGTAATTTGAACTCTTCTCGCCGACTCAATATTTCATGCCGATAACTTTTATGTTACCCATTTCGAATAGAGATCGAAATTTGTAGATCAAAGAATAGTTTGTGAGATAAACTTTACGGCTGTTGGTTAAAACAACATTATTACTTGTGTATGATAATATGACTGGATTGGCTATATCAGTTGATGAATCGGATTAGGCTGTTCAAATTACGGAATACTGTTTTTACGAGATATCACGTTACCTTGTTCGGTGTGCTATCAAGCTTATTTCGGGTCGTGTTTGCATTAATAGAAAATGATAAGGAATTATCATTTATCATTTCTTAGAGTTCTGAGAATGATATAGAGAAGCAGTGAGACAGCGCCAACCCCAGTTCTACTAATCAGTTTGTGTCAGTGGGAAGTGTCAGGATTTGAAGAAATTAATTGTCAGTATTTCTTTCTAAAATTTATATTTTAATAATAATAATAATAATAATAATAATAAAAATAATAATAATAATAATAATAATAATAATAATAATAATTGATTGGAAACGGCTCTTGTAGAATCAGTGAAGTGATCTCTGGCAACTCACTCTTTACAGAAAAGAAAAACCTCTTCACTGATAACCCATCACTTAAAGAAATACAAAAAAAAGCTATTCTCGCCTTACAATATAAAATGTGTGATCTTAAGTTGATTTATTTCAATGTTTTAGGGGAAAATGCCATGATGCCATTTCTGAACTTAAGACTCTGGGTGAAACCTGGAAGGGAATCAGTATATAACAGAAATCAAAGGAAATAATGATAATAATAATAATAATAATAATAATAATAATAATAATAATAATAATAATAATAATAATAATAATAATAGTAGTAGTTGGAACTTGTTGATTGAACCATCAGTTTGATTGGGAAATGGTACGATAGGCTAATTTACGGGATCTCTATTAGCCCAAGCCTTAAAAAAAATATAAATACAGTTCAGACCACACCAAGGGCTTTATCTATGTAAAATGTGTGTGATCTTATTTTTTTATTTTGTTAGTTTTTTTGTTTAATTTTTTAAAAATAATGCAGAGTGGAGAAAGTCATTGATTCCATTTCTGATATTAGGTCTCTGGTTGGGACCCGGAAATAAATGATTATAGAACATAAATAAAAAAATAATAAAAAATAAATAAATGTGGCACATGAGAACATCAACAAATCCAGTTGTAATTGGAGCCCACGGATTGATTGGAAAATATTACAATAGACTCATTGAAGGGATTCCTGGCAGCCCATGACTTAAAAAAATACAAAAACTTGTACTCACAAACTACAGCACACTATACACGAATGGCTTTATCTATGTAAAATATGCGTGATATTTTTTTTCATTTTTTTTCAATTGCTCAGTGGAAAATATCATGATGCCACTTCTGACCTTAGGTCTCTGGTCGGGACTTGGAAAGAATGATTACTCATCAGAAATCAAAGGAAACAACAACAACAACAACAAGCAAGGAGATAAAAATCAGGAAAATGTGACAAAATTATTTCTTGTTATTGAAGCTTCGGGGATTATATTAAAAAGTGCAAACAAATGTGTAGGTCAAATTCCTGTTGCTCCTAATATATGTGAATTGCAAAAAAAAAAAACATACCGATGGGCACTTCTCACTCACGTCTTGCGTATATTTCTCTCGATACACTGACAACAGTTGCATTATTTTTTCTCTGTGATTGCATGGCACTTTATGTATTTGCGGGTGGTGTAATAGTTAACGACTCGGAATTTTTAATCGAGGAGTCCAGTTCCAATTTCAGCGGGGTTCGTTATATCCAGTTTTGCGCAGATATTCTTGGAAAAGGTATGTATCCAACTCTTCTCCTCCCAGCTATGGGTTAGTTAATAAGACTTATATCACAAAATATAAAAAATATTTTCTGGCTATAGATAACCATCAAAAAGTTAGATAAAACGAAGAAATCAGATAAATCTATAAAAAATCTTTTTTTTTACTGGAAATCTCTGGTTGGTAGTGCAGAAAATCGTACTACACAAAGCAATAAAAACACAACAGTAAAAGCAACATCATCAACGTTAATACCATCACCACCACCAACAACAACACCATCATCACCACCATAATCACCACGACCACCACCATAATCAACACCACCACCACCATAATCACCAACACCACCACCATAATCACCACCACCACCTAATATTTTTTTCCAAATAAGTATTGCTCGTATTAAAACTCATTTTTATACTTTCATATTGTTTTAACCTCTTTGTGGGGATTAACTATTTGCCCATAACTGCCACCCTGACAGGTGCTACCACCCCTGGCCAGGGTTGACCTGCGAACACTAGCAATTAAGAGGCGGTTCCATTCTCCTCAAAACATTACTTAAAAAAGCAGAAGGCGATTGGCTGAAATGCCCTAAAATCATATGACGGAAAGACTCTTAGAAGAGAAGTTCAGAAAATAAATGAAGCAGTTTTACTGACACCAATTACGAAACACATTTAGACTAATGATTTTTTTATGTCGCTACTTATGTTACTACATAATGGTTGGCAAAGTTGAAGAGGAAAAAGAGATTAAATTAACTGAAAAAGGAGAATTAAATGTAGCATAGAAACCTGGCAAAAATCTTGAGTAAAATCTAGGAACACAAGCATGGAAACCTGAGATAGAAATATACGGATAAAATGCGAATGGATCGCAAATATCAGCTGACTTAAAAGGGTAACTTAGTAATATGCTAAAGTAGAAGATCGTAGCAAGTAGATTGGAGATGAAGCGATACGATGAAAGCTGCATTCACTTAAATCAGAACACCTTGTTCAGAAGGAAGCAAAAATTGTTCTGGGGTGATCACGATGGCAAAAAAATGGCGAGTAAATATTTATCTATTCTGCAGGATTAACAGAAATTTAGAACAAAGTTTGGTCAGATGATAAAAAAATACTTGAGGATACTCATGGTTACCAGAATTAGAAAAGAAATTACGGAGGGAAGGTCGACAGGAAGATGTAGCCATTACCTTGGAGGACGTTGAAATGATAGTTGGCAAGTTCGCTCACTGGAAAACAGTTGTATCAGATCTGGTGTTAGGTTTCTACTCTCAAAAGTTAACAGACTTGCATGAGGATTTTCCGCAACATCTGCAGGAATGATTGGATCAGAATATGGCACCAGCCTGTACGGTTCAGGAGAGAAGAAACGATATATTGAAAAAGCCAAAAAAACAAGACGGGAAAACAATTAAAGGCCTATTGCTTCTCACCTTTTATGCGGAAATGGTTGACAGGAATTCTCACTGATAACATCTACCTGCACTTTGCTGAAAATTATCTTCTTCCTGATGAGAAGAAACGATGTCGAAATGATTCACGTCCTAATAAAACCAGCCTCTGATTGACAAGACAATTCTTACAAAATGGAGGAGCCGCATGACAGTGTTCCCATAACCTCGAGAGATTATTACACGGCAGACATTATGATATCACACTCATAGATTATGAAATGCATGGATATTTTTGGCTCAGAACATTGTAACAATTTTATGGAACAGCATGATTAGACGGAATTTGGTATTAATACTGAGAGGAAAAGAAGTTGTTGAAGTACATATGAAGCAAGTGATTTTGCTATCCCCGCTGTTATTTCATGCTGTCAAATCTGGCTACATTTTACAAGGGATCAAACAGCCCATGAACCACCTGTTAGTGATTGATGATCTTAAATTAGTGGTTATCAATAATGACCTGTTAGACTCCATGATGTACAACGTAAGGGGATGCATCAACTATATTAGGAGTCATTTGAACTTGATAATAGTGCTTAGCTGTGCTAGATACGAAGATAGCAAGAACCGTAGATAACTCAGGTATGAAGTTCCCAGATGCTGTATCTATCAATGGTTATAAATACATTAGAGTTCTACAGATGGATAATATTTCCAATGACATGATAAAATCAAATATACGACAAGAGTATGTAATGAAGCATTGTACATCAAAGTGAATGGTAGAAATTTGGTTTCAAGCATCAAGAATCCTTCGGCTTTCAGGGATGTACGACATGGTACACGCATTATTGAATAAAGCAGAAAGAACATCACAAAGTTGGAACGAATGACAAACAAGATAATGACACTGGGGCTTACATCCTTGGAATAATGTGGTTCCGCTTTATCTCCCCCGAAATTGGAGCGGAATGGATTTTATAGGGGTAGAAGTGTGTATGACATCAGAATGTAATTTATTGCATGAATATTTACAGAATAGCCAGGAGTGGCTCCTAAAAGGTGCGCTGAATAGAAACGTCCTTATGGAGACAGTAATGTTGACGGATTATGGAAAGTTAATCTGTGATGAAAAAGTCGACCCATGCAGGAAAAAAGACTTGCACGGAGCAAGAAATCCAAGAGATAGCAGATAATAAATTATGGAGGTGGATTAGAAGAAGGAAACTGAAGGGATGCTACATGACGCTCAGTGATAGGAATTAAGAACAAATTCTATCAAATACGTTATTAATAGAACAGCTGATTTTCTTTCGTGTCAGAAATCTACTGAAAATGTGGGATACATTGTCAATAACTGTATTCGGTTGACCCAAAACGAATACAGAGGACGTTCTTAGAAAACATTTTGTTCTAGGTAGAATGTATAAAGTCAAGTGCGCACAAAGATGTGGTAGGAGCAATCACCATCATCAGTAGTCGAGAATGAGCAGGTGCAATACATGTGGGATTAGACAATTTTGAACAACAAGCGCTTGGAGAGCAATCGTCCTGATGTCAAACTTGCACAAGAGTAGCGTTGAATATATACTGATAGATTTTTGCACGGTGAGAATTTCTTCGCTTTGTGACAAACTTGCTGAACTGTTGCGATAAAAAAAGGACCAATTAAATGTAATTCCGCACAACGTGAATGATTTATTGGTAGAAAATGAAGTGAAGTGAATCAAATACTAGGACTTTGCCCAAGATCTGAAAAATGTAAGATTAATTGGCTATACTCGTAATAGCTTGTTGGGGTTAGTTTAACGTCATACCCAGGACACGAATGTAGTCTGGGTGTTAACTATTTGCTCATAGCTGGGACCCTAACAGGTGCTACCACTTTGGGTCAGGGTGGACCTGGGAACACCAACAATTAAGAGGTGGTTCCAAGCTCCTCAAAAACTCCTGATCAGATATTTGAAAGAGTTTGGAATCATACAAAATTTGAGATCCTCCGGTTAAGTTATCAGTGAGAGAACTGGAAATTTAAAGTGATTTGATGTCATTTGATTCACATTAATGGCCACTATATAAAACTTATTTGAAATTTTTCCTGCTTAAATAATAATGTGAATAACATGATACTACATTATCGGAGCCATTACTAATATGGCTGCGCATTAATCAATTCAATTGAATAATCCATTAATATTATCTCAGTCTGTTTTTATATTTCTTCATCTGAAAAATGATAGGGCTTACATTATTATAGCTTTTATTATAGTCGATAACATTTTTGAACTGAAAAGTAAATAATTCAGTCGAAAGTAAAATATATAATAATAATAATAAAAATAATAATAATAATCATAATTGTAACAACTGTAAGAGGTGTGGCCTTAAGTGCGCAAGAAGTGGTAGGAGCATTCACCACTAAGTGTACCCGAGAATAAGTAAGTGAAATGCATATGAGATAAGACTATCTTCAGCAACAAGCGCTTGGAGAACAATCGCTCTGATGACACATTGGGCACAAGTGACGTGATGGATTGACATTTATAGACACTACAGTACATTGGGATAACAGCATCGTGAATGCGGAGCAGACGATTGTACAGCGATGCCATTAATTTGGCAGAGAAATATTCCAAGCAGTAGCTCAAGTAGTTCCTTTTTTGTTTCGCGACTCGGGACTATTTACAGGAATATATCTGCTCCGCAGAACGCCTTGGGAATACTTGACATGTCTGGGAGTACGCTGGTCGCTGCACGTCTTAAAAAGTCTCCCAGGCTGAGGAGAAATTGCTGTGTCTCTAAGTTGTTAGTAAGAGCTGAGGTATAATCATCTTTACTCAACCGAAGCATTTAAGTGTCGGAGAAAATATCAAATAATAACAACAACAACAACAACAATAATAATAATAATAATAATAATAATAATAATAATAATAATAATTATTATTATTATTATTATTATTATTATTATTATTATTATTATTATTATTATTATTATTATTTTATGTGATATTTTCTCCGACACTTAAACGTTTTGGCTGGAACAACAACAACAACAACAACAACAACTACAACAACTACAACAACAAAAATAATAATAATAAATCCAAGGTAATCACTAAGATATTGTTATTAGAGACCACAAACAAAAAGAAATGCCTTCTTATTGATATGGCAGTCCCTGCGGACTTCAATGTATATTTGAAGATATTCAAAAAGCTATCAAAATACAAGGACCTTGAAATCGAAATCTCAAAAATGTGGCACATGCCGTTGTAGTTAGAGCCCTCGGATTGATTGGAAAAGATTTCAATAGATTCATTGAAGGGATTCCTGGTAGCCCATGCCTTAAAGAAATACGAATAATTGTTCTCATGAGTACAGCACACACCTTAGGAAGGTCTTTATCTATGCAAAATAAGTGTTTGTCTTTTTTTAATTGCTCAGTGGAAAATATCATGAAGCCATTTCTAACTAAGACTTTGGATGGGACTCGGAAAGAAATGAGTAACCACCATAAATCAAAGGAAATAAAATAATAATAATGATAAATAAGCGATACTATTTCCCAGGAAAGTCTCCTCGATTTCACGTTTTCCACATGTTTTTTTCAGGAAGTGATTATTGGATCAGTTTCTTTGATAGTTGCCGGTTCATTGTGTCGTGCCATATAGTATTTCTCACCAGAATCCATGTTTTTTTTAATTTATTTTTTTATGCCGTGTCCCTTCAGGACGTAGGCGATCATGGCTCTCCACTTCCCCCATCCCTTGTAGCGCTCAATATGTTTTTCCCTTTACTACATTCCCCAGACCATATTCTGTCATCCACTTGCTTAAGCCCGCAAGGTATGTCAGGTGTTTCTTTCCCTTGTCTCCCTTTCCTTTTAATCGACCAGTGATTATCAGATTCTCCAAGCTCTCCTTCCTCATTACGCGTTCCAGAAATTTCAGCTGCCTCTTCCTGATGTTAAGTATTAGCTTCCTCCCTGTTTGCATCCTCTCCAAAACCTCATCTTTGCTCATACGGTCGGTGCATGATATCCTTAGCATCCTTCTGTAGAACCATACCTCCGTTGCCTCGAGTCTCTTTTTCATCTTTGAAGTGAGCGTCTAGCATTCGCTTCTGTAAAGGAGGACAGATATCACGTAGAAGCTCAGTACTCTTTTCTTTGTTACCAACGAAATCCACCCGTCTCCTAATACTCTGCCTAGCTTTTGGAATGCGTCTTTGGCCATCCCAATACGTTTTCTGATCTGAGCGTCGCACTTACCGTCCTCTTCCAAAACACTTTTCAGATATTTAAATTTCCGCACATGCTTGATGTTAGTGTACCCGACCTGTAAATCACATTTTGGGCTCATCTTTTTACTAATGACCATGCATTCTGTTTTCTTGTATTTTATACTTAATGTCTTCTTCACGCGCTCCTTCGCTACCATCTGTAGGAGGTTTTGTAATTTCTTTTCCGTGTCTGCTATCAGTACCGTGTCATCTGCTTATCTTATGTTGTTAAGATTGTGGTCGCCAATGCTGAATCTCGGTAGGATTGCCAACTCTCTCAAAGTTGCTACCATTTGTCCGTGCTTATTTTGTCTGATTCTCCTGTTATAAATTTCAAAAAATCCAAACAAGTGTCTGTAAAGTTGTCAGACCTGATCTGGCATCGCGACTTCAGCCAATTTCTGACTGTGAGGTGGATTCTATTCCCCCTGAACTTTCTATGAATATTTCCATGGCATTTGTTCTAATAATCCCGCCACCGTGGCATATTGGCTGCAGGAATTTCATTGTACGACTAGATTAGCAAATAGCTATGATCGTTGTACCGTTGAAATAGCGTTTGATGTAACAATATCCATAGTAGTTTCTTTTCTCACGCTTCTCGCTTATGAAACTCTCTTCAAGATTATTGCCTTCATGCTACCTATGTTCTTCAAAAATTTAAATGCAATATCAATCGCCATCTTCTCTCTTCCTTTTTTCGTATTATCCTTTCTCCCCAATAAAGTCTTCTAATTCTCTTTCACTCCCAGTAACACCTTTCGTCTTAGTGACATTGTCGCCTTGCTTGTGGCGAAAGAATTAAAATTAATAATTTCAGGAAATATAATTTTAAAAAATTTATTATATTATCGGCATTATATTTCGATTTCTGCAAAGTCACATTAACTACCAAGTCTGTAGGAAGACGCAAGTCAAATAGTGGTGTGTTGGTATGGCTACATTTCATGATTTGTTTTTCTAACACATATAACACCCTTAGCGTTACATGGACAAGGTTCTTCTTAAGGTGTGGGCTGTAGATATCAAAACGATTTTTGTATATTTTTTTAGCTGGTATTTCCAGGGATTTTTCAATGTGTCGTTGTGTTCCTTTTTTATCATTCCAGTGAACCTACTATGACAGGAACTATTCTTGTTTTCAATTTACACATATTTTTCTATTTCTTCTTCTCCTCCTTATTATTATTATTAAACAAAAACAGAAAAATGGAAAATCATTTATAATGACACATGAAAAACTATAGTACATAAACATTAATAAATGTATTACGGCGATAAAAAGAACAACAAAAAATTAGTAATTGTAGTAATAATAATGAAGTTCTATTAATATTAAGAGACCTAAAAAACACGGACATCGGCCACGCTCTGTCTGTTCATGTATATCGTATTCTGTCGACTGCTTTTAGCCCTCATCTTTGAATGGTATGTGCCGGAGTGAAGTATTCTTTGGGGAATTGACGGAATTGGATTGATAAAAAAGCTAAAAGGAAGAGTTCCATTCACGCGGAACACTTGCCAGCGAAAAGAAACAACTTCTCGCTGAAATCGACGCGCGGTCTTTGGAGCGGAATCGTTGAGCCCACATTGTAGCTGCAGCCTTTGTGCGCTCTTAAATTCTGCCTGCATCAGTTTTTGTCATAAATGTTACCACTCTGACTATCACATTTGTGACGGGGGAGAAGCGTTTTCAGTTGGTTTTTAATTTCGATATGATAAACGAGATTGAGAGATATTGAGCATCAGAAAAGTGATTACCGCTTCATAAAAATACAGGCTTAAACACCCCTTAACAGAAATTATGACAACATTTTCTCTTTGTAATTATTCTTTAATTAATATACACTTGAATTGCAAGTCGGAATTTATCCGATTCTAAATTGCCTTTGCGTTGAATGATAACATCAATCAGTTCAGTGCTTGATACATGATTATTAGCAGAAGGTCGATCTAAAATTTTCACTGTATAATCTTCTATAAAATTAATATTCTCCATAGGATTAAACGCGTTGATAAGAATTTATATCATATTAAAAATAAATGTTTTGTGTAAACTAAATGTAGCTTTTAGAATTCGGTTACGGTGATACTGATGTTTTATGTATACGAAAAGCAGTGGAAGAAAGTAAATATTTATCTCAATTTCAAATTAATTTTTACAAACCTGTAAATATTTTCGTTGATAGAAAAAAATCCCTCATCATAAGCGGCAGATGACCTTGGAATATGGCAAAGTATATTTAATAACAAAGACAAAACAAATCTCCTATACTATGCTAAATATCTTACGTACTTAGCAAACTGTAAAAGATAACCTCAATGAAACAAATGACTTATGTAGCCAAAGGATTAAATACTTCTAATATTATCAATTTTGGGATTTTCATCACAGTATTCTATAATGGAGTCTTGTATTGCTTGAAAATGTGTAATTAGATTTTTTAAATTATTTCTGAATATATATATATATATATATATATATATATATATATATATATATATATATATAGAGAGAGAGAGAGAGAGAGAGAGAGAGAGAGAGAGAAATATATTCATACATGTTCCATTGAATAATACAGACAAGTGTTGACTATTTATTTTATTTAAATTCTTGTCATATAGTCTGATAAGCTTAATAACATTATCATTAAACGAAGAAAGAAAATCACAATATTGATACATATTTTTTAATCCAATCTAAGCTTTCGGCTTACATAAGCCATTATCAAAGATGACAATTAGAGTTCAATATATTAAGCCCTTTAGTTTATCGCAGATGTCCTGTTTGTTGCTGTTAAGGATGTTCAATTTTTTCCTTGGCTATATATGTGTTTCTCCTTTCAAATATATTTTGCAAAAGCATTTCAGTTTGATAACATGAATCAGCGAATCGTTGTGTCCGAGCGATCGATGGTCCCTCGGATGGTAATGCACAGATATATATTGTGATATAAGATATCTTCACGTTACACCCTTGTGCATATTAATTGAAGCAACCACCTTAGTTTCCTTTCATTCATCATACGGTCAATTTTAGACCCACTGGAGTGACAGGGTGTAATCGATTTTTATCTTTCCTCAGTTTAGATCATTTGCAGTGGTGTGCAGTAATATGAATCTATTTTCGTGGTGCATGATGAAATTTGTTGAAACTATTGTCTCGACTATCAATTAGTTGTCCTACGGCCATTGATTGCGATATACGTTAATCCAAGGTAGCGTTCATCACAAGAGACTGTACCTGAAATGCTTATTATATATTTAATGTGCATATATATAACAAATTGCTTTTGGTGCAGCTTCGGTCACAATAACTGCTACACATAACATCACCGGAGACTACTTCAAAATTCCAGCTTTCAAATTAATACCAAGATGTCGACAAAGAATTTCGTTCTCCCATAAACACCACATCGAATCTTGAAAATGACAGAGATGGTTCAAAATACATCAAAAAGAAATCGAAAAAACAAAAACAAACAAAAAACAACGCATACATGAATTTGGGACTTTTCGAAAACTGACAAAATACAATAGAATTTTAAACAGATTGACCATGACGGTTCTTTTAACCAAATTACTTGAATACTCACTGCCTAAATATACCTTATTTATCATCCTAGAATGAGAACAATCTACACCGGCAGGATGTACCAATGCTTCAGTTTGAAATTCGTTGAAGTTTATCCGAATCGTGAGACCTGCTCATTACGTTTCTTATCAACGAGATCAAACTTGCTGACAGAGTCCGGAAATGGCTTCACATTCGGTTTGTTAGTACACAATCTTTCACATATACGATCTAAATCGGAGTCAAAGACTGCATTCCAATTCCCCACTAAAATTACCCGAAGAGATGTCGTAAAATAAGGTCCGATCCACAGAAACAGATCAGACCGCTACGCACGACCATTGGACGCATAAACCCTAATAAGCGATGCACAATATTGTTTATGGTAACATCCAGTGCGTAAAACCTGCACGTCTCATATGCGAAGACAAGAGCACACGCCGCGTTTGAAGACTTGCTCACCAGCCAGAAAACATCTTACGAGCTTCTATCAAAACATGCCGAATAAAGCACAAATCTCTTAAAATGTATTCCCGATCGCGAGTTTAAAATCGGGTCTCCTGTAAACAAGATTCATCCACCCCGAGACGCTGAAGATCGAGAACCTATCCTCGCCCAACCCTTCAAAAATCAGGCTCAAGGCATTCAAACTAGCTAACCAGAGATACATGGTCAGTTCGATTAGGTTTGGGAACCTTGCGTAAATATTCTTACGAAAAAGACACCAATGGTGACTCCCATTAAACACTAGCCTCTCTCATGTCCCAAGGATAGGTAATTTTTAAAGCTCTATAGAGTGAGGGGTAAACAAAAGCTTGGTTTGTTTGTGCTTTTTTATCAAAGGATTATGAATGAATGTTTGCGGAGTGTTAATTTTCAATGAATTGTTAATCTCCTCGATTATACAGTATATCCGCCGCCCCGGTCCCATTCGAATGTCTGGGAGCAGTTTCTTGGCATCGGGAATTTGGACGGGATCCTCCACGCCATTATCTTCATATTTAATTGACAACACGAATTTTAATTCCTTACCTTCTTCCCTAAATTTTAAAACATGTAAGATGGCTTCTTGTCGCTTCTTTTTTGCCTCTAGAGAAATGAGTCTTTGCATCTTGGAAGGCAGATTTGTTTCTTGGTGATTTTTGGTGGGGAGGAGGCGAAAGACAGGGAGTAGGACTAGTCATATGTAACGGGATTTTTTTCTATAATGACTAGATCTCTACTGAGGGGGATGATTTTACAAGAAAATGTGAGAATTGATGAAGTATGCTGCATTGATTTCT
Source organism: Acanthosepion esculentum (assembly GCA_964036315.1). Lineage (NCBI taxonomy): Eukaryota > Metazoa > Mollusca > Cephalopoda > Sepiida > Sepiidae > Acanthosepion > Acanthosepion esculentum. Next base: position 135,011,340 of record OZ038480.1, read on the forward strand.
GAACAGCAGAAGGCTCATTTTTATAGATCTTGGCCTCCAATTTGGCTATTTTGCTTGTATTTTTCCGTTTTCTTATATCCTTGGTCATATTTCTTCTGTAGCTCCTTAAATGACATCGTATTTAAGGCCGTGGAATCGCCCCGAGTGGTGGTAAATTGAGTAGGTTTGTATTTCCATTTAGTCCTGGTAGATTCAGGGTCACGTTGTCTGACGCTTCCCAAATAGCCGTAAAATTTACCAGTTAATCATCCTTTTCTTTCTCTACAACCGTAGAGGAAAATGTGGGCTGTAAACGGGGCCCAAACGAGGGTTTTAGCACTCCAGCACCAGTCGTTGGCATGCACATCTGTCCCACTACATCCAGAGAAGACAGAAGAGGGCTTCGCGCCCCATCATGATGTCAAATCCCCCGTTCAGGTTGTAACTAGGATCTGCCTGAACTGTGACGGGCACAGAATACTGACACCTTGACATTACGCCTGCTCTCTTACACGGTAGGAATGGCTGTGATAGGCTCAGTCCTCGATCGTGGGTAGCAATATGTGTCACATGACAAACCAAAACCCGCCCACCAAAATAAAAGATTACTCAATGATACTTTCAGAGTAACCCCCAGGTACTCTAGTGACTCCATCATTGAGTCTTTCGAAGAGCAACAAATTTTGTGCGTACGCTTCTCCAAGACAAAGGCGGACAATTCTTGAGTTCTTCCAAAAATGCACCTTTCGTAATGTGTGCGTAAATCTTGGCCCAATCCAAAACTCTGTCATGTTGATTTAGGGGATGACTTCCAACAAGATTCTCCAGTCGTACTGTTGTTAAAATGCTTCTCCTTATTTTGACTTGTTTGGTTTTCCATAGATTGTTCGACGTTTTCAACCTCTATACTTATAGTTTTTTTCTTTATCTTTTCCGGCGTTATTTTCAACATCCAGAACAACAGGATTTCCGCAGGCTTTGTTTGTGCGTGTGCGTGTTTTAATAAATAAAAAAGAATGTGAAGAGAGAAAATTTAAAATAAAATTAAGATAAAAAAATTACATAAATTTGTTCCACAAAAAGAAAAAAACAAGTTAACAATACAAAAAAAATTAAACAATTAATAGAACGAATGAAAATGAAACGTACAGCGTTAAAGGCTGGTTTTACCAGCAGAAGGGAATTGAATAAAAATTAAACGAAAAATGTTTAGCTAAATAATTATACGAGTAAAATAAAATGTTTTCAAATTAAAAAAAGCTGTAATACAAAAATAAAACAAGTGCGAAAAAATAAAAATAGAAGGTTTCAAAATACAATTAAAACAAACAAGAAAAAAATATAGTTTCGTCGAACAAATGACTCGCAAAAATAAACAAAATAGAAACACTAAATAATTAAAGACACGAGAGAAACATAAAAAAAAATATCGAATACGCGATAAGCGAATAAAAAAGAAAGAAATTAATGAAAGACGGACAAATATGAGATAGTCTAGGGCAAAAGAAAATTAAGTACATGTATAACGCCGAGGGGTTTAAAATGAAAAGTAAACTGAAAAGGAAGAATTAAAAGAATACGAGGGTCATTCAATAAATAAGGTGACTTTTTTGGTATAAGGACTTCTAATACAGATAGAAGCTTACTGTTTTTTCAACGTAGTCTCCCAGCACTGTTACACACTTTTCCCATCTGTGCACAAGCTTCCGTATTCCCTCAGCGTAAAAATCTTTGGACTGATGTCTCAGCCAGTCGCTCACAACACTTATGACTTCATCGTCACTTTTAAACTTCGTGCCTCTCGTGTACACTTTCAAGGGACCAAACAGGTGAAAGTCTGAAGGGGCAAGGTCTGGGCTGTAAGGGGGATGAGTGAGCAGTTCCCAGCCCAGCTTGTTGATGGTCTGCACCGTTTGGGCTGCTGTGTGAGGCCTTGCGTTGTCATGATACTAGATAACTCCTTCTGAGTAATGACCCCTGTGTTTGTCCCAACAGATTAGCTCAAAGTCCTTGCAATGTCATCCACTGTCACCCTTCTGTCAGACTGAATGAGGTCATTGACTGATTCGATCACCTCAGGAGACCTCACTTCTGTAGGCCTCCCAGGCCTGTCTTCATCCTCAACACTTCTCCGTCCTTCTTTAAATAATTTAGCCCACTTGTAGACATATTTTTGGCTGAAGCATGTGGCACCATACACAGTTGACATTCTCCTATGAATTTCAACGTGTTTGCACCCTTCAGCAACCAAAATCTTGATAACTGACCGCTGTTCAATCCTGGAGTATGCTTCTTGGTCGGCCATCTTTGTTAATCGCCAAAACTCTCAGTTTTTTTGTAATCTGCAAAAGAATTTAAATCCATGTGAAAAAGAAGTAAAAAAAAAAAAAAAGAGTAAGCTTCTATCTGTATTAGAAGTCCTTATACCGAAAAATTCAACTTATTTATTGAATGACCCTCGTACACAACAGAAAGAATACTTAGTCATATAAACAGAGTCAAAACTTGTCAAAATGTGTTGTCCAAAGTTCCAAAGAAACAGGTGTGAGAAATAAAATAAATAAATAAATAAACAACAATAGTCGGACAAAAACCTGTTACGGAAGAGACGTAACTTTAATTTGTCTAAAAGAAAAAAAAAGAACTTCTGAGAAGTAGAATTTCTTCCCATGTAACGCGTGACGACTGACTTACTAGTCCCACGACACTATGCAAAGAAGGGCAAGTTCATTTTTGCCTATGTCAATACACTACCGGAACACGAAGAGGTTTTATGCCTTTCATTGATCTGTGATTCTCCGAAATATATTACGCGATCTTATCACTTTATAGGGTCTGCTGCCCTCGAAAATCACTCCATTTCTTTCTTTTTATTCTACATGCAATTTTGCTTAATACTGGATCCTTGAAAGTTTTCAAACGCAAGAATATCTAAGAATAATTAATCTATTGAAATCAAGTGCAATAATTAATCTTTTGAATCGTCTAATCATTCTAATGTTCATTATTGAACTTCAGACTTGATAGGGCATCTACATGTGGAATAATATTTCCTTTCGGATATTTGGACACGAGTATTATGCGCCATCTTAAAATTCTAGAAGATGTAACTTTAGGTAACTCTTTCTTGGGGATACAAATAAACGCTAATGATTTATAGTCAGATTTTAGCAGAAACTTCTTGCCATACAAAATCTGGCGAGCTCCAAGTGGGCTTCATACGACTGCTAGCGATTCTTTTCTAATATTTGAATAGTTAGCGACGGCTGATGTTAATCTTCTTTAAAAGTACATTATAGGATGACCTTATTGAGGCAAAATCGTTCATATGTCACGCTCACTTGCGTCCAGAGTTCTTTTTTCCCTCGATTTTTACTTCAATTCTGCAATCGCCACATATCCTTACAAACTAACTTTTCGATGAAAGAAAAAAAAACATTTCTGTAATTTGACTTTTCCCATTCGTTCTCAGAGATTTATTTTGATTAGTTATCTGCTTGCATAGGGAAAGTTATAACATTCAATTTAATTTTTTGTCTGGAACGTTTCTCTTGATATCTTTGTATCACATATAAGGCTGTATTTTCGTGAAGTGGGTGGGGTAAATTTTCGTTAAGAGTCTAGAATCGGAGCCCATAAAACAAGAGCCATAATTCGCATGTTCAAATTTGAAAGAAGTGACTATAGACAGTCAAAGCGAACAAAACAGGTTGACTAGTTCAGATCTTGTAGGTGAGGTGCCTCATTTACATATGAAGTCAAAAAGACTATTAGTAACAGCAGCTATTACCCATGAGGCAGCTGAATGCATACTACTTCTGGAGAAGATTTGTGTAGTTTGGCTGGAGTGTATTGGACAATCACGTGTTAATCGAAGAGGGAACTGTTAAGTTTTTGATTTTGATTTTCTAAAACACTTTTCAATTTTTCAGTTTTTACTTTTCCGTTTATATGTTCATATATTTGTGCATTTTTATTCTTTTCTCTTTTTGTTTATTTCCCTTCTTGTATTTTTACTCTACCAACGGTTTTTGTTTGCATTACATTTTTCGAATTTATTTGAATTTGTCTTTGGTGACCCACGTTCTTCTTTCGTTTTTTTTTGTCTGGTTTGTTCTTCATATAGTTTTCGTTGCTAAATAATTTAAAATAAAAAGAAGAAAGAAGCAACTGGTTATTTGTTCGGTCGTGGTGGTCGTAACGACCATCATGAGCGAAAACAACTCAGATTCACCACCGCCGTCGTCTTCGGTAAAAACGGCCTTGCCTGGGAATAGGCCGAAGAAAAATGCAGAATTTTATGAGAAAAGGAAAGAGTTTGAGGAATATTTTAAGGAAAATGAATTCATCACCATTCCAGAGGCGTTGGAGGCCGTCAATACAAGAATTAAATCTCCCTGCTGACTTCCGACGTCAAAAGCCGTAAATTAACTGGAGTCAGCAGGGAAACAATGGAAGAGTTTTTAAAGACATTAAAGGAGTTGGCTAGACGCCAAAACGCAATATGGGACATTCTCCTATCTATCGAGCAACTATTTTCTGGAACTGAGTCAATTTGTAGGGTGTACGAGGACAAATTCAAGTCCAAACAAAAGAGGGCCCAGTTGCGTCTTCTGTATAAACTGACCAGCGTAGATGGGAAATCAGTGGAAGGTCCACGTAATTTTCCAAAGGCCCCGGGTGTCCTTCCCTGCATAAGGGACACTGTGGCCTACTTAAAAGTTTGGTGATACGGAAAAAACATTTTGCAATATTAGAATATCAGACATTGATTCTCCTTATGTCAAAAAATTACGTCAGTATTGTGCTGGGAGGGTCCCTGTTCTTCTCCACCCCTCCCTATACAGGTGTATAAAATTAAACTATCCCACGGATGTGAGGGGGAATTTTCCGGGAAGGACGGATGACGTCAGATCTAGGTATAGGGTGCCTAGGACAATCCGTCGGGGTCCTGACTGAAGTAGATTTCCGGCCCGTATGCGAGTAGGTTTTTTGCTCTTACTCTTTTTTTATTTTTTTTGCAGGCTTAGAAGATGTCAGTCTGAATGTAAAGGGCTTGAGGGATCGGAGTAAGGCAGACAGCATGCTCCGGGATCTCTTTCGATGTGGATGTCGCCGCGATCGAAGAGACCCACTTTGCAACGTCAATGCGTGTGTGCTGAATGGCGATCTGTCGTTTATTCAGCATATGGTGAAAGACAGACCAGATTCTTTGCTGCTGTAGCGGACTGTTGATGTGAAGGTGGACCTTGTGCATACAGATGCCGAAGGCCTGTTGATCATGGCCGATATTGCGTGAAAACTGGTTCGTTCCCAGTTGTTGCAGCGTATGCGCCCGACGACCGAGAGGAGCGGGTCTCGTTTTTTGGCAGTTGGGGCCGTTCCTGGTGGATGCAATGCGCCTAGTGTTAATGGGGGACTGGAATGCCATCCTGGACCCCAAATTAGACATGGGGCGGGGAGCTAGTGGGAGGAGGTGCAATCGTAGACTGGTTGATCTGATCAACGATTTTGGTCTCGTTGATAGATACCGGGTCGATCTCCCGAGGTGGGGGATGTGGACGTGGGCTCAGAATTGGACTTTTACCCAGGTAGTTAGCTACCTGGATAGAATGTTAGTTTGAGGAGTAGACGTAGACCTGTTATATTGTCCCACGTTCCAATAGGTAGGCTATTCGGATCACAAACTCGTTTGTGCCCGGGTGGCGTTATATCGTAGGCCTAGAATGGCTGGGTACTAGAAGTTCAATCTGTTTTTACTGGACAGGCAGGACTTCCAGGAGCAGCTAACTAATCTAGTGCAGCGGGAGTTAGTGGGGCGGTTATCAGGAATAAGTGGTGAGAGTCTTAAAGGTAGGATTAGGCCCTTCACCACTGATTTCAGCAAACGGCTCGCCCTCGTTAGATCTGAAAAGGTGAAGAGGCTTAAGGCTAGTTTTTCCCGGGCGGTGGCTGGGTGGGATCCCCTAGAGATAGCCTTAGCTAGGGAGGCTCTGGAGCGTTTGACTAGCAAGCGCTACGTGGGCCAGGTAATTAGATATGGGTTAAGCAAATGTCTTCCGAGGCTGTGAACATGGCGGCATTGAAGAAGGACGGCAGAGGCAAGTCGCCCGGTCTGGATGGTTTGCCTTATGAATTGTACTTTAGGCTGTCGCGCACATTTGTCCCGATTTTGACTGTGGTGTTCAACAACTGGTTCCGGCAGTAGTCCATCCCCAACCGACGCACCAGGGGTGTGATCACGCTGTTGAAGAAGGGCAAGGGTGTTGGCGGGGAATTAGATGATTACAGGCCCTTAACTCCGCTAAACCCAGAGTTAAAGATTTTGGCCAAGATCCTGCAGGAGCGTTTGTAGTCAGTTGCCGAGTCTCTGTTAGGCCTGAGTAGACTTGTTCTGTGAGGGGCCGAACAATTCAGAGCAACCTGCATCTGATCCGCACGATCATAGAGGGTGTAAAAGACGACGATGAGGCCGCGCTGATCAATATGGATCAGTCCAAGGCATTTGATAGGGTCGGCCATCGCTACCTTGCTGCTGTCCTGCAGGCCGGCAGATTCGAACCCGACTTCTGTCACTGGATTAGCCTCCTGCATCCCTCAACCAGTACTGTGGTACAGATCAACGGGAAGCTGTCGTGCGTTTTTGCGCTGTCTCTGTCGGTTCGTCAGGGTTGTCCACTGTCGCCCCGACTTCATGCTTTGGCGTTGGAGCTTCTCCTTCGCCGGCTGAGGGACAGGGTGTGCAGTCCTGCCCTTCGTGAAATCGCCGTTCCTGGAGGGGCTCGAGCCAGGGTTTCCACGAACGCCGATGACGTATCTGCTTTTGTGTTGTCCAGCAACGACATTGAGGCAGTACTGAAGGTGCTTGATCGGTAGGAAAAGGTGACAGTGGCCAAGATTAAGCGCGACAAGTCGTCCGGCTTGCAGTTAGATGCCTGGAAGTGGGTCGATCTTCCCGGGCCCTTCGGTTGTACGGACGATCCTGTCCACATTCTTGGAGTGTGGTTTGGACCCAACATCCAGCTGGAGAAAAATTGTTCTGACGTACGAGCAAAGGTCGACGCGGCCGGTCAGACTTGGCGTCGACGGAGGTTATCCGTGAAAGTGAAGGCGGAGGCGTGTGCCACTTACGTTTTCCCGATTGTCCTTTATCGATTGTCCGTACTTCCTCTCTGTAAAGACCATAGGAAGCCACACGAGCGCTGGCATTCCTCCATTTTATGGAGAGAACGCGGGCATCAGATAGACAGATGAGTCTATGCACAACATTCGTGCCATGGGGGGCTGGGAATGCCACACCGCATTGACAGGAGATTCGATTATGGGATTGTTAGGTATGCGTTCTCTTTCCTTACTATCAGTCCCCCCACATCACGCAGGTTTTTCGCCATCCTAAACCCCGGGATCAATCGGATTTCCTTCGCGAGTGTCGGTCGGCTTTGTTGGCTGTTCCTCGGTCCAGTGACCTTTCTCAGCCTAGGAATGTATCCTATCGCCATTTAGTGGATTCTCTACGTGAGCGGCTTGATTTTTTGGAGGAGGAGTTTTCGCACTTTCTGGTCTTGGGCGCCAGAGGCGGATTATCTCAGTAACCCTGAGTTTTCGCTTACCTGGCGATTGGCTCGGAATCGGCTGCCTCTCAAAGACAAGGTCTTCATATGGGGCTTGACGGATTTGCCAGACTGTAAACGGTGTGGCCTTGGTTTAGAGGAAACGGCTTCGCACACCTTCTACCATTGTCCCTGGGTCCACTCCTTATGGGACCATGTCGGTGAATTGACGGCTCGTCTCGCTCCCGAAAAACTCGTGCTCATTGATCGAAAAACGCGTGTGACATTGTGTCGCCCCCATATTCCGGGGTGAAACGAATGCTGTTTCTGACGCTGCTGACCACGGCCCGAATGGTGATTTGGACGACGCGAACGGAGGAAGACTTGCAAGGCAACCGTCTTTCTCATCAGGTTCTGATCTGATTCTTTGATCATCAGCTCAAGATGAATAGATCTTATAGAAAACGCTTGCATTCGACAGTCTTCAGCGAAAGGTGGGTGAAAAAGGCGAGCTTGGTTTTCTCTTCTTCGTCAACCTTCGTCACATCGAGGTGGTTTCCTATGGAGTCCCCGCCTTCGTTAGGTGATACAAGCTTTTGTGTACCTAGTTAATGTGCGTAAGTGTTGTTCCTGGTCTGTTCCCGGCTGCCTCTTTGGTTATGATCCAAGTCGAGATTCCCAACCTCCCCAGTTTGTTTTGGCACCCTTATCATCTCGACCGGGTCAGCTTTTATATTTCCCATGTCCGTATAATTTTTTCTCCTATCCCACTCCCTTAGCGAGAGAGCCACTTGATTTTGTCCAATGGGTAGAATACAGCGGCCTCTCCTTTTTGAGGGTAGGACGGGCCCTACTAACATCAGTTATGTTTCGTTTACTTTGTGTTGATTTTTAGTTTATTAGTGGGTTCATCTCCATCCCCTCTCACTTTTCATTATTAGATTTTTATGTTTTATAATTTATTATCATTATTTTTTATGGCATGGGGTCGCGTTTTGTAGGTCTCCCTTGAGAGAATGCGGTATTATGATGTATGAAATGTTGATTGGTGACGGACGAGTTCTTATGGTGAATGTGGAAATTGTAATGTATGAATGGGTCGTGAATCAGTTTATCTAGATATAAGTGATGACCAGACTCAATCCCTCCCCATTTTGGCCTTGTGTCGCAATTTTTATGTTAAATACAATAATTATCCACTAACACAATGTCGTCGCCGATATCTAGCAAACCGAACGAACAATTATCACTTGCTAATTCTGAGTACGCACCAGAGTGGCTTAGGATAATAGCAGCTAAAACTAAAAAAAAACAAAAACTAAAAGGGTTTAAATCAGTTCGAGGATATGAAGTTTGAGGATATGTCAACTAATAATAAAACATAACACTCAAGAAAAGCCTTGTCCAATTTAATAAGTTAGACGGATATGTGATAAAAAACGGCTATTTTGAAGCATATGTTGAACTAAAAATAAGTTTGACGTATTACCAATTATCGTAGCAAATTGTGAAAAGAATCAATGGCTAATAGAAAATGGTGTATTGAACATAAATTCTACAAAATTGGTAAACAAATTTAAGACATAAGAAACCGGAATTTTAAAAAAGGCAAAATTATGCCTAAATAAAAATATATCTTCATCATATTTTTAAGCATGGAAAATGCCAGTCCATCTACGTCCAATATTTGTAAAAAGTAAAAAAAATACTGGAACAAGATTTATTTGAACGAGTTCCGCCAGGAGGGCGTAAATATGCCTCCCGTTAGTAATTTTAAGAAGGATGGGGATTTGCTTATTTGTCGTGACTAGATATTTAAACCACAAAATATGGACAAACTCATATCCTATCCCCCCCAGGCAAAATTAGATTTGAATTCCATTAAAATTATGAAAACATTCTCTAAAACTGATCTAAAGCCGGCATACCATCAAATACCTATCCAAGAAGACTTTAAAGAAGTCAAAGTTATAAACACGCTAATAGGTTTATTAAGATGGAAAAAAATGTATGGAATTCAAACCGCAAGTGTGATTTTGCAAAGGTCTATAGAGCAATTTTATTGGTAGCAATATAAAAATACAATATACTACAAGGATGACATTTATGTTGGTGCTATTAACGACGATGAATTGAAATGGAAAATCAGTATTCTTTTTGAATAAGTTAAAAAAATGATAGATTAATAATTAACGAAAAAATGTGGGCATAGCACTAAAATATATAATTTTGGGATATTCCATATCTAACGAAGGTAGACACCCAGAGATTAATCAATCGTTAATTAACAAAATATTAATAGTTGGAGTCTTTAAGAACAACAAAGAATTTGAATCTTTATTAGGACTTGGAACTTTCTCAGGCGATGTGTAAATCGATATTCTGAATTGACATAATCTTTTGTCGCTATAATAAAAAAAGCAATGTGAAATTTATTTGGGCAAAAGAACAAAAAGTGTCACTTGAAAATTTACAAAACAGTTCCAGCAAGAGCCACTAGTAAAAATATTCGAATCTATAAAAAAGTAATAGTAACAACTGATCCGAGTGTTCATAGTCATCATATTCTGCATCTTTCGAGACAATTTTCAAAAGCTGGATCGAACTATTCCAATATTAAGATGCGTTGGCCATAATATGCACGGAAAATAGAACCGGTCACTTGCTTATTGGAAAAACCTCTTAATAAGGTCCGAGCATAGTTTTAGAATTCACATTTAATCCAAGGAAGGAAAGATAACGTCTTCTAGAATTCTAAAATGGGTCTTGAGGTTAATGGCGTTTGACATCGATATTGAGTTCTTGATAGGCAATATCATTTTACCCATGCAGTCGCTTTGTCTAGATTGAGGTTTATTATTTTGAAAGTGATTAAGAGGCGGTAAAATTCGAAGATATTTTCTTACCTTGGATCAAAACTGATATTTTGTCGAGATAGCTGTATATACAAAATGAGATTCCATATTAAACATATATATTTTTCAGGATAAAAAAAATACGTGGAATAATTGCTCATGAAGAGAAAGGCGTTTTAAAGTGGTTAAACACAAGTTAACCGTAGAAAAGCGTGTAATTTGTAATGGAGACGTGGAGGTTCCGCCAAGATTGCAAAGGAGCAAAATTATAAAAAGTGTGGATGACGATGTTCATTGCGGAATAACGTCTACGCAAAGGAGATTAAGTTCAGAAGTATGGGGGCCAGGCTATTCTACAGATGTAGAAGAAAACGTAAAACTGTTTAAAACGTGTATTGAAAGAAAAAAAAAAGACAGACAAAAAGACATACGCGGTTTAAATAGTCACAACCTTGGTGCAGAGTATACATGGATCATGCTCATGTTAATGGAGTGGGATTCTTACTAATACTGGTAGATGTACATTCAAGCTAGCCAGAAGTATTACAGGTCTCCAGCAAACGAAGGATCATATTTTGCAGAAATGGAATTCCAAAAACGCTATCTGACAATGCCGCAGATGTTTGTAACGAGTGACAATGGGTGGACAACATTAGATTCAAATAAATCTCTCAGTACCAGCTGCAATCGAATGGATTGGCAGAAAGGATGGGGTAAACTCTAATGAAAATGGATTGGAAATCGGTTTACAACGGAATGAAAAAATAGAAACGTTTCATTCTAGATTATTGCTAAACTATACAAGAATACCACATGCTTGAAGATCGAAAAACCTGTCCTTACTCATGGGTAGAGAAATTAGAACCCTACTGACCATATCCTATGGGGCCAACGGAAAACTGTGGTATAAAAATAGTGAATCTAATGTACAGGAGTTAAGATTCATAATGCAAAGTGGACAGAGCACTATGATGCTAGAAACAAATGGAACAGATATATTAGCGCATGCTACTTTGGATCGCAACACGAAAGCGATGAAGAAATGTTTATTAAGCCTGAAAGTAATAAAGGAGAAATGGTCATATGAAGGCAAGACAACCTAGAGAGTGAAACAGAGAGTAATATAGAAGATCCAGGACGATCATTGGCGGAACAATTCCATGAAAAAAGATCGAGATCTCCAATATCTAGACAATATATTAGGGTGAGGATGAAAAATAGCGAGTAGACAAAAACTCCCAGAAAAATACCTGGGAAAATAAGGGGGTAAAACCTGTTCGGTGCAGGCTGATGAGGTAATTTATTTACATAAGTTATTACACATGAGGCAATCCATTGCAAACTACTTCCCGTGAATCAATAACACTACACTACCGTAGTGATGTGAGATACTATTACAACAACAAAAAAGGGTTGATAAAATTGAAGGTCCAGAGAAAATAGTGGAGATTGATGAAAAAATGAAAATATAAACGCGCTGAATGCCACATCAAAAATGCTTCTTTGGAGTGATTGAAAGAAATTCTGAAGAATTTAATTTAGAATTTCTGTAGACTCTGTTAATAGAGACTAGCTTGCTTCATCTAAAACGCTTTCTCAGAGGAAAAGTAACCAACAGATATTCTCATGAATGGGAATATATATCTGAATATATATTTCGAAAAAATCGAATAATGTATTTGAAAACATATTACAAAGAATAAACGCTATATATAAATTAAAACTCGCGAATTATGGCCCCTAATTTATGACCGCGATTCTAGGCTTTTACCAAATTTTCTACGCTTTCTATTTTCTTTTTGTATTTGCGCACAGATTGGAAATTCTTTTTCTATTCACAATTCCAGCACACATAGCCTGAAGTTGGACATTTCTCATGTCGCGTGAATGTCTTTTTCACAGTATTTGCATCGCACATTGGAAGTCTATGTGATGTATACGTCGTCATTACTCTTGGATGTATTGCATATCTCAGTCAACTCTAATTGGTACAGAAAATCGGTAGATTCATCCAAAGACATTTTAGTCAGTTGTAACCGTTCTAAGATTTTGTTTTTTACGAAGCATCGCACATACCCTCAGTTAATCTCAAATATATCAACTCATCTTCAATGTTCATCTCTCCAGTGTCAAGTTTTTAAAACTCACAGAATCTGGAAGCCTCTCGTAGATTGTGTACATACGGTATTATTGTTTCGTTCGGCCCTTTGTCCGCTCAGTAATAATCAACTTCTTTTCAACCGCAAATTTCTCTCTCTAATGTCTGAAATTTGTGAAAAGGATGTCTCCCAAGTCTCTGGAATTCGCCATTACAGAGTCTTTTTTTCTAGGGGCCTCACATCCTGCTTAAGCTAAAAAGAGATCTATAATCTAGTTCTATTCTCCTGCAACTTTGGCCTTTTAACATCTTGGCCCTCGCCTGGACACCAAAGCAACAAATCCATTTTCACAATGCTCGGATCATCCAACGGTGTTAGAGACTGGTGACGCCATATTGCTGTGATATTTTACGTAGAAGTTGCCTTGTGACTAAATTATTAGTAGCGGCTCGGCATTATACAAAGTAGGACAAGTCTATTTTATCTATGTCCCTACAATCATGAAACAAATCTTTTGTAAAGACATTAACAATTTCAATACTTCACAATCACAACTAATCAAAATAATTCATGTTAGAAGATTGATTTAGGAGTGTCGCTGGATGTCATTTTGATCTGCTCATTACAAGGCTTTTGTGCCATAGAACATGGAGCACCACCATGGCTGAATAGGATAATGTTTTTCTCAATCATCGCCGGTGAATATTTGAAATCATTTTGGAAATATTCTACTATGTCTCGTGTCCCTTCAAGACGTAGGTGATGATGACTGTCCACAAATTATTGCCATTTGTAGTTTTTCTCCCGTTCTGTAGGAGTAATTATGATTTGTTCAGAGTGGATTCTTCCGCACTAACCGAATATTTGGTTGTGGAATATAAGGGATTTAAAAAATTCTTACTTTGGCAATATTTAGATAAAATCTTGTCTTTATTGAGAAAATTGAATGAAGAGTCACCTGGAAATAAAGAACAGTACGCGAACCCTGTAAAAAGAAAGAACTTATCTATTATTTTGGTTACTAATTTCTTTCATACCGCTTGGTTGAAGTGATGTCGTTTTTTGGCTCTGTCATAACTTTTAATATGGAAAGTCTGGTGTTGTCCGCTTTATCACTTTAAGGTGGACTTGTCCACAGCCACGTCAAGTCGCCGAATATGTCAAGCCTTTGCGGATAATGCTGCTAGTGAACGCAACGCGAGGCATTGGATCATGTCGGGAGATCTGCTTGTTTATGATAAACCCCGAAGTTGTCGGCCACAGATAGTGGGTGAGGAGGTCCTGAAGGCGCTCATAGAGGAAGACAACACCGAAACATGTGGTGAGTTTCCGATCGCATCCAGGTTCTTGATGAAACACTCAGATTTCACCAGTATCGTTTAGGGAAGGAGTACAGGTTGAACATGGGCCGCCTCACACATCGTCGGAAACCCACAAGTATTAACGAGTGACAGCCTTTCTCGTTGAGTTCTCGTCATAGGCATATTTGATCGATTGCTCATCAGTGACGAAAACTGAGTCCTGAATGACACTCCCAAGCCTGCCAGAAATTGGTTTTCACCATTGGACCCTGTCCATCACTCCACAAGGTCACCTCTACATCCACGTAAATCATGATCTGTATCTGGCGGACAAGTCGACAAGTGGTGCACCAAGAATTGTTACCACCGGGCCAAACCATCACAACGAACCTGTACTTACAGCAGTTGAAACATGTGCAAATGGCAACGAAGAAGGTTCCAGCAATGCTTATTCGCAAGTGTGTATTGTTCCTCCATATCATACTGCGACTTTTTGAGAGACACTGTGCCATCCACCCTTCACGCTGAACCTTGCAACAACAGATCACCACATCTTTCATTGCCTGGACAACCACCTTCGCGGAGAATTGTTCGTAAATAAAGCAGGCTTGCGGCAGACACTCACAGACTTCTTTGCATTGCACAGTTGTTGGCATGTTATTAAAAAGGTTCTGGATGCAGATGGGCATTACTTTGAGAACTAATGGTATGTCAAAACTGCTGCATCCCTTTTTTCCTCTAATAAAGAAAAAAACGGGAGGGTCTTTTTTTTTTTGGTTTTCTTGTATCAATTTGAGGATAACTTGTAAGTACTTTTATATAACTTTCTGAAAATATTTCTGTTTAATTAATCATGTTTCTTCCTTTTGCTTTAATCCATTTACCCCAAGCCAGACGGGAATGCCACTAGTGTTTGCAGAGAGTGAAATAATGTGTATAGGTGTTTTGAGGGGATTCAAGACGACAGAATATGGCGACTGACATTGGATTAATATTTTTGAATGTTGCAATTATCAGGAAAGCCTGTAAACTGGTGGGAGTTCCTTTGTTAGAAAGAGCGAGAAAAGAAAATGTTAGAGTAGAAGTGGCAATATTTTTAGAACAGACAGTTGGAAGCCACGTCACGTCGCCGAAAAAGTGACTGAAGTCGAGATGATAAGGCAGGATCTATGACACTGCAGATTGTTCTTTGGATTTTGTCAAGAATCTCGAGATGAATAGCAGGAGAACCAGATATGACCACAGTATTTAATGCACGGCAGAATGGTAGATTTTTAAATGTATAAGATAGACTCTGACGGGAAAAGCATTCTGGCACAACACAATGAAACAAATTACCTTGCAGTAGTTGCAGATATTGAATCAATTTAGTTGTTGCGCGTCAATTCAATTGAAAACATGAGGCCAAAGAAGCGCCACCGGTTGCTCTTCAAGATTCGAGCATCAGCCATGCTGATGTTGGTCAGAGAAGCTTTTCTATGGTGGTTAAATAAGAACGGTTTAGTTTTGGGGGTATTACAAAATTGCAAACAATTTTCTGCCCTGGTTAACCACTGATTTTAGGTACTTTTCAAGAGCAGCGGCCAGGTTAATTTTATCGGAAAAATAGAAGCCTGTTGTAAGCAGATGTGTCACTCTGTCACAGCAGGAAGAAGACATGTTTGGGGGCTAGAGCGGCCTAGCATATGGGTGACAACGAAGGACATGAACGTGGTTTAACTTGGTATTTTCTTTCTGGAATGAAAGCATGTCATCAGCCTGGAGGAGACCTCAGACGTGCATTTCTAAACAGGATGATGGAAAATTTCATTCGAAGGGACATCACGAAGGAAATCAGGGAACGAGCCGCAGTCTGTTCGTTGATAACAGAAAGATATTCTGTTGGTAGGTGCTTGGCTGGTGTTGGTGTGGAAGTAGTAGTTTACAGGCACAACCGCATGATCAGAGTTGCCAAGAAGGCAGAGCCGCG
>OZ038480.1:135032092-135044592 GCA_964036315.1 Acanthosepion esculentum
GGTTTTGATTATATATGATGAAGTTTTAAAACAGCGACAAAAAAGAACAGAATGTAAGGAGACTGAAGTTAACGACTAGATTTAAATGTCTTTAAATATTTGAAGTCCAAAATTGACTGGAAAACAAGACGACAGACGATAATTCCACTGAAGAAACTGCTAACGTAGAATATACGTTTACATCTAGCAATTTCAACTCTCAAATAAAGAAACATTCCTGCCAATGTAGTACTGCCCCGAAATTCATAGCATCTGGGTATCACAGAAGAAAGTTCATTACAACAATTACTATGTAAAATTGCGTTTCAGCATAAAACCGATTGTTTAACACAATGACTACTTTTATATTTACATACGCTTTAGCCCTGATATCGAGCAATTTAACTAAAACAAATATAGCATTCCTTAAAACTATATCTTTATCATATATACGGTCGTGGATTCCGGGGATGGAAACCTGCACAAATAAATAAACAACGCCAGTAATTGAAATAGGAAAATAAGTGTATTGAACGTAAGAATACAAACTTGAAATGAAGATTAGTAGTCCAGGAATACGGGTTAGTAGAAAGTATATGTACAAGTCTCTGTAAGTGGAGACGTAATTATCTCTCTCTCTCTCTCGGTAAACTCGACGTATCTCAAACTTATCTCAACGTATCTCTTTGCGAACACCCTGTGTACTCTGACGTATCTTCACGCTGTCAGAATAAGTATACTTTGGACGAGTCCATCTTGTGTAAAAAGGGGAGAGCCCCACAACATATATATATTGATAATATCAGTGGCCATTATATATATATATATATATATATATATATATTTACAAGAGGATATAATACAGGTAGAGCTCTATGTCATAGACAGAGCAAGAAGATAATATAGAAGGCCCGAACACTAATATTTCATGGTTATTTTATTTCATTCGGTTCGTAATAACTACCCAACCCCTCATTGGTGTCCTAACCATATATATATATATATATATATATATATATATATATATATATATATATATATATATATATATATATATATATATATATATATATATATATATATATATATATATTGAATTGGACATAGTCCGACAATTTATTAAAGACATTTTTGATATGCTTAACGTTCTTTTTATAGATACAAGTATTTAAGCAAATGCTCTGTTTATAATAAACAGTATTAAATAACATTTACTGGCCTGAATGTCCGAGAAATTTTCATAGGAAATTTTCGTTCTCCGACAGGAATCGAACCTGTATTCTATACGGAACCGGTATTTCGCGTGACGTGCCTATAACCTTTCGGCCACAGAGAAGCGTCTGGTTAGCAAGGTCGATTTTACTATCTTTAAACTTAAATCTTCCATGAAATTATTCTATTCATATCTGCTCTTAGTGTATCAAATATAAACAAATGACGTCAGACATTTTGAATTGGACATAGTCCGACAAATTATTAAAGACTTTTTTGATATGTTTAACGTTCTTTTTATAGATACAAGTATTTATGCAAATGCTCTGTTTTATAATAAACAGTATTAAATAACATTTACTGGCCTGAATGTCACAGAAATTGTCATAGAAATTTTTGATACACTAAGAGCAGATATGAATAGAAGAGTTTCATGGAAGATTTAAGTTTAAAGATAGTAAAATCGACCTTGCTAACCAGACGCTTCTCTGTGGCCGAAAGGATAAGGCACGTCACGCGAAATGACGGTTCCGTATAGAATACAGGTTCGATTCCTGTCGGAGAACGAAAATTTTCTATGAAAATTTCTCGGACATTCAGGCCAGTAAATGTTATTTAATACTGTTTATTATAAACAGAGCATTTACTTAAATACTTGTATCTATAAAAAGAACGTTAAACATATCAAAAATGTCTTTAATATATACATATATATATACATATATATATATACATATATATATGTGTGTGTGTGAAGGGTGTATCATATTGACTATATCTGTAAAATAACAATATGAATAAGTCAAGAGAAATATATATATATATATATATATATATATATATATATATATATGAATTATTCTATTTGTGTGTATGTGAGATATTCCATGTGTATTTTGCGGAATGTTAGCTAACGAAATCAGTATTAGTTAAAAAAGGTATGACTTTCTTCTCACGCAAAATTCCATATCAATAATTGTAAATCTAAACCTGCTTTTCATTCAAGTAAAAATGTAACCTTCTTTCATGAATTGACACAACATCTAAACCTTCATCAACATTTTTATTTCATCTTGATCTTATTCGAGTCGCTACACCATACCCATCCAGTGTGTTGCACGCATAACCTTGCTTGTGCTGGTAAGTTTTCAAAGTTGTTAAGTGTACATGGATCTTCAAGACTGGGGCAAAGTAAAAATTATTCCATAGTTTGTGTTTGCCCGCATTGGCAAATGGCGTCATCTTCAGAGGCATATCCCCATTTGTGAGTGTTGGATCTGTAGCGACCAACACTTGTTTGCAGGAGATTTATGCAGGAACAGAAGGGCCAGACTTCACGAGGAGGGATTCTGTAAAGCTGAGCTAGTGCCTGTTTTCCAGCACCACTGGTATAGTGCAAAATCTGTGTCTTGACTTAAGGTCTAATTGGGGTTCAGGGAAGGATCATTAGCGTCGTGTTCCTCGTCAGATGAGTTCGCTCATTGGCCAACCCTTCTCCACGCAACAGTGGGTGTTATTTTATATTATTGAAGCTTTGATAATAGAAATCAGTTTCATCTTGTGTCCTACAATTTTCAGGTGTTAAATCCTTAAATATTAGGTGTATACCATAATTTATTTCAAGATCCTGGAAGTAATTTATTTGTTATACATCTTGAACATAACTGAACATAATATACGCAAAACTTATTTTTATATTATACATTCAGAAAATACAAGACTTGAAAGCAATTCAAGGAGGGGTGAGGGATATGCCTGAAGTAAAGTGTATAGGAACAAGGAAGATAGATAAAGATTGACACTTGACATTTAAACGTTAATATTGTAGAATTCAGGGATGTATTCATGTGGAAGCCTCTCCCACAAAGGTTCTGTTTTGGTAAAAAAAAAAAAAGAAGCTGTCTCACGATATGACTGAAGAGAGAACCTTGGGGGATGTCTGGATTGATCTCATTGGATTCAAACGAATGGCAATTCCCAAAGAAATTCATAGATTGACTCGAGTGGAAAGTCTTGTTGGTTACGTAAATCTTCCAAAGATCGCATAACTGGAGAGCAAAGCCCCAATGTGAAAACGCCTTCTGAAAAAACCTTGGGTATATCTAAGACAATCGGTCTAGTGACGAAGCTACGATGGAATGATTGAGTGATTTTGTTAGTAAAGACGGTTAAGTCAATAACTAGTGCTTAAGTGGCATGTTTATATTTCTTTATGGATTGGACACTGTTTAGTCTAGGAAAGGATGGATATATTTTCTTTTAAATTCAGATCTGCTGTTTCGACTATGTTGTTTATATCACAGATTTTCGGTTTTTCATAGATTTTAGCTTTTCTCTGTTGCTTTCACTATACTTTCACAATCTCCAGACTGGGTCCTTTTATCATCCAGAACATCTTAAAGAGCAACTGAATTCTATGTGCTGTGGAATTTCCAAGGATACAGGACTTAAGATATTGAAATATTGCATATTTTTAAAGATCAAGTAAACTGTTCCGAGAATGTGGATAATAGTCCGAATAATGTAAATAATATACATAATACCTCATCTCAGAAATATAGACATTTATTACATATTAAAAAGTTCATTATATTATTAACAATGTCTTAGAAGCGAAATTCGAAAGCTTATTTTTGCCTTTTATGTATTCTAATTCAAAGCTTCAATTTACTGTGTAAAATCCATACACAGTGTAGAATTACGAACAGTATCACGTTTATCGGTGGGGAATGAAGTGTTCAAAATCCAGCTTAGTATCTCTGTTAAGTTTCGTACAATTGATATGAGAAAGAAAAGAAACCTTATTTCTGCCCTACTAACTATGGGTTAAATAGCATGGTAGAGTGGACTTTATAGCCTTGTATTACAACCAGTCTTGGAGAAGGGCTACACTGAATTCAAAATCGTACATACGGCAAAGGGATAACAATCCACTATCGTTCCACATATCATGACAATTCACAGCTTTTTTAAAACAGATACTTCACCCTATACATGGCCCAAGAACTACTCACTGAAAATGGTTATCGAATGAGTATGCGTACAGGAGAAAGAGTAAGAAATGTAGGTAATGAAAATATGCAAAATCTAGACTTTGAAAGAGGTTAAAATTGTCAAAACATCCTCTCGTGTGTCTGTTCAAAATGTAGCAATTATTGGAAAGAATGGAACTTGTTTTTTTTTACTAAAGGAAAGCAAATGGAATGTGTCTGATTCGTTCGCGTGTTATTTCAGACATACATCCTTCAGCAGGTCTCCATGTTTGATATGATTTGGTACTCATTCGAAAGGTAAAAGCAACCGATCATTTTTTCTAGAAACTTTATGCAGGAGTTCCATTTGAGGTTTGGAGTAAACGAGTCCCAACAAGCGTTTGAAGCAAGGAACCTCCGTCAGAGAGGCTAATAAATAATACAAAAATTATTTGTAGAGAGCCATATCCGCATATATGCCGAAGAGACATGACATTAAAAAACAGAAATACAATTGATTTGGTGAAAATCGAGCCCTGTTTTTAGAAAAGTATTTATTTATTCTTCCTCGTGGCAGTACGCGAGTCTTTTGCAAAATTACTGTAAAGTGACAAATCCGCTGGTGATTTAAAAGCGAAGTGTTCTGAACAAGAAAGACACGCGATAGATGTCTGGATAGTCGTATCAGCGAGCAGTGTGGGGGCTAAAGGTAGGTTGTCTGAATTAATAAAACGCGCAAGGGTGTTGCCGGGTAAATAAACGTTTAAGCTTGTGCAGAATTAAATGAATAATAACGTGGGATAATGAGACCCTGGGTGCGTTCACTAGACGTAATCGACTCTGACACAAAATCACGCATGCGTAAATACAGCTCACGAAAGCGCAGGACTTTGTTTATCACTCATTGTTATTCCTTCGAAGTTTACTTTCCACTTTGTTTGCTGTTGTTAATCGTCTTTCTTTCTTTTTTTGAATTCTTTCTTTCTTTTTTTTATATTCTTTCTTTCTTTTTTCATTTTTTATATTCTTTCTCTCTTTCTTTCTAACGCTTTGAGTTTCCTTCGGATTTTGATATATTTAATTCTCTCTTGATTTATTCATCATTTTTTCCTTTTTTTTCTTTTCTCTTTTTTTCTTTCATTTTTTAAAAAATATTTTTTATTCTGTCTGAATTCTACTTTTTTCTTGCTAACATTTTCGATACTTTCTTTCCTTCCTTTTATCATTTTCATTATGTCCGATATGGTCCTTATTTCTCTTTTTCGGTATCGTCTTCATTCTTTATTTCCCTTTCCCGCCATTTTCCTCTCCTTTTCTTTAAGCCGTGTGTGCTATCTAGTCATTCTTTAATTTCTCTGCCTTCATTTCTACCTAGATTTTATATCTCACTTGATTTTTCTCTCTTTTTCTTCGTCTTTGCTTCTTTTTTTATTTCCTTTCTTCAGTTTTTCCTTTCATTTTATCTATTTTCTTTATTCATTTTCTTTCTATTATTTTTTTTTTACTTTGCTTTTCTGTCTTCTTTCTTTTTGTCTTCCTTTCTGATTCCTTTCTATCATTCCTTTTCTTTTGAAATTTACTTCCTTTAAATCAGGTGTAAATTTAGATTTGGCCGTTTGAATAGTCAACCGAAAGTAATTTACCAGAATGACAGATCCACTTCTCAGTTAAGAAACATCCTTTTATGATTCAAACAGGTTAACCCAAAACTTTCTGTACAAAAATTTAGAAATATATAAAATATGAGAGAAACACCACCAAAGAATCAGTTACGGCCAATACGATGGTAATTTTGATTCAATTGTCAAAAACGGTATTTCTATGATATCATAAATCAATAAATATTATCTTAAAAAATACATCGACACGGTTGGATATCCTATATAGTGTTGCATAACGAATGAACTATCTTTTCAAAAGGAAAACATGACGCATCGGCTGACCAGTGATAATTTACATTTATTATTATTTGGTAAGTGAAATGCGGAATTCAAGGTTTCAAAACTATGTTTAAAGGTAATTATTTATCTCTCTATATTTCTGAGATAAGGTATTATCTACATTATTTACATTATCCGGACGATTGTCTTCATCTTTTTCGCCACATTTATTACAACGTTTCGGCCGTTGTACGCTCCGGCCTTCTTCAGGTGGTTGGAATGTCGAACTGAACCCTTTATTCCGCTCACTGAGGTAGACCGTTCTAGTTCCACGTGCCATGTTTAATGGATGTTATCAGTTATCTACTGTTAATTTTTCCCTCTGAAAAACCGGGTGTTGAACTCACACTCTTTGTGTCCTGTCACTGGATCTAACCAACGCCTTTATGCACTGTTCCATATCTCCTTGAGGACATTTGTGTAAGAATTTCTGGGTTTTATAAATCTAATGTCTTCAGCAACCATTTTTACCAGTGCTCATATTGCAATTTTTCCTGTTATCATTGCATATTTTACCAGAGCTCATATTTCAACTTTGTTGTTATTATCGCTTTTCTCTGGCACTCCTTAATACTGGTTCCCATATTTTATTTATTTCTATGCTTGGTCGACTCAGGAGATTTTTGTGGCCTAGCATATGTGCTGATTCCTTAAGTTTACGAATTTTTCAATGGTGTTCCTTATCTATGATCCCAACCTGATCCCACAGAGGGCAGTGATCTCCCTTCTCTCTCCATATGTGGTCAGCCACGCCTGATTTTCCCACTTCCCCTCGTGTTACAGCTTTCTGGTGTTCTTGAAGCCTCACCTTCTTGAAGTCTCTCCTTTATATTTCTTTCCGCAGCTGCACGGGATAGCGTACACACAGTCTTTAGTCATGTTCTCCTTTATTGGTGTTCTTACTCGGGAGAGATATCTGCGAAGTGTCGTCAAGCCTTTGAAGGTTGTCCTGATGTTATATGTACCGCAGATCCTTTGTATTTGATAACCCCTTTACATAAGACAGACAGACTGTTTTCTGAGTGTTGTTGTCCTCTTCTTGTCGCCGCCTATCCCAATTTTTGGGGTCAGTTGCCATGTACCCAGGGTAGTTGTTACGTTGTAGGGTACTACTTATACTGACCAATTCTTTATCTAATGTCTCTGGGTCGTCACTTATGACTTTTGCTCTGTGTTGTAAGCAGTGGACGATCCTTTTCTTTACGCTGTATGGATGGTGGGAGTTGAAATTGAGGTACCTCCGGTGAATGTCTGTATACGGTATACGGATGTCTTGAACCCATGCTCTGTTCAAGAATGGGAGTGTGTTGTTACTCTCTTTTTCTATTGTGAACTGTATCGATGGTCATATTCAGTTCACATGGTCCAGTAGAACCTGAACATCTTCCTGGTGTGGCCAGAGTATGAAGGTGTCATCTACGTACCTTAACCATAGACTTGGCTTTAGAGATATAGATTCTAATGCCATTTCCTCAAAGTATTCCATGTATATATTCGCCATTGCTGGTGATAATTGCTAAGCCCTCATCCTGTCTATATATGTGTGATCCCATTCCGAAGTGTGTTGTTTTTGTACAGAAAGACATCATCTCCATGAGATTATCTATTGGAATACTGGTCCGTTCTTCTAGGGATGAGTCAGAGGCCAATCTGTCTCTGACTACTGAGAGTGCCTCCTCAGTGGGTACCTTGATGAACAAACTCACCACATACAAGCTCACCATCTTGTTGGATAGGATGGGAGCATCTTTTATTATTTCCACGAAGTGGGCTGAGTAACGGACATATGAAGGAGACTTTCCGATCAGTGGGTCAATTAAATCTACAAGGAAGCGACTCAGAGGGTGGCACACAGAGCCTTGGCAACTAACAATCGGCCTGAGCGGAATACCGTCTTTGTGAATCTTAGGGAGACCGTATATGTGAGGTTGCTTGGTGTAACACTGCGATAACTGCTTATACGTCTTACGTGCGAAGTGATTCTTGTTTTTGATTAGTATCTGTGACAGTTTGCGTTCCGTTTTCATAGTAGGATCCTTTTTTTACTTTGCTGTAACTATCGTTGCTAATGAGGTCTTCCAGCTTTCTTGTATAATCTGATTTCTCCATCACTACAGTCGCATTACCTTTGTCAGCCGGTATTATGATGATGTTTTCGTTCCTCTGTAGGGATTCAATCGCCAGCCTCTCCAGTTTTGTTATGTTAGACCTGAGCGGCTTGGCTCTCTCCAAGGTCTGTCTCACTTTCCATCTCAGTCCATCCGCCTGAGACTGAGGGATGTTCAAGGCCACCTCCTTGACTCTGGTAATGATGTCCAAGTATGGTTGTGGCGAAGTTGAGACACTTATTCAATACTGACTCCTCAGAGGCACTCATCAGATATTGGCTGATGTTGACTACTGCTTTCACTGGTGGGTGATGAACCTTGTGCGTCACCTTCTGGTCTTTCAATCTATTTAATTTTTGTACTTGCCCAGCCTTACATCAAATTCATGTCTGAAGGATTTATCCAGATCATTTTGGATCCTTCTCTGGTCTTCTTCATTTGTAATTCTGTTGAAGAAATTCTCGAGCCTCTGGGATATATGAGCTTGTAGTCTCTGTTTTATCCCACGATCGTACTGGATTCTCTCTCGGACAAGGGCGTATCCCGCTTTCTCTGCAACCAGACGGGCTCTCCTTGAATTGATGAGAAGTCTTGGTGCCAAGCCTGAAGGGATGAGTTGTAGGTCTCTGCATCGGTGTAGGAATGTCAGATGGTTCGATATTAGTGCCAGTTTCTGGTATGATATTTTAATTTGTCTCCATATTTTTGGTATATCGGGTCCCTACCGATCCTTCAATATCTGTCTATATTTCTGAGATGAGGTATTATGTACATTATTTACATTATACGGACTATTGTCCTCATCTTTGTCGCTACATTTATTACAAAGTTTCGGCCGTTGTACGCTCCTCCCTTCTTCAGGTGGTTGGAATGTCGAACTGAACACTTTATTTCGCTCACTGGGGTAGACTGTTCTATTTCCACGTGTCATATTTAATGGCGGTCTGTTTAATGGGTGTCACTTATCAGTTATGCTCTTATTGCAATTTCTGAGATCATAGACAAGGAACACCATTGGGAAATACGTCAATTTAAGGAATCAGCATATATGCTAGGCCACAAAATTCTCCTGATCCGACCAAGCATAGAAATGAATACATTATGGGAACAAGTAATAAGGAGGCCCAGAGAAAAGCGATAATAACAACAAAGTTGCAATATGATCTCAGGTAAAAAACATTAAATGATAACAGGAAAAATTGCAATATGAGCACTGGTATAATGGTTGCTGAAGACATTAGGTTGATAATACCCAGAAATGCATAAGGAGATGTCCTCAAGGACACATGGCACAGTGGATAAAGGCGTTGGTTGGATCCAGTGACAGGACCAAAAGAGTGTGAGTTCAATACCCGGTTAAGGCAGTGGAGAAATTCCAGAGAGAAAAATTAACAGTAGATAACTGATTAAACAGTCTACACCAGTGATCGAAATAAAGGGTTCAATTCGACATTCCAACAACCTGAAGAAGGCCGGAGCGTACAACCGCCGAAACGTTGTAATAAATGTGGCGACAAAGATGAGGACAATAGTCCGAATAATGTAAATAATGTAATTATTTATATATCGACTTCATAATTTCGCCAGGTTCTTATTTCTGACAAGAATGCTATTCAACAATGTACACAAAAAAAATCTGAGGTGTAATTTCTATAGCATTTGATAAAGAAAGTTTAAACCTTTAGCAGATAGATTTCACAAACATAATGTACATCGTTCTTTCAAGATACTCTCTGCATGTGGCCAGGAGATTATCTTATGAATAATATCACATTAGGCAAATATATTGGGAAAATTAGTGACGGCATCGAGTAAAATTCTCACTTGATATTATTATAAGCACCAACAGTTCCATGTTCAGAAATTAATGTTAGATTTACGACCTTAATAAAAGTTGATGAATATCCTTGCATGGTACATTTTACGGGACCGCACTCGTTCTTAGCTGAGTACAATATGATCCGTTGCAATTAGAGGGCGAGAGTGTTCTATTTCTGATATCTGAGAATTCCTTGTTGGAAAGTGTCGAGAGACGGCCGAGAAAAGTGACACGTTCACTACACGTACACGCATGATTCCTAATTGACAAACAACCTTGCGACATTGACTCTATTTGAGTTGAAATGAATCGATCGATTATCTGCACAGGTTCGATAATTATAGAATAATTTGCAGGTTGAGGACAAATATATATTTTATGAGCAGTGGGATATTTCTGGAATATGTTTTAAGAAAATATTATGGGGTTTTAAACTTTTTTTTTTTTACCGACATTCAGAAGTCGGCCAAAAATGGCGCATGTATTAAGTTGTGCTTATAAGACTCCATATAAAAGATCAATTTATTTGAGTATAAATGATCCTATTGATACGATTTTCTTTTCTTTATTTCGTCATACAAGTAAAATTACAGATCGAATATAAGGTTTCAGGCAGGCTCGTTTCTGTTTTACATTGTAATAGAACTTGCATATAATAACATTTCATTTTTATTCAGGAATCAAATAGTAATCCATCATGGCAAACAGAATTCGTTGGCCTGTAAAATTAAGATATAAACAATTAATACAATTGCTATTTGTTGAATCATAAGATAAAATGATCATGCAGTTATGGGTCAGCATTTGAAATAAACCGAAAATTATGAGAACCGATATTTAAATAATTAGATAAATTTAACGCTCCCAAAAATCAAAAAAAATATATTGTAAAAATATTTTACAAAAGAGATGGAACGTTCTTCAGGGTCTGTCCGAAAATTATCCAGCTATTTAAATGCCTACCGTCTGAGGGCAATGGGAGCATTTTACATTTAGTACAGAGTTCTTTATTGTGTTAAGAACAGTCTGTAAAAACTTTCTTCGGGACTGCCATAATCAGCTTGACTGGGATATCCGTAATATCGTTTAAATTCCAAAATCTTCCTTTCAACGACACTTTTAACTTTGCGAATAGCCAACGCCCAATCACTCATTTTTAGTTTTCAGGTTGTTGAAAGCTTTTCATAACGTGGGTCGCATTCAACAAGTATTTTTCAAAGTCTGAAGTGTCGGTACCGAAAGAGACTCCAGTCATTTCCAAAAGCCTTCAAAATCATTCAACTAGTTAACATGAAAGTTAAGGATTTAATTGAATACTGATTCTACGATAATTGAAACTTATATTATTTTACAGTTATCAAAAGTTCTAGTGTGAAATCATTAAATAATTGTGGAATATTATGACGAAATTTCTTCTTTGAAGAAATTTTGTTGCGTTCTATTTGCTTTTTATCGAATCGATTTTTAGCAAGTCCATTCTTAACTTTTACATAAAATATAAAAAAAAGAATATGGAAATACCTAAAGATTAGATTCTAACTAACGCCCCATATACAATAAACTAAAAACAATAGATACTAATAAAAAAATTTATGATGTTTTTTTTATTCCTTCTATTTTCTCCGTTAGATTCACCTGCCTATGTCAAGTGTCGGTCTCATTTGATAATGTTCGAAAATTTCAGAAATCACTTCCACTTCGATGCAGGATTTGATTGATCGTTCGTAGTGTTTAAATTGACGATAATGAAAATAGTTGAAGTTTTGAAAGCTGACAACAAATGTTCTATTCATACTACGCCTCCAATTCGCTACAGTGATGAAACAGAAATATGCTATTTATTTTTTAATCTAAATAAATTTAATTTTATAATAGCATAGATATTTGACAAGAGAGACATACTGAACATCGAAATATAGCAAGAGTATCATTATTATTTATTTTATTTTAGTGGTCTCTCTGAGTGTAACAAATTGCTTTATGTTTTGGAAACGTATCTGACATTTCAGAATCTGTTTGGCCAATTACTCTTGTGGTTGAAGCATTTAACAGCGTTTGTTAGGACAGAAGTTCACGATTTATTTTATCTTGTAATTTCCTTTTCAGATGATGTGAATGCCAATCAGTTTAAGAATTATCTGATGCCATGAAAAATAGTTCTAGCAAGACAGTACCAATGAGCTTGTTTTTTATACGGATAAACGTAAAACAACAAGGTTGAACATGACTATAGGCATCCATGAATATAATGGTCTGATACCGGTTCCTTGCTGAACATCAATCTCTGCATCCTTTGCATGATGGGCCTCAATGAGTGATTAGAAAAATGTTCGAGATGTCGAGATGTCTTCTGAGTTTGCGATAAATGCTCCAGATGACACACAAATCTGACGAGAACACAACTGTTTTATAGGGTTCTAGTTTGGTGAAGAGACAAATGACTTTGAACCGAAGTTGTCATAGAGCCTAG
>OZ038480.1:135049592-135057092 GCA_964036315.1 Acanthosepion esculentum
GAAAGCATAAAATGTGTCATTTATGCAGCAACATACATGTATAACAATTTGGAATATATAAATATATAAATAAGGTAACGTATAAATATGTAAAGGAAGAAATATAGCCCGTCAAAAATAGAGTCACGTGTGTAAAATAGGGCACCTCGTCATGTTGTAATAGTTAGAAAGCTTGTCTTGCTATATTAGTTATGACTGAGTTGACAGTTCGATCCACACTGGCATCGCTATATTTTTGGCCTTGTTCCACATCTAAGCTGCGCTTAGAAAATCACTATTTAGTTGCAAGATATAAATATAATAAAAGAGAACTATAGAAATAATGATATGTACTAAGATAAATTCACAGAAAAGATAAATACATTCACTCGGAAATATTAAATTATGTAAAAGAGAAATAAGTAAAAAAACAATATGGAAACATGAAGAAAAATATTGCAACAATAATATTAATCTTCATAAAATATACAAAAAGGCCGAGTGATATATATTACCGTACGAATAGAACTAAATAGAAATATATCAGCCTAGATTATATGAAGAGAGAATTATAAGAATATTTATTCGTAGAAAGAGAAAAATTAACACATATCGAAATATATCTATAGATACATATAGACAAAATACTCAATCAATTAAATACAAAAATATAAAAACAAAATAAGATGAAATTCATATATATATATATATATATATATATATATATATATATATATATATATATATATATATATATAATATCCTA
Source organism: Acanthosepion esculentum (assembly GCA_964036315.1). Lineage (NCBI taxonomy): Eukaryota > Metazoa > Mollusca > Cephalopoda > Sepiida > Sepiidae > Acanthosepion > Acanthosepion esculentum. The sequence goes on from OZ038480.1 coordinate 135,050,338, forward strand.
AAGAGACAAGAAATACATACCTTGTATTCACCTGAACTGATCTTCTGTCTACCAGGTTGACCTGAAGTTCCTGGCTCTTTAGGATTTATTTTATTTATATTTGCTCTGTTTAGCGTATTGAGCACTCTACGTTTTAGCTTTGTTACTGGCTTGTTTTTTTTTTCCTTTGGACTCTTAAGTCACAGGATGATTTTTTCGCCCTGTTCATATTTCTAGTTCTTTCTATTTTTATCAATTTTTTTTTCTTCGGGTATCAGTTTGTTTTGATATACTTGCAAGTTGTGCTATCCGACATATTTTTACGAACCGAGTATAATTATGTTTGGTGAGGTGAATATTTGCAAGGCAGTTATTAACTTAAAATAAAATGAAAAAGAAAACAATTTTGCAAACTTTTCAATTTCAGGGTATCATTACATGAGAATTGAACGTAACCAGGTCTCTGTTATGATTTCGGTGTTAATATTTGAGATCTATATAAACCGACGCTTCCTAACCCTATTCCACCTCTCCAACCATTCATTCTTTTATGCGGCTCTCTATGTCTACTAGACTGTTGATAATCAGGTGTCGCTTCGTTGAAAGTGATGGTGTGTTGGCCTTTTGTGCGGAATACCTGCAAGTTTCAATTTTTCACCGTGAAACCAGATATATCTCATGAGTTGAAGTACAATGAAAGTAAATGTGTTCCTACCATTTAAAAGCAAAGTCAGTTTCATTAAATAAAGCCTTTAGAGCCTTAATCCAAAATTTGCTTCAACTGACATCAGCTTTTAGTAGGGCTCTTTAAATTTGAATATTTTATTTTCTCTCTAATTTATGCAACAACATATTAAAAAATATTTAATTGATATATTTACCAGAGATTTTAGATAAGTTTGTGCCAGCTTCACTACACCATAATTTTATCAGACCATGTTTGTCTCTCTCTCTCTTTCCCTCTCTCGCTCTAATACACACACATTACAATCTTTAAATGTTACTTAAATGGATACTCATATGTGTGTAGACGCTCCGTTTTTTATTGAACCATGTATTTATTTATTTATTTCCGTCTACCAGCCAGAATATACGAAAAGCCTTATTAAAAAACATATTGCAGTCTTTGCCGGAGTGAGCCTATTTTTCTTTAAAATTATACTTTTAAGACACACTATATTTATGGATAAAAGTTTCAATATCAGGGACAGACTGTACTGATATGCTATCTATTACGAAATTGTAATAAGACAGAATATATGTTAAATTATTTAAATTATTCGGACTATTGTCCTCATCTTTGTCGCCATATTTATTACAACGTTTCCGCCGTTGTAGGCTCCGGCATTCTTCCGGTTGGAATGTCGCACCCTTTATTTCGCTCACTGGGGTTGCTGAAGACATTAGGTTTTTAATACCCAGAAATTCATACAAAGATGTCCTCAAGGACACATGGCACAGTAGGAAAAAGGCGTTAGTTCCATCCAGTGACAGGAACCAAAATGTGTGAGTTCAATACCCGGTTAAGGCAGTGGAGAACTTTCAGAGGGAAATTAACAGGAGATAACTGATAACTGACATCCATTAAACATGGCACGTGGAACTAGAATAGTCTACCTCAGTGAGCGAAATAAAGGGTTCAGTTCGACATTCCAACCACCTGAAGAAGGCCGAAGCGTACAACGGCCGAAACGTTGTAATAAATATGGCGACAAAGGTGAGGACAATAGTCCGAATAATGTAAATAATATACATAATACCTCCTCTCAGAAATATAGGCATATACTGAAAGGCCGAAACGTTGTAATAAATATGGCGACAAAGATGAGGACAATAGTCCGAATAATGTAAATAATGTACATAATACCTCATCTCAGAAATATAGACAGATACTGAAAGGCCGAAACGTTGTAATAAATATGGCGACAAAGATGAGGACAATAGTCCGAATAATGTAAATAATGTACATAATACCTCATCTCAGAAATATAGACAGATACTGAAAGGCCGAAACGTTGTAATAAATATGGCGACAAAGATGAGGACAATAGTCCGAATAATGTAAATAATGTACATAATACCTCCTCTCAGAAATATAGACAGATACTGAAAGGCCGAAACGTTGTAATAAATATGGCGGCAAAGATGAGGACATTAGTCCGAATAATGTAAATAATGTACATAATACCTCATCTCAGAAATATAGACAGATACTGAAAGGCCGAAACGTTGTAATAAATATGGCGACAAAGATGAGGACAATAGTCCGAATAATGTAAATAATGTACATAATACCTCATCTCAGAAATATAGACAAAAAATATGGTTGACTACAAAATGATGAGACATCAGGCAAGTTACAAATCGGAGATGCCAAAATGAAACAAGTCCAGGCATTTAAATATCTGGGAAGTATACTGACAGAGGACGGAAGGAGTGTTACTGAAACAGGAAGACAAATTAAGATAACCAATGGTGTATACTGAAAGCTAATCAAAGTAATAAGTGATCCCTGGACTGTCTCATTAGAGGATAGTGGGAGAGTCTACAGAAAGACGCTGACGATATCATAGACTGACAATGTAAGCAATGATTAGGTTTTAGAGAAAATGAAAACAAAAAGGAAATTTACAATTAACGTAAGAAAGAAACAGTTGAAATTTCTGGGGAACATAATAACGAAAGACGGCCTGGAAATTCTTACAGAACAGAGGGAGAAAGAACAGAGGAAAACGAATTATAACATAAATCGATGGCGGAACAAGGTATAAAAGAAATAAGAAAAAGATAAAATTCATTAAGAGCTGTAAAGGACAGGAAGTTGTGGAGAGCCATGAGCACTTACGTACTAACGGGTTACGGCAAAAGAAGAAAAAAAACGCAGAAGTTGGATCTCTGAATTTCAAAAAATTGTTATTTATACGAAAATTTTAAAGCCCATAAACCTAACTTAGCGCTATGTCCCATAATTCATCATGTTGCTTATCTTTTATAACTTATCTAAAACGTTTAAAAAAATAATCCCGACATATTTACCAAATCTATATAGCATTGTTTCCATCAACGAAATATTTTCTATGTTGCATTCTAATAAACCTAATATTAGCACTTAGACGTTAGACGTTTAAATTCTGTTTACTAATATCTCTGTCAAACAAACCATAGAAATAGTAATACAATTCCTATAAAGTTATCCATCTTCCCCACCTGATATGTCGACGTAAACCTGTCTCTTTCGCAACACAAGTACCTTTTTCAAGGTCCCTATATTTATACAGAGACTGACAGCGCGGTTATTAACTGTCCTCATATTATCTAATAAATCTAGAAAATAACGTTTTATTAACGCATTATCATAACATAAAGAAAACAATGAATTACTGATATCTGAACAAAACTTCGACGTAAACCTGTATCTTTTGCAACACAAGAACCTTTTTCAAGATCTCTATAAGTATACAGAGGTTGACAGCGTAATGAACTGGCTTCTTACGCTCATTTTTCTAATTTATACGACAAATTTAGAAAATAATGTTTTTAATAACATTGCTAAATCCAAATTATATGCTCGATATATTGATAATATTTTCCTGTTAATGAAAAACATAGACAAAAAAAAGAAGTAAACTTTAACACCGACCAACATTTCATTTGGAGTAAAGTGCAATGCAGATTTAATTTTTCCCACTTGTGACGAATGCAGCTATCGATTGTTTTTGCATGCTAGCATGCTAGTTAACATTCGTGTCAGTCAACTGTTGGATTTCACGCTGGCCAATAGAATCGTCCTGCCTATTCGTGGCAGCCAGTTGGCCAGTAGAAAATGGCCGCAAACTACATGAAAACTGCCGTAGAAGCATGGAAAATCGATTATTTCCACTATCGATGGGAGTTTGGAAATGCAAAGTCGGTCTTGGTCTTCCTGCTAACTTGGAGCATGTGCATGTAAATGTTGGTGCAAATCCGTCGAAAATTGCAGCCGTGCATTCGTTTTACACTCACACATATCCTGCCTTTTATATATATATATATATATATATATATATATATATGTATGTATGTATACAGGACTCTGTCGTCGTTTATCGACTTACTAGGTTCAAGAAAATCAGCTCCTAGGAACCGACAGCCAGTCACTTGCACATATATATATAATATACATGAACTTATATATATATAATATACATGAACTTATATATATATATATATATATATATATATATATATATATATATATATATATATATATATATATATAATATAAATGAACTTATATATATATGATATACATGAACTTATATATATATATATATAATATACATGAACTTATATATATATATGTACTTATATTTATATATATGAACTTATAAACATATATATATGAGCTTATAAACATATATATATATATGAACTTATAAACATATAAGCTATGGAGAAAAAAGCCTTTTCTCTGTGTCGTTTAATAAAATACAAATATTTTCTAAAATAAAAGTAAATACATTTCTTTTAAAAATCTGTTTTCTCTTATATCTCGGATTATCTCGAGACATATACCCAAATATTTCCTTGTTAAATACTCAGTCAATAGTTTATCTGTTTCGTATCTTTATCAGATATAATTTCTAACATTATAGTCTAAACCCTCAGATGTTTTACCTGCCATGTCCCTTCAGTACATGGGTGGTCATGGCTCTCCACATCTCCTTGTTTTTATTGATCTAGATAGTTTTCTCCTTTTACCATATCTAACATATTTATAAGTCTACCATTCGTCCATTTCTTGAATATTGCTGCCACATATGTTGTGGTACTTCTGCTATATACTTATAGTTTCTTAATAAAATCCAAGAAGAATATGCAATATTGTAGGTCCTTATATGGCATTTCGGCTTCAGTCAATTTCTAACCGCTGTAATGTAGCTTTTCTGTGCCTTTTCTATAAATACTTTCATGATAATTGTTCTGATGAACTTACCTCTTTGACACAAAGACATTATGAATTTAAGCGCAATGGTAGATTGTCGGCAAGATCTCATCATATTACAGTTAAAATGGCTTGATTTAATCGTAAAAGTTTCTTTTCACACACTTCTCATCTGCGGATCTCTTTTCCGGCTTCTTGATTTCCAGTCAACTTTGATCTTCAAAAACTGAAATGCAATGTCAAGCGTTATGTTCTGTGTTCTTAATTTCTCTTCTTTCATTGTACACTCAACTTAATTTTTTCTCTCTGATATTATTTCACACTCAGCACCCCTTGCATCTTAGTGGCTTTAATGCCTTGCTTAGGGTGAAATGATTAAAAAGTATGTCCCTTTTGTCTGCAAGTCATTCACTCAACGTCATTAAATAGATAACATTCCTTTGTTTTTCTTGCTTAAATGTGTTGTAAGTGTTGCAGTCCCCAAACCGTCTTTCCACATTATGTGTCCCAGTGATTCTTCCCAGATAATAGATTATAATACTTACTTTCCTTAAACCTCTTTCTAAAAGCAACTTATTCTCATTATTCATCGGTGTAACAACAAAAGATCTTTCTAAAAATCAATTTGAGAAACAGAATACGACTTACTCCTCAAGAAAGTTAACGGTAAAATTAAATACGTTATACATGAAAAGTGCAATATTTCAAAAAGGTGTTCAAATCTATTCTTTTATATTGCATCAACATTTCCCCCCAAACGGGAAGAAAAAACAGGAACTATGATAATCATATAATTCTAAGTTGGTTTGTCATAAAACATTTGAAAGTCGTTTGCCACCGACGATAATGAACAAGAATATATGCCAGTAGTAAAGAAATTAATTGATAATATCACTATCAGATGTGACCCAGTCAAATATATATTCAGGTCGCATTTAAAATAGGATAATTATTACAGGTAACGGATATAAAACTTAATAATGAAATCATTGTTCGTGAACTGGATGATAACAATATATAAATATATCGGAATCAGTTAAGAAGTGAAAGACAATGTCAGAAATAAATGTTTTAGACGAGTGAGAGCATCAATGAAAAATGAATTAATACAAAAATAAGTTTGAAGCTATAAACATGTTTGGCCATGTATCACCCATATTTGTTCTCGTTCTGCCAATTATTCACAGAAACTCGACTAGATTACTCTCTGTTTCCCTTGTCACTGCTGCTTTCAGTATTCATGTGAGTATTAAATTCTCCCAGCATTCTTTCCTTATTATATCTAGTAAAGATTTACATTTTCTCTTTCTGATTGTAGGTAGCAACTTTCTTGTTTTTCTACTTAAAACTTCTATATTCTGTTCATTCTGTCCTGAGTATTCTTTAGCAGAACAACAATTCCTTCTTTTTCTTTTGACTTGTGATGAAATTGGACAAAACCCAATCGGCATGTAAGAGATTTGATGTTAGATAGCACTTTAGCGCACATTTAATTGTTTTTGTTGACATTTTAATATGAATAATTTCAGAAATTTCTTAAGCGCTTTCATATTTTGGTGTCACATTTCGACTGTTACTTCACGTGTGTGTGTGCGTGTGCCCGTGTGTGTGTGTGTTTGTGAGTGTGTGTGCTTGTAAACAATGAGATAGATCTAGATAGATGTGAACAGAGATAGAAAGATATACAGACATATATGAATATACTGAGATAAATACATAGATAGATATGAATAGATTGAAATAGATATGAAGTGGTTGAGATAGATAGATAGATAGATAGATAGATAGATAGATAGATAGATAGATAGATAGATAGATAGATAGATAGATGTATTTCGAGTATTTGGACATA
>OZ038480.1:135062092-135082092 GCA_964036315.1 Acanthosepion esculentum
CACAGAGCCAAATATGCTTACTTGTTTTCCCGCCTCTTATTCAGCAGCTTTCCGGATATGGCCGAACAATTTATTGATTCGTTTCCGGTTGAAAACATCTAATTAATTGATAATGAAACACGCTGTATATCGACTCAGCCCGTTGGCTCTTCAGCCTTAGCCTTTGGAAAACTAAGCCGAGTACAGAACAGTGCTTTCCAGGGCCAGAGAAAAGCAGATAAACCAGACTCATTTTATTTATATCTTTTATGATAGGGATATTTTTTTTATGAATGATACGGAAATAAAAACGGGGAAATGCTTTACTTGCCTTTTATTTGAAAGTACACGTCTGTGAATATATGATCTATTGGTGGGGTTCTCTTGATGGCTCAGCTATTTACGTATTTACCACTGGCGGTTTGAACGTGGTTCGATACCCTGTAAAAATCAAAAGTTTGAATGCGATTTTTCAAATAATTCTTTTTTTTATTCTACTATCATTCAGACTTTTAAAGCATTATCGATATTTATAATTAAATCTGATATCACAGGTAGAGTTGATTTAATAATTACATCAAAATATAATTTACTGCAATTACTAGCTTTATGGGGATGGGATTTTTGGATAAAACTTTTAATCAAAGTCGAGCATTTGTGTTCAAATTCCAGTCGGATACATTGCATTCACTTACGTGCTAATAACCTTGGGAAAGGTATGAATCCTCTTCTTCTCCACCCAGCTATGGGTAAATAGCAGGACAGCATGGGTTCTATAGCCTTGGATATTAACTGGTCTATCGCAGAAAGAAATGGCAACCTACCGAGGGAAAAAAATTCTTCCTCGTCATTCATGTATCCAAAGATGCATGATCGCCTAAGCGTGTATCACGCATGGCACATAACTGACTGAGTTGGAAAAACATTTAATCATCCTCGCCTTTCATCGTTGTTATAGGTGTGAAAAGCGAAATCGGTTTTCAAATTCTGACTTAGTATGTTGGGTTCACGTTTTCACAAATACCTTTGGTAATGTTATGAATCTATTTCTTTATTCTCTTCTCAACCACTGGTTAAATAACAGGACAAATTTTCATCGCTAAGATTTGTTGGTAACCAGGCTAAGCGAACGTAAACTCGGAATTCAAAATCCATTATAAGTGGAGCAGACGTTTACAGCTCTTAAAAAAACTTACCGGCTACTGAATCTACAGCCACAACCCAATGGTGAAGCTGTGTCCCTTCTATTCTACACACTAATAGTACTAAAGGGGATGCAAAATCAGATTAAGCATTCTCTTCACTTTTTAACTGACATTCGTTTTCTTTTATCAAGTTGAATTTTCCTATTTGAATGTTATGCATTGAAAATCAAGAACAAGGGCTTGTCAGTAGTCAGGAAGTAACGAAACGACTACCAAAATAATAGGAATATATCATGTCTTTATCTCATTCTGACCGAATGGTAAAATAATTTAAGTTTATAAGAATCTATAAGTAAAATGCTACCATAATTGCAAATGCAATATAAACCCGATGAGGTGTTCTGTGTTTTTAAGGCAACATTATTTCACGCGGTCACATCATACTGATTTCAGTTTACAGTTATACCTATTTTACATTTTGATTTCTTCTGATTGAATAACAATATTCCATTTACATATTCTTCTCCAACCACATCTAGGTTAAATATGAAAGAAGTCCGTGCTCTCAAAATACAACTGACAGACATTTATATTTATATTAAATTAATTTTAGATTGTTGGAGATTTTTCTGGGCATGTGAATCACGATCTTAAACACATTTTTTGAATAGCAAAGAGAGAAAGACCTTATGGCTTGTGTGGATCAGTATTCTTTTTACTCAGTCCTAGTTCTCCTGTCTGCACGTAGAAATCCAACAGCAAGGCCTCTGATCAGGAGGTTTTGAGGAAGCGTGGAACCACATCTTAATTGCTGGTGTTCCCAGGTCCACCCTGACCCTGGGTGGTGGCACCTGTTGGGGTCCCAGCTATGGGAAAATAGTGAACTTCCAGGTCTTTTCCAGCACATTGAAACAATGATGTTGCCAACTACACTTTTTTGAAACAATGATGTTGACAACTATACGTTTTTGAAACAATGATGTTGCCAGCTATACGTTTTTGTTATATTTAGTAATACTGGATCTGGCATTAAATAAGCCACAAAACCGCAAACAAACAAACAAAAAAGAAATCCCACAATAAATTTGGACTGTCATTTCTATTATTATTATTATTATTATTATTATTATTATTATTATTATTATTATTATTATTAGTTTCCAGAGACATAAGGTCAGAAATGGCTTCAGGACATTTTCCAATCATCATTTAACCCACCCCAGCCAAATATCAAACAAACAAAAAAAGTAAGATCACACTCATATTTTATATAGATATTGCTATTCGTAATGTGTGAGCTGTATTTGTGAGTAGAATTTGTTGTCTCTTTAAGGCATGGGATACAGGAATCACTTCAATTATTTTATTGGAATCTTTTATCAATCCGAGGGCTCCAACTACAACTGGAATTATTGATATCCTCATGTGCTACATTTTTTAGATTTCCACTTCAAGACTTTGTATTTTGATATTCTTTGGAATATCTTTAAAGACACATTATAAATCTGCAATAACTGCCACATCACTAAGAAAGAACATTCTGTTTTGTTTTCTTTCATGCCGATGTCTGGACAATTAGCTTTGATCCCCCTGTGTGTATTGTAAAGTCCCATAAAACTGTAATCGGGTCTGGGTGATGTTCATACCAGTTTCTTGCAGGTTCATTGCCATAATAATTTGAAGTTTTCCCAGTGCAGATATTGGCCCATTCTATCATGTCGAGTTTTATGTTCAGCTTACACTGCGCAACCTGATATAATTTTTTTTTCTCGATATTTATCACATGATCTGAATTTCGTATTGACACAATCTTTCATTATGTGTACACTTGGTAATTTCTAGTTAGAAAATATTGGCCTTGTGCAGCAAGAATAAAACCTTCGATTTCAGCTTTTAACTCATGTATTATTATTATTATTATTATTATTATTATTATTATTATTAATAATAATAATAATAATTTTGCAAGAAGAAATATATCACCAACAGGAATAATGATAATTATATGTATAAATTGTGGAAAGATTCTGTTGCAGTTATTGTGTTGATGACGTTGTTACCAACATTCATATTTGTTTTAAAAATTACAATACGTTTCATTGAATTATTTTAATCTGCCTTAATGTACGTCATATTTATTCTGATTGAAGCGTGTTTTTGCAAGCTATTCGCTAGACGCGCAGTGATTTTTCGACAAATGCAAGTGCCGATTTCTTTTTACTAGTCGACCTTGGTGAATACTGCATTATTAAAATAAATGAAAATTATTCTGATTGGCCAGCGGAGATTCGGATGAAGTTCATTCAGTACGGCGACTTAGTTGTTTTGGAGCAACACTTCCGTTGCTATCATTGCTTCGTTTTCGATTCTTGTTGTATCCTCGGTATATGACAATATTCACGCCTTTGAAAGACCAATGTAAATAAAGCATATCCCCTGTCCGCGATAAAATATGAATGTCAATTATTTCCTAACCATGCGTTAGTTTCACTCAAGGACAAATTTGTAAGGAATCCAATGCATATCGAATTCAGTGACAAAATATGGAAGTGTAGATAAAACAATCTCTATGGTAAGTAAATAGAGCTACTTATAAGATTTCATTAGCTTGGTAGAAGGCTACATTTATGGAGCATTATTTCCGATGAAACTCACTATAAGGTATTATAAAACTACATTCTAAATGTACAGTGAAGGTATTATTTGCTTAAGTCTTGTCTGGAAGAAGGGCAAATGAAACGTGCATACGATGATAAGATTTATTGACTGTGAAATGATTTTGATGATCAGTGCTTTTGTTATGGAGCAAAAGGAATTGAATTGTATAAGGTTTTATATGTGATGACTAAAATTTACATTGTTGCAAAGAACAGGTTGTTAAGTCACACAAATTATAGCATTAGCAGCGTACATTTTCTTTCGTAATTTACTTATTAAAAACATAATCTGTTTTTCTGCTGTTTATACAGATTGCAGTCTTCTGAAATTTGTCGGAAACTTTGCTAAGCATAATAAATGCTTTCCCTACTCAAATTGCACACAATTTGTATTCATTTCTTCAATGAATTGTATCTTGTTGGAACAAAAATGAACTGTATATGCATTTTGGAAATAGTTCAGATATTCACAATGACTGAAAACGTGTTTTTCTTCTTAAAAGTGCAAAATATTTGAAAACAAATATCAAAAGAGTAAGCGATGAATATAGAGCCAAAATGACTGCTTCAAATCATATCTGAGTAAAAGATCAATTTATGAGGAAAATACAAAGAAGCTAGTCTTGGATATTTTTATAGCAGTGTTATTAGTTCGATTATTAAATTGAGACAATAAAGCTGTCTTGTCTGACTAAGCATAGCGTAGGAATAAGGAGGCTGCCGAAGAGAAATGGTTATAACGTAGGAATGAATTCATTAGTTACTATCAGGCCAGATGGTGTTGACACTTATTTTTTCAGTCTAATTTTACAGCAGTATTGATTAACATAAACGGTTTGTTTAATTTCAAATAACAAAAAATATTCGACATGAATTTTAATGAGTAACACATACTTACAAGTTTCTTCAATTATCTGTCAAGCGGATCTCTACGAAATTCCATGCAAACTTTACCATATTTCAGCGTACGTTTACCATTTGTCGAAATTGGATTATTTCACCTTATTGTTTTAGAATTAGGAAATAATAACAGGTCTCAAAGCACATTTAAAATTTGGTTTGGGAAGTTATGTGCTGGTGATTTCTTGCTAAAATGTGTCCCATTTTTGAATAGTAACTTGAAATTGTAAACATATCAAGATATTGCAATACAGCACAATTATAATCCTACATCAAATATCTGATTTACACACACACACACACACACACACACACACATATATATATATATATATATATATATATATTAAGACATTTTTATGTTTTTACATTCTTTTTTTATAGATACAAATACTTAAGTAAATGCTCTGTTTATAATAACAACATTTACCGGCTTGAATGTTCGAGAAATTGTCATAGAAAATTTTCGTTCTCCGACAGGAATCGAACCTGTATCCTATACGGAACCGCAGAGGACCTTTCGGTTACTGTTTTTAAACTACAATCTTCCATGATTCTCTCACGTACGCTACACTGTAGCGAAATCGGTAAAAGAACGTCAGGCTAAATGACGGTTCCGTATAGGATACAGGTTCGATTCCTGTCGGAGGGCGCATATTTTCTATGACAATTTCTCGAACATTCAGGCCGGTTAATGCTGCTTATTATAAACAGAGCATTTACTTAAATATTTGTATGTGTAAAAATGTCTTAAATTTTTCCATTTCATAATTTAAAATAAATAAATAAAAAAAAATATATATATATATATATATATATATATATATATATATATATATATATATATATATATATATATATATATATATATATATATATATATATATATATATATATATATATTGAAAGAACACAGTGTGTGATGGTTAAATTGTCCTCATTTTAGTTTTTTTTAATTTCGCGCATGTGCGTTTTTTGTTTTTGATTTTGTGTTGAGTTACTATTAAAGAGATACCTGAAATTGAGATATTCAGAAATGGAATGACATCTGGAACTAGAACAATCTACTCCAGTGGACTTAATAAATGCTTCGATTCGACATTCCAACGTTTATCAACTGAAGAAGGCTGGAGCGTACAAGCGCCGAAACGTCGTGAATATGACAATAAAGATGAGAACAACAGTCCGAAGAATGTAAATAAATAAGGCCCTTTAGTCAACACCACATCGATAGAAGGCCTGTTCGATAGACTGGGCTTATGTGTCGACGCCACTATATGTGCTATAAAATCAGAGAAATAATTTCATTAGATTTTATTGTCTCAGTTTTCTTGACACGGCTTGATTTTTTATTTGTTTTATAAATATTTTAAATATTTTCACTGAAATTATTTACAATGTAAATGCCGTACGATTGTGCAGTTCAAAAATGCAAAGGAAATTATAAAAATAGCCTAAAGATCCAAAAATGAATGAATTTTCATTTCCAAAAGGGAAGGATTTATCAGATGCATGGGTATCAAAATGGAGAATTTTGTACCAAACAAAAATAGTAAAATGATTAATTTATTTTATATTAATTTATTTTATATTATTTGCAAACATCATTTAAAACATGATGATTAAGTTAATTTTATGACTGAAACTAATAAGGTGGCTTCCACTGTTAAAACATTTATTGAATTCTGTGGATGAAATTATTAAGTTCATTATTTTTTAAATAAATATTTTCGAGAAAATTACTTAAAGGAAATTATTATAATAATTTCTAATAAAAATTTAAAAACTAACGTTCGAATTTTTATTTGAAAATGAATATTACCATAAAAATTTTTAAAATATGCACGTGTAAACTTAAAATTTACTTAAGTTTACATATAATTTTGCTTGTACACTATTTAAATTATTCGGACTATTGTCCTCATCTTTGTTGCCATACAACAGCAATGAATCTGCAACATGTTCTTCTGCTTTTATGCTTAGCAGTATATTCTCACGATATAAGGATGTGGTATATATTATCCCAGCAAAATATTGAGTTGAGAATTTATTTGTCATAGTTAAACGTGTAATAATTTGTCTAGAAGAGATAAGCTTTAAAGTAATATCAGATATAACAGATAATAATGCAATAAATAAGAAAGCTAGATCTATCTTTTGTAGTCCTGTAAAACATTAAATTATATATCCACATCTAGTTATGAAATCTAGACCTCTTTTTTTCATATCTGATTCAGTTCATATGTTAAGATACATTAGATACTACTGCATTGGTCATAAAGAGGCAAGTAAATGCATGACGTTCCCAAAATTTTGTCATAATGTAAATCATGATTTAGATAATATCCAAAGTGTCCCATTTTGTACTTTACCGAAGCTTCATGTCCTGGAATCTCAGTCAATTTTGAAATATTGCTATAAATTGACCTCGAAACTCTGAATCCCACTAATTTCGAATGGAAAAAATGATTCATTAGTTTTACAAATGATTACCAATTCACTATTCAGGGATTGCTGACCTAAGGGAAACAGAAATGTTGCCCTAATGTTGCAGAATGCATAAACATATTTTATACTTGCTGGACAATACTGAATGTAAAGCCACAATATAAAAGTTGGTAGCTTAACTATATATATATGTTTATCCACTGATTATGTCAATTACATATGTTTTCAATGTATTCTGCAACTGGTTAGAAACTTGGAATAGCATTCTTGGAAATAATGAGAAGATAACAAATGAAAACTTCTCGGTTTTGAATTATGCTACTCATATAATTTTAGAACTGACCAAATAATGCACAGAAGAATGGAAAATGATGTATATATTTACTGGTAAATTTCAAACAGACCATGTTGCGGATAGATTTGGCAAGTACCGGGAACTTCGTATAATATCTCTATGCATCGAGTGTTTGTGTTTGAAAAAAATCAGAATGATGCCAGTTTTAAAATTGAGCCTACCACTTAAAGTATTGATTTGAAGAATGTTGAAACGAACTGGGGCGAAGTGGCAGCCGAATATAACTTAGATATTTATAAATTTAGCATAAATTTAACAGAAGAGGATGTTACTGAATGCAAATAAACTGTTCCTGATATATTATACGTAGCAGGTTATTACCGTTTTGCAGTTTTTATGAAAATGAAATAAAAACAGTTGCAAGAATGTAATATATGGAAGTGATAATGAGAACAAAATACCTAAAATAAACATCTATTGTAAGGAGTTTAACAGAGGTTTTATCCTATATCGTAATGATACTTCTACAAATGTTGTTATCTCTAATTATATATTTATTGGTAAATTGATAAAAATCTTTTTTTCATTGTGTAAATCAAAGGAAATTAGCCATGCATATAACCTTATATTTTGGCAGACAATGATCATCTTTTTCATGTGGACTCTTGTGATGGGCGTCACATTACAGAAAAAGTAGAAAGAATTTCCTTCCGGAGCTCTTCAAATGTTCCTATGAATAATTCGTGTGCTAGAGACAATAATAATATTACTAGAAACAAGTTACCCAAAAAAGAAAACTTCAAACCTTCAGCTAAATTCCCCATATGTAACATTTTTCTACAATTATTTACAATCTGTCTTTCATTTTCTACAGAACAAAAATGTCAATATTGTAACTTTTCTATCACAAAATAATTAAAACAAAACATGCAAATTAAAAAAAAAAACATGTCAATTTTTTTTTATTGTAAAGAAAATAGTTTAGAAATAATTTTATACAATCAAAATAAGGAGAAAAAATTTTACAGACTTTAAATTCAATAATGAAACTTACACTATTTACATCAATATAGCAACAGATGTAAAACTTTAAATAATTTTCCTTTAGAAAACAAAGTTTATTCTAAGGTAAAAATCAAAACTTGGCTCCTTTCTTTTCTAGTAATTGTAATATAACAAATATTTTATGTCAGTTTAGTAAATATATTGAATAATCATTAAAATAAAAACGGATTTTTAATCTATTTACTGATTGTTAATTATTTATAGGTGTAAAGTAGAAATCGAAACCTGGTTTGATTTTTTTTCGTCTTTTATGAAAGAAAATAATCTGCCAATTGTCAGTATCGCAATTTTACGGAATTAAACTTTTTTATAATAACATTGTTTTTTTAGTTATTTTTATAAATTAACTAGCAGCATGGCCCGGCGTTGTCCGTGCTTGATTCAAAAATCGTACGACTTATACAGTAATCGCTATCACTTGACTTAAAATATTTTTACCCTTCTTTGCCTTTAAAGGAGTGCCCTTTGTCGTGCTGGTGTTGCTACATGCCTTACTTCTTGCCTATCTCACACTGCGAATTTTTTTTAGCTCTATACTAAACATTAAATCTGTTACGAAAAAAGAACTAAACAAAATGAACACAAAACCATCAGCTTTATAAAAGGATTCGTTACTGAAAAAAACGAATGAAAAAATAATGTTAACAACAAATACTTTTTCACATGGCCGCAAACTACATGAAAATTGCTGTGGAAGCATGAAAAAATTGATTATTTCCACTATCGATGGGAGTTGGGAAATGCAACGTCGGTCTTGGCCTTTCCGCTAACTTGGAGCATGTGCATGTAAATTTTGGTGCAAATCCGTCGAAAATTGCGGCCGTGCATTCGTCACACACACACACACACACACACACACACACACACACACACACACACACACACCTTGCATTTTATAGATAGAGATATTCAATAAAGTTCTGATTTAATTGTAATTTAAAAGGTATTCTATACGTAAAAAATCCTACAGTCATTCATTTTCAGTAGCTTCGCTTAGGTTTATACTAATTGTTGTGACAACACGTTTAATCGAGCAGACCTTCTATCTTGTTGGTATTGCTTTATTCTTTGGTGTCATCCAGGCTATTTCCTTACTAAAATTCGCTTACTGCAAAGCTTGAGGGACAAACTAAATCTAGGGTTACTGCTAAAATGATTTTGCGAAATGAGGTGTGTGATATGATGAAAAAGGGGCTAAAAATTGAGGATTATGAGGAAAAGGTAGATAGATAACGATTGTAAATTGAAGAGGATAAGAATGCAATTTTCAGAAAAGAATCCAGGCAGGAGGCTGTCTCACAATGGGTCTGCTCTTGGAAACACAACTATCTGAGTAGAAATATCTCCTAATATTTAGAATACGGAAGAAAAGAAGTGTATTTATTTTCGTGAAAATATCATAGGATGTATTATTTTACAAATCGGAACGGAAAGACTTGAGATCTTCTATAAAATTGTTATGAATCTAGCGATAGAATTGCAGTAGACTTGCGACGTTGTGTCTGTGTGAAAGATTTTGAAGAGTGAAGAATAATCATTCACCCACAAAAACAAGTAAACGACTTTAAACTCTATCATAGTTGGAAATTGATTATTGATCAGCTCAAGCCAAGATATGGCAGCAATACTCCATTGTAGGCCTAACGGGTCCCTTGTAAAGATAAAGCATGGCCGAAGTTGTGTGGTACTTCTTGGATCGATAGAATGAACCAATAATCTTTTCATCATACTTATCAATGAATCTTATATATTTGTCGCACTTAAGGTCTGGAGTGAAGCTGAGAACATATTGTCTTTCAAAGGATGAGCCACATTGAGAAAGTTGGTGTTCTGCTTGGCTGCAGAAAATTTAGGATTTGATCCGAGGTGGTGATTTGATGCAAGTTTAAATGTAAAGTGAATTTGATAGACTTTAAATAAGGGTTCGGGTTTTGGCTAAAATAAAATTTCTAATTTGTTCTGATCATTTCTTTTAGCGTTTGTTCTACAATCAAGAAAGTTTTGAAATATTTGTTAATATTGTTACGCTATGCCTGCTCCTGAGTTCCCTTACTCGTATATACTACAAATCTTAAGCAATATGTTTGTGTGTGTGAGTCCACGTATGTATATCTGCGCGTGCGTTTGTCTACATGCGTGTCTGCATATTGTGCGTGTGTACTGTGTGTGAATGTGTGTACACTGAATATATGTGAATAATAGTTTTGAAAATAGCTCCGAGCAAGAATGTAATCTTGCCAAAATCCGGATATTCTGTGAATTGAATTGAGTCTGGCCAACAAATTGTCAATACGAGTTACTTCGTATCTAGACATGCACATATTTTAATATTTATCTTACTTCTTATCTTCATATATATACACAGAGGGTTAAGGGAGAATATTTGTACACATACACATTTTTAATTTATTTTAATTTTGACTAATGAAAAAACGTATTTTCATATAATTAATTGTACACAGATGCATAATAACTAAATATGCATAAAAACAGAAAAAATAGATTTAATAGAAATAAATTTTATTTATCCATTTTGATATGAGAAAAAGTATTCGTACAATACAAAAAGAGCACACAATATTCATTTAATACTCTGTAAAATAGCCATCATTCCCTTCTACAGTAACCAAACTATTCTTATAGTTCTCAAGTAATGATTTTCAAATTTAAATTTGTACTATTTTCTTTTCTTCTTCGCATATGGATTTCAGATCTGGGATATTTGTTGAAGCTCTCAATCGGATCTGAATTTTCAAATAAGGCCACAGATTTTCGACTAGGTTTAAATCTGGGGACTAAGGCAGTCCCCAGATTTAAACCTAGTCGAAAATCATTTCAGGATATTTACCATTTCAGGATATTTACATTATTTTTAGCAAGGCACTTCTTCGTATATTTTGCATTGTGCTTAGGATCATTATCTTGCTGAGAGATCCAATCAGGAGGAAGTGCAAGATTTTCAGCCGAAATCATTAAATTTGCTTCGAAAATATTTTGATATGTTGCGGCTTTTATTCTGCCATCTATTAGTGATATTTTTCCAGTACCTTTTGAAGGAAAGCATCCCCAAACCATGATGCCCGCCTCCACAAAATGTCTCTGATTGAAGGCAGCACCATCTTCCCTCCAGACATGATTTCTAGAATGACGTCCGATCAACTCAGTTTTGTTTACGTCTAAACATAATACTTTTTTCCCAATACGATTTGGCTTATTCTTATATTCCCGAACGAATTTCAACCTGGCATCTCTGTGTCTTTTCAATAGCAGTGGAGTTTTCCGAAGGGGGCCGGACTTTAGATTTTTCCTATGAATTTAATCGTTTTTGTGGGAGATTACTTATGAAAGCAATCCATTTTGCAACTCTTGACGAGAAAGGATTGCATTTTGTTTAATTCGATGCTTTAATTTCATCGGAGAACTTGCAGAAATCTTCTGTGGATCACCTGTTCTTCTTTGGTTTTCAACAGTTTGGATTATTTTATACCTTACATTTAATGAACTAATGGTACTAAATGGAATATTCATGTTGTCTGAGGTTTTACTCTAACTTTACCTTCATCCCAGAGCTTATAAATCAGTTCTTTTTTCGAATCTTTTTGTCAAATATTTACATTTTGCTATGATGAAAACTTTTTTGAACGAATATCATTTACAGAATATTCTTTATTTACATTATTCGGACTATTGACCTCATCTTTGTCGCCATATTTATTACAACGTTTCGGCCGTTGTACGCTCCGGCCTTCTTCAGTTGGTCGAAATGTCGAACTGAACCATTTATTTCGCTTACTGTGTTAGACTATTCTAGTTCCATGTGCCATGTTTAATGGATGTCAGTTATCAGTTATCTCCTGTAAATTGTTCCCTCTGAAAGATATCCACTGCTTTAACCGGGTATTGAACTCACACTCTTTGGGTCCTGTCACCGGATCTAACCAACGCCTTTATCCATTGTGCCATGTGTCCATGTGTCCACATGAAGAAGGCCGGAGCGTACAACGGCCGAAACGTTGTAATAAATATGGCGACAAAAATGAGGACAATAGTCCGAATAATGTAAATAATGTACATAATACCTCATCTCAGAAATATAGACAGATATTGACAGAATGTTCTGCTTGTATTTTTAGACTAAAAATAACTACTGATAACATTATGAAAAGATCGTAGATTATTCCACTTGAATATATATGAGGGTTTTTATTAAGATTTTCCATCATTCTTATGTTTTCCATTTTGAGTAAGGAAGTACACAAATTTTCCATAATTTGTTTTGTTCTAAGCGCTTTCGGCCGTTTTTAGAGAATATAAGAAATAAGTGAACCTTCCGTGTCGTCTGTATTTAATGAAAAATATTTGAAAGTAAGGTTGCCATCAAAATATGTATTAATTATATATATATATATATATATATATATTAGGAGTAACCCATACAATACAAAATTACATTATATGGGGTACAGAGCTATTTCAACCGTTGAAACTTCGGCAGTCTTATTCAACCCCGGTATATAGTCTGATTTCCTGTCGGAATTAGAAATTGAAGTTTTAGAGCTGTCGAAAAATGAATATAGAATTTATCTATTTCTATGTTTCAGTCAGACGAAAGACACGAGGGAGTGGTCAGAGGAGGCATGAAGGTATTAACCTTAAAGGTAAGAGGTTTATAAAATTAAACCTGGATATTAATCTCATGACATTAAATTCGGGTTATATGTACAATGAAGTGTTAATTTGAAACTAAGAGAGGGACAAAACGGGGTCCATTTTTTTGTAATTATAGATAAATTAAGTTTAAAAATACAAGTTCTTACTTAAAAATACACTTCCAAATTAAACTTAAAATTAGAATATATTTAATAAATTAAAAATACGTATTATTTAGATAATTTATATGAAAATTAAGTTATTTATTACCTTTACTATATATATATATATATATATATATATATATATATATATATATATATATATATATATATATATATATGATAAAAAAGGCTCAAACACTAATATTTAATTTTAATATTATTTATCTCCTGTCTTTAAAATTTCTCTGTTAAATTTTAATCCCCACCTTCTCATTTAGGCCTTCCTATTCTTCTTTCTTCTGTTACACCTCCCTCTAGAGCGTTCATACATTTCCCTCTCACATTTGTTTCCCACTCCCACACATAAACTCTCACTAAAATTCTCTATGTATATATATATTATATATATATATACATATTTATATATATTATTTATATATATATATATATACATATTTATATATATATTAAATATATATACAAATTTATATATATATATATACATATTTATATATATATTATATATATACATATTTATATATATGATATATATATATACATATTTATATATATTATATATATACACATTTATATATATTATATATATACATATTTATATATATTATATATATACATATTTATATATATTATAAATATACATCTTTATATATGTTATATATATACATATTTATATATGTTACTAGCAGCATGGCCGGGCGTTGCCCTTGCTTGATTCAAAAAACTTGCGACTCATACAGTAATCGCTATCACTTGACTTAAATTATTTTTTACCTTCCTTGTCTTTAAAGGAGTGCCCTTTGACGTGCTGATGTTGCTACATACATTACTTCTTGTCTATCTCACACTGCGAATTTTCTCTAAGCTCTATACTAAACATTATATCTTTTACGAAAAAAGCAAAATGAACACAAAACGATCAGTTTTAAAAAAGGACACGTAACTGGAAAAACGAATGTTAACAACAAATACTTTTTCACACCCAACCCACTTCTGCGGAATCAGAATCAACGTTGAGTTAAAGCAAGCGAATGAGCTAATTGGAGTAATGTGCCATGCAGATTAAAATTTTTCCCACTTGTGACGAATGCAGCTATCGATTTTTTTTGGATTCTAGCATGCTAGTTAACATTCGTGGCAGTCAGCTGTTGGCTGTCACGCTGGCCAATAGAATCGTCCTGCCTATTCGTGGCAGCAAGCTATATGTTCTCATTCTGGCCAGTAGAAAATAGCCGCAAACTACATGAAAACTACCGTAGAAGCATGAAAACCCGATTATTTCAACTATCGATGGGAGTTTGGAAATGCAAAGTCGGTATTGGTCGTCTCAATAACTTGGAGCATGTGCATGTAAATTTTGGTGCAAATCCGTCGAGAATTACGGCCGTGCATTCGTTACACACACAAACACACACACACACACACACCCAGAGACACATCCTGCCTTATATATATATATATATATATATATATATATATATATATATATATATATATATATATATATATATATATATATTATATATATATATTATATATATACATATTTATATATATATTATATATATACATATTTATATATATATTATCTATATATACATATTTATATATATATTATATATATATACATATTTATATATATATCAGATATATATACATATTTATATATATATTATATAAATTCACATATATATATGTATTATATATATATATACATATTTACACATATATCTATATACATATTTATACATATTATATATATACATATTTATACATATTATATATATATACATATTTATATATATTATATATATATACATTTTTATATATATTATATATACATATTTATACATATATATACACATATTTATACATATATGTACATATTTATACATATATACATATTTATATATATATATATATATACATATTTATATATATTATATATATACATATTTATATATATATTATATATATACTTATATATATGTATATTGACCACTAATATTATATATATGTATATATATATATATATACACACATATATATGCATGTATATATGTATATTGACCACTAATATTATATATATGTGTGTATATATATATATGTGTGTGTGTGTGTCTGTGTCTCTGTGTGTGTGTATATATGTATGTGCATACAAATGAATCCGCTGACCGCATATATGCAATGCGAATTTTGGAATAGTTTGCAGCACACAGACTGTGTCCAGTACTAAACCATCCCTGAGCAAATGGAAGTCATCCAAACCAAAATCATTGATTCGGATGACTAATAGCCCAGTGTCTATTTGGCACCTTTTATCCTTAAATAATCATCGTTTCTCACTCGTGCGTCTTGGCTTTAAACAGTGTCTTCATTAACGATACCATCTGTTTTTATTTGCCAAATCAAATGAGTTAATCTTCTGACCACCTCTGTCAGGGTTTCTATTGACATTTTCGTATAATAAATACGCTGGAGTTTCTTTCTTACAGAGTGCACTTTGAATACAACAACCTAACTAGTTTAGCTTTTACTGTTACAGTAATCGAAACCGAACGTATTTGTTGAAATCAAAGAATAAGTACAGCTCCTGCTCACTTTTTTTTAATCAATTCAGCCCAAGTAAGGCAATAATGCCACTAAGACGCTGGGGGGGGGGGGCTACTGGACGTGAAACAGAATGAGAAGGCTTTAGAAGTAATCGGAAAACCAATCCTAAACAGAAAACAAGAGATAATCGTCTGCACCTTCTCAAAAGACCGGAGAGCGAAGCAAACCGGAGGATAAGCGAGTCTATCTACTCCTAGTGAGGAAAAAGTAAATAAATAGCAAATGAAATTTCAGAGTTTAAGTGAAGACTTTCGAAGTATAGAATTCTCACGAAATCCTATCTCAACATGAAACAAGGGATACCCGTCTGCTCCTGTACAAAATAACGGTTAGGAATGAGGCGACATTTTATAAAACTTAGTGTACTATAAAATCTCATTATCATTTTAAAAACAACCAGTCAGTCACTACTGTACACTACACGAAAACGTTGATCGCAAATAAAGTGAAAATTCAATAATTTTTTACACACTATAAATTTTGGAGAATATTTATTATTGTTACTTTTCAGTATCCAACTGTAGAGTACTTGCATTTTGAAATAAATTGGAAATGGCGAAAAAGTGAAATTAAATCGATTTGAACCTGGTTTTGACGGGAGATAGGATTGAATGGCACCAGGGAAGACGGAGTTCAGGACTTTCGTTGGTTGTGGTCGACATAGCGATCCGCACAACACTAGAGCGGCGATATCCGCGCACAAGAGCCCCATTGGATTGTTCGGTAGTTCTTCCTCTCTCTATCCGTTCCTTATTTCAATATCGTTTGCATGGGAGTTGAATGCTCTATTCAGGCTTCTTTAATTGGTCAATGAATAAATGATACTTTCCCATTGGCCAATCAAATACTGCCTAAAACTACGAAAGATGATTAAGTGAGATGAAGCATGATGTTTTCCTTAAATTACATCTTCCAATTTGGTTTCACTCGTGATCTTAATAAATTCAAAGTTAGCTTTTGTTTTTCAAAAAATTCTTCGAAAATTGATTTAGGACGATTTCTTGTTAACCCGTGTAAGCATCTCAACTGTTGTCTCTTTATGTTTGTATTCGATTAATATTTTTTTAAAACTATGATTAAAAGTAATATAAACCTAAAAATTTATTAAAATCTTTTTAAAGGAAAATATATTTCCCGACAGTTAATTTTCGACATTTTACTTCCAAACTAATCCTAGAATCACAGTATAGAAGAATTAGACATCAGACACCAAGAAATATAAATCTCGCTCATCCCTTTGTTTCTCTGTTGCTTATTCAGCTGCTATTGCCCATAGGAATCACTTCGTCCGCCTGTACCGTATTGACATATCAGATGGCAACAGACGTCACTTTGCCCCAGCCCGTAATAAGTCCAAGCCTGTCCTCAATGAAGCAAATACACTATTTGCTGATAGACAGAAACTACCTATTGTATCTCGCAACTTCGGCTTCAAAGTTTATTGGCGTCTCTGCAAGAGCGTACTAAACAACAGAAAACCCACAATACCTCCTTTATTCAGCCAATCTGAGGTCCTGGCTTCCTCAGCTGATGAGGCCGAATGTTTTGCTCTGAGATTCTCATACAATTCAACGCCTACACCAAATTTCCCCCTTATAACTGAGGTTCTATCGAGCGAGTTGCACATAAACACATCGTGGGTATTGGGCATCATCTCTAAGCTAGCGGCGGGGACGGGATACCAGCCATTGTCCTGTAGAAATGTACTCCTGAACTTGCCCCTGTCCTCTCCGACCTATACAACTACTTCTTCAACGACTCCTACATTCCATCCTGTTGGAAATTTTCATCTGTTGTACCTGTCTTTAAGAACTCTGGCGACCCTTCTGACCCATCTAACTACCGTCCTATCAGTCTCCTACCACTCTTCTGCAAAGTATTTGAAACTTTAGTCAACGCCGAAGAGATTAACCACCTTTATCCCATGATCTGCTCTCTGACAAGCAATATGGTTTCCGCTTTGTCCGGTCTACAACTGATGTACTCACGGCCATAACTGAATTCAGTTACCAAGCACTTCACAATAACGGAGAAGCTCGTGTCATGGCTCTAGATATCTCTAAAGCGCTTAATAGGGTTTGGCATGACGGCCTTCTTCGTAAGATTAAGGGATACGGAATTTCAGGTCGATTCTTTGACTTAATACGATCATTCCTGTCAAAACGTATAATGAATATCGTACTTAATGGATTTTCCTGCAGTTGCTTTCTCACGAACGCAGGTGTTCACCAAGGTTCTATCCTGGGCCCTACACTGTTCCTTCTCTTCATTAACGATCTTCCCGATGTCATCAGTTCCCAAGTAGGCATCTATGCAGACGACACCACTATTTACACCTGCTTCAAAAGCAAATCTGGTATCGCTGACAAAACTAACCACGCCGTTGGTCACGAAAAGGACCTCCAGTCAGTTGTTAACTGGGACAGGAAATGGGTAGTTTATTTTAATGCCTCAAAATCAAAACTGCTCTCTGTTTCCCACCACAGAGAACCCTCCCTGCCTCCCAATAGAATGTCTCATGCTCACCTCCACGAGAGCACCTCTTTGCGTCTGCTTGGTCTTACACTATCCGCTGACCTGAAATGGAAGAATTACATTGAATCATTAGCTTCATCTAAGAAAGTTTTTCTCGCCCGAGTTCATCCTTTAAATTTATGAATCAACCATTCGCCCTTGCATGGAATACTGCTGTCTGGAGCCCCTGCATTTCGTCTTAATGTCCTCGACAAAATCCAGAGAGGGATATGCAATGTGTTTGGCTCTGAGCTGGCATCTCGATTACAGTCGCTCTCTCACAGACCTGCCGTCGCCTCCCTCTGTCTTTTCTGCAAATACTTTCACGTTAACTGCTCCGACGAGCTACTTTCGCTGGTTCCCAAACTGTATGAATTTAAACGTGCCACTAGGTCGGCATCTCAGTTCCAACCTTTCACTGTCAAAACGGTTAAATGTAGTCGTCTCTTCTACTGAAATAGCTTCATGTCTCGCACCTCCCGTCTGTGGAACTTCTTTTCACTTACATGCTTCCCTGATAGCTATAATCTCCAACTATTCAAATGCAATGTCAATTGACATATTCAGATGCCTTGATCTATTCACCTTTCT
Organism: Acanthosepion esculentum; assembly: GCA_964036315.1. Classification (NCBI taxonomy): domain Eukaryota; kingdom Metazoa; phylum Mollusca; class Cephalopoda; order Sepiida; family Sepiidae; genus Acanthosepion; species Acanthosepion esculentum. The sequence continues at coordinate 135,081,132 of OZ038480.1, forward strand.
TCTCTTCATCCTTTCTTTTATATCGCATCTTTAATCTTGCTCCCACTTGCTGTAATCCCTTGCGTGCTTGGGTTGAAAAGCTTAAAAAAGAAATAAGTATCGCCCATCTTTACACATCAATAATTCTAAACCATACTCGATACATTTTTAGAAAATTAGGAACTTGATTTTTTTTTCTTGTTGCTCTCGGAAAATTTCTTGAAAGTATATTATCATAAACATTATCATTCCATAAATGGATATATATTTATCTAGTATGAGACAGTTTTGTATGAATCTGTTTTATCTTGTTCTCTTCGTATGGAAAGTGCTCACTAAATAATAATACTTCATTATATTATTAAGGAAAATAATATTCCCCAAATTGCCGAGAGAAGACGGCGAAACGAAAGAAGCATTGGAGCGGAGATTAGCAAATGTGTCTTGTAGAAGAATCGCGATACTTAGTCGTCAGTCGGTGACCCAGTTTCGTTCTGCTCTAAATATATCTAAAATATTTTCGCTGCTGTTCTGGGATCCATCCAATGGAGAGTAACTTAACATTGCATAAAAATGGGAAAGAAAAGTAATACACTTTGATATCTACCACATTCATGGATGACGCCTAGTATTTTGCGGGCAGAAACAAAAACAACAGAAAAATTCATGTTCTGATCGGCTTCGGTGAGTCGACTAAATAAATATTTAGCGGAAATGTGAATTTTGTGCATTAGAAAAGTAGTAGAACTTCATAAGATATCTGTAATAAAGATAAGATTAATCACTCTCTTGTCACTATATATATATATATATATATATATATATATATATATATATATATATATATATATATATATATATATATATATATATATATATATATATATATATATATATATATATATATATATATATATATATATGTGTGTGTGTGTGTGTGTGTGTGTGTGTGTGTGTATGTATGTATGTGTGTATGTGTGTA
>OZ038480.1:135084592-135099592 GCA_964036315.1 Acanthosepion esculentum
GAAAGGAAAAAGTATTGCATATTAAAGAGGCTTATGCAGTAGGCAAAGAAAAATGGAAAATGAAGAGTCATCAAAATACTCAACATTTTTCAGTTAGTTTTGAAAACATTAATTTGAATATTACATCTCATAGAATAATGCAAATATAATCTATCTATTTATCTATTTCATTCTGTTCAAATCTATCTGATATTATATATATAATGACAGATACATTCCCACACATATGAAATATATGCCTAGTGTAATATATTTCTCTATGTCCTACCTTTCACCACCCCCATATATATATATATATATATATATATATATATATATATATATATATATATATATATTCACCGTTCTCTTGATGGTTCTTTAATGAACTAATGATAATGATAGAGTACGAATGTTGGTACAATTACTAAAGGTTTTTCCTATACACACACACACACACATATATATATATATATATATATATATGTATATATATATATATATATGTATATATATATATATATATATATATATATATGTGTGTGTGTGTGTGTGTGTGTGTGTGTGTGTGTACGCATGTAAGTATGTATGTATGTATTTGTATATTTTTGATAATAAATACCTACCGCAAACAAATAGACAATTATGCGTTTCGGCCGAAATATATATATATATATATATATATATATATATATATATATATATATATATATATATATATATTATAAATTAACTGATTTAAAATACGATTTCTTTGCTACAGAGGGATTACCATGTTTCCAGAACCGAAGCTTAAAACTTCAAATTTACTTATATAATTAAATTAAAGCATTAATTCTGTTTCATCTTTAAGCGAATTTTGGGATAAATTATTTTTACATTTACTGAGTTTTAAACGCACATGTATGCTCTGTAAATTTATATTGCACACTGTTTTGTAAAAATAAAAATATCAATAAAAAAATCTCGTTTATATATCTTACAGTTCTTCCTTTGATTATAATATATATATATATATATATATATATATATATATATATATATATATATATATATATATATATATATATATATATGGGAGATAAATGGCAGGAGAGGCAGAGCCCTACAACATTGGCTGGTAACCGGTCGATGAGAAAGACGTCTTTGAATTCAAAGCCTGATAACATACGGTAGGAGACACTGTAACACATTATGCGAACCAGTTCTCTGTAATTATATTATGATGGAGGAAAATGTAAATATATTTGTTGATGCTTGCTTATTGTAAACGAAATTTCTTCATTCTGTAAGAATCCAATGGGCAAAAACAGATAAAGTTAACGGCGAACTCACACCAACATTTTCCATTTTCAATCTGGCTTCCAAAACCACGTTTTTAGGTAAAGTTTTTCCCTGGAGATCATCTAAGCTTTTGTTTACAGTCTAGAGGGAAAATCATCCGATATGCAGAATTGTCTATTTGTTTGGGAGTTATTTATTATTAAATATATAAATAACGCACACACACACACACACACACACACACACACACACACACACACACACACACACACATATATATATATATATATATATACATATATGTATGTATGTATAAGGTAACCCAAAAAGTTCCGTCCGTTTTTTGATTAGTTATTGAATGAAGTTGAAATATATGTGAAATGCGTGTAATAATTGTTTTCAGATTCGGACAGCCGGAAGTATGAACATCAAACGTTATAAAAAATACGCGCACCGTGCCCGGCCATCAGTTATAAGCCGGACAGCCGTGAGAAGGATGGAAGTGTCTAGAGATCTCGTTCGGAGCTGTTTGCCTTACGACATCAAAGTGGGCTTATCAGCAGCCACACCAAGTCCCCGCACATGTCAAGCATTTGGGAATAGTGCTGTGGATGAACGTATTGGAAGGCGAAAATTCAAGTCGGGAGATTTGTCTCTCCATGATGAGTCTCGAAGTGGACGACCACACGTCTTGAATGAAGGAGTCCTGAATGCTGCCATTAAAGAAGACAGTAGTCTAACGTGTGGTGAACTTGCAAGACAGTTCAACGTTTCCGATGAAACAGTTAGACTTCACCTGCACCGCCTAGGTAAGACGTACAACTGAGCAAGTGGGTTCCGCAAACGCTGTTGGAGGTCCACAAGGGACAACGAGTGACAGCCTGCGTATCGCAGTGTTATCGCCACCGTACCGCATCCTTATTCAATCGGGTGTTTACCAGTGATGAAAAGTGGGTTCTGTACGAAACTCTCAAGCGTTCCAGACATTGGTTGTCTCCTCAGGATGCTCTCCCTCACACCGCAAAACCGCCGATGCACCCACGCAAGTTTATGCTTTGTGTCTGGTGGACAGTTCGTCAAGTGGTTCATTATGAACTGCTACCAACGGGCCAAACGGTCACTGGAGACCTATACTCGCAGCAATTGAAACGTGTGCAACAGGCATTGCACCAGAAGGAGCCAGCACTGGTGAATCCCAAAGGCGTGGTTTTCCTCCATGACAACGCCAGGCCGCATGCCGCGCGAGTGGTCAGGGATACCATACAGCAACTTTGGTGGGAGACTTTGTGCCATGCACCTTATTCACCTGACCTTGCGCAATCCGATTACCACCTCTTCCATTCTCTGGATAATCCTCTTCGTGGGAAATCCTTCACCAATGAAGCAGACTTGCGCAAAGCACTCACGGACTTCATTGCGTCCCCCCCCCCCGAGTTCTACCGCAAGGGCATTGAACAGCTGGAGACACGTTGGCAGAATTTGCTGGATGCCGATGGCGATTACATCGAAGACTAAATATGAGTTACACATACTGTGGGGCGTTTTCTTTTTTTCCTTTAAAACGGACAGAAATTTTTTGGTTACCTTGTATATATATATACACACCTTGTGTAACAGTAGATTGTCCAAATACTGTAACAGAATTAATATCTATACCACAAAATATTTACTATCTAAAAACACTAAACTAATTGATTTTCTTTTTTCCAGGTTTTCACATAAGACGATTAGCCATATTGACACCATTTTTCTTAAGAAAGACAGAAAAACCCTTTGAGTTTTTCAACTAAAACGAGAGCAGATTAAAATTGTTTTGTCTCAAACCCACTGTCTTCTCAACTGAGGAATGCTGAGAAGGAAATCATTTAGGCCATTAGTATTCGTACGAAAATTCACACTCTGGCTCTCATCCTCAAAGTCCATTCAAGAACCATCATGAGAACGGGGAATAAGTTTAAAAAGAGGAAGCTACAAAGAGGAAAATCAATCAGGAGGTCACAATAGCAAGAGGGATCATCATTTCAACTTAGAGGTAAAAAGATCATTTAGAAAAGATACAACTTAATCCATAAGACGTTTGGCACGCGAGAGAAGAGTTTCACCAATGATAGTTCAAAGAGCAGTTAAAAAAGACTTGAAAATGAAATCGTACATCAGGCCAGAAAATTAGAAGGTTTGACAGGGCGAAGATCATCAGGAATGATTTGAAAAATGATCCTGGAATAATATATATATATATATATATATATATATATATATATATTAACTTAATTTCAATCTTTCATGCCCCTCCGATTCTTGGCAATGATTAATTACTGATGAATATGTCATTTCGTTTAATTTCATCACGATCCTTCAGAGAGCAATTATACATTCTTATTGCTCGAAGTAGAGACCAATAGCTTTATAAAATCTCGGAGGATTCCAGTAAGATATATTTAATCATTTCTAAGACAGAACGGTTCAGAAATTAATCTAAAATTGGACAATTTCGGTGTTACGCCCAGCGTTTTTTTTGTATATATATATATATATATATATATATATATATATATATATATTATTATTATAATTATTATTATTATTATTATTCACAAAATACAAGTCTCAAGAGACTTACTGAATATACTTGCAAAAGCGTAAAGGGTGAAAACTAAGAAGTGTATATTATGAAGATACATAATAGTAGAATATATAACGGCTGACACTAGACCCATAGGGTTTAATATCGTAGTGATCTGAGAAGCACTCTCTCGGGAGTCTCTTCCACAGGTCTAGGTGAGAAGTTGTGTGGCTCTTCTCACTTACCCGTGGAATACGGAGGGAAAGATACAATCGACCTTGTGTACACTGGTATTGCGTGTTGTCTTTGGTAAAGTCAGAACTGGTTCAACTAAGTAATGAAGCTCGTTTGAACGTTTGACATAAATAGTGAAGACCACATGGTAAAGCCTTTGACATGTTGAGACTGTAACAACCAAGATGAGCAATTGTTTTTCAAAGAAATCTGCTTCAAATAATGTCATTCAACATATCAGATATTCAGAAATTATTGCAGAGTTGTACATTTTCCAGGCAAGATAACGATTACGAATCCCTTTTTAGCAGTAAGTTAAAGCCCGAAGTTAATGCATATATTTTTAAAATAGTTTTTTGTTGTTATGGGTTTTGCTCAGCGACATGCTTCAAAAGTTTGAATCAGACGTACAAAAATACGCCACACAAAGGATTTTTGATAAGAGATTCAAATACGAGACAGAAAAAAATCCAGTTCCACTGAAATATTAATTTCCCCAATTTTCTTTTTTCTTTTGTTTCTTAACTTCATATCGTTACTGCATAGAATATCCGAGCCTCGTCATTATATTATCTCGTTCTTTCAAAATGCAGGTGCCGAGTTTTAAATATTTAACAATTAATTCGCCAAAAATGAGATAAGTCAGTCAAAAGAACCTTGACATCAAAAAGACATCATTTCTATTCGACCTTCAATAAACTCTTTGACATAGCGGGAGACATGTTTGTCTTTTAGTAGCTTATCTTGGAGGAATTTTGAAATGGATATTAAATTCTATGTAAACAATACAAAAAGGGCCAAAATAGTTTTCAATGTAGAAAGACAACAAAAGGAAAGGAAGAAGCTCTCTTTAGAATACAAAACAGGTTTGCTATTAAAAATCGTCTAAAAATGCAAATAAAATCGCTAAAATATACAATAAAAATATTAATGCAAAATGAACAAAACATAAATGTCCATTTAGCATAGAAACATATTCTTCGCGTTTCGACTATAAACTGTTTATTAAAAATCTATTTAAGTATCTATTTAATCTATTTAAGTATCGTCATAAAAAATGAAAGTTAGAAAATCACCAATTCGTTAGGTTTTTTTTTCATTTTATTCGATTGAAATCATCGAGGAGAGTGTATATGGATTTATCTATCTCTCTCGGTCTAATTTCTTGTAGACAATGACGAAGGCGGGGCTGTTGAAACAAGGATATATTGCGTAAATCATGCGGTTGGAAGATGTAAAGAGTGTGTTGAGTTTGGCTTTCTATGAAGATCAGCATTCGAAATTCTAATTTTCCGTGTAAGGTCGAAAACCGATCACTACAACCATTGATAAACACGTAACATAGTTATATGACTCATCAGTGTTTACACCAGTGTCCACAGAAATAAAATATATTCACACCCTATAATTATAGGATACCTTAAAACGATATATATATATATATATATATATATATATATATATATATATATATATATATATATATATATATAAATATAAATGTGAACATAGAAGTCAACAGTTAGAGGCGACAGTCTGTTACATGCTAGATGCAATCATCGGGCTACTGATTGCATCTAGCATAAAACAGACTGTCGCCTCTAAGTGTTGACTTCTATGTTCACTTTTATAATTAGCCACGCTCTATCTCTGATATTGAGCACTTTATCCGATAAATATAGCACACTTTAAGACTATATTTCTTCATATATATATATATATATATATATATATATATATATATATATATATATATATATATATATATATATTTATATATATATATATATATATTTATATATATATATATATATATACGATATATATATATATAATATATATATATATATCATATATATATCGTATATATATATTATATATATACATATATCATATATATATATATCGTATATATATATCATATAACATATATATATATATATCATATATATATATCATATATATATATATATCATATATATATATATATCATATGTATATGTTCACAATTATTTATTCGAAAATTATAACATAAACATGTTGTAAAATCACTACAAGAATAGCCATTTTCTTTCAACACTTCTGGTTGTTTATGTTATAATTTTCGAATAAATATTTATATTTGCTCTACTCTGTATTGAGCACTCTCTTAAGAATAGAAAAATTCTATACTTGGGTATATATATATATATATATATATACATATATATATATATATATATATATATATATATATATATATATATATATATATATATATATATATATATATAGACAATATTAGTGGTAAATATACACATACATATGCAATTATATATACACATACATATATGTATAAAAATAATTCCAAGAGGATATGATCCAGGTAGAACTCAATGTCCAGTACAGAGTAAGGATATAATAAAAAGATTTGAACACTAATATTAGTGTTCAAATCTTTATATATATATATATATATATATATATATATATATATATATATATATATATATATATTACGTAGAAGAATAGCTATTGCACCCTATAAGAGCTTTTTTGCAGGTAATTTTGAATTTCTATTCTATGTAATTTATCTTGTCGGTCATTTGGGCGATAGTATTTTTCTCACATAATTTCCATTAGTTAAATCACATGATCCAATAGAGAAATAAATAAATTTTCACCAATAACACTGATTTATTTACTGCTGACTTTGATCCCCCTTAATGAAACACCCTTTATGTGCACTTTCCCATACAAATCTAGCTTTTAAGATATTTCAAGTATGTTTATGTGTCTTAGAAGTAATTTTTAACTGACCTTGGAAATATTTTGTTATTTTGGAGAGTCTACATTACCTAGCTTCCGAGGTAGAATCTAAGTGTAATATCTATTCTCCTTACTTCTACTCTGTCAGAAAAACCTTGTTCCGAGAAATCGAATCATTACGCAGCATCTCCCTCATTGTTCTAAATTGCAACTGTTGGCGCATACCGATAACAGTGTGGCATTTGTCATGGGTTCTGTCAATTGTAACCTTTGTCTTAAATTATTCGTCTAGAAATCCCATGTTAAACCGATCTTGTGTCTACCATGACATCGTGGAGAGACGAATTAATGACAAGTATTTTTTTTTCATCCTAGCTAGAGACAAATTTTAACATGAAGTTGAATTAAATAGTATTTAAATAAAGAAAAGCCAAACGAAATCAAGCAGCTTCCCTATATTTACTGCATCAGTTTAAACTGTCACCTAGTTAGTTTCCATATATTTTTAACAACTTGCTTAAAATTAGAATTTATTTTAATTTCAGGCGAAAATTGGAATTCTTACAGAAATATATGTGAAATATTCGTTATGGACAATTTCACTTTAATTTATAAAGAAAAGATATTTAGATATATGGGAAAAAGTAGGCAGCGCTTAAAACGTATAGGAGATATTTAATTTTCACATTGATTTTCATCCAGTACAAAACCCAAGAACAACACGAAGTATTGGGATAGAAAATAAGAGGCACCATCACGAACAAGGGGACAATGCCACCAAGACTCAAAGGGCCACCAGATGTTAAAGAGGTGAAAAATGCCTTAGAAGGAACGATGAACCTAATACTAAAGAGGAAACGAGGAATAAACCTCTACTTCTGGGGACCGGGAAGGGGTTTGAATTGGACGATAGGCGAACAGTAAACTCCGCCTCGAGGAAAAATAACCATAATTACCTTCCCAAACCAAAACAAATTATTAAATAAACGATCGGAACTCATCACAAAATGCAGGTACGAAAACAAATTTACTACGTTAGTTAAAAACCAAAAACTTTAAACGAACAGGAATAAATGAAAATAAATAAATAAATAAAAATAAATAAATAAATAAAATAAATAAACAAAAAATAGAATAAATCAAAATAAAGTAAATAATAAAAAAATAACAAACTATGCCCATCAAAATGACCGTTAGAATAATACAATAAACCAACCACAATACCGTAGACTAACCACAATGCATCACTGACCTATACATGAAAAATTGAACAAAAACACAACGCCCATGGCCTAACGTTTCCTTTCAAGCATGAAATAGTCTGTCGCCTCTGACTGTTGAATTCAATGTTCACTTTTATGTTTACATACGCTCTATCCCTGATATTTTGCACTTTAACCCATACATGCGTGTGTGTGTGTGTGTGTGTGTGTGTGTGTGTGTGTGTGTGCGCGGGGGGGGGGGGCGCGAACGCATGTGTATGAACATTGAAGTCAGCACTCTGAGGCGGCAGACTGTTTCATGCTAGACGCAATCGTCAGGCCACGTATTTTGGTTTGTCTCGACTATTTATATGTACGGGTCAGTCCGCACTGCGGGTAGTCTATTTAACGGTTATTTTGTCGGCAAATTAACCATTAGTATAGACTATAACAATCAATCCAAAATCTGGATAAAAAATAGCGATAATTACCTTCCCAGACAATAACAAACTGCTATATAAATGATCATAAGTCATCTCAAAAAATTTATCCCGTTACTTAATAATCGAAAACCGAAAAGAATAAATAAAAATATATAAAATAAAAATAAGAAAAAAAAACAATTAAAATAAATTAATTAAAATAAGAAATCGTTCCCGCCAAAATAACCGTTAAAAAAAATTTAAAAAATAAAAAAGCAAAAACAAGTAAAAATAATCAATCCAAATAAATAAATAAAATAAAGAACAAATTAACAAACCCCTCCCGCCAAAATAACAGTTACAAGAGACTGGAACAATTAATCCAAAAATTAGAGGAAAAATGGCTTTAATTAACTTCCCAGACCAAAACAATCTACTAAATAAATGATCAGAACTAATCTCAAAAAAGTTTTTACCACGTTACTAAAACATCGTAAACCGAAAAGAATAAATAAATATATAAAATAAATTAAAAACAAGTAAAATAAATTTATCCAAATAAATAAACAACCCACTCCAGCCAAAATAACCACTAGAATGGACTACGCACAATTCACCACTGACCCGTATATATGAATAGTCGAGAGAAACTCAACACATGTCCTGACGATTGGGTCTCGCATCAGTCTGACGCCTCTGAATTTTGAATTCAATATTCTCTTTTATATTTACACACGCGCTATCCCTGATATTGAGTGTGCACTTGATCCCATAAATATAGCACACCATAAAATGATATTTCTTCACACACATATATATATATATATATATATATATATATATATATATATATAGAATTGATCTGGGAATTTAACTATATATATATATATATATATATATATATATATATATATATATATATATATATATATAATATGGATAAAACAACTGAAAAGTTGCAAATTAAAAGAAAAAAATGAATGTTTTTTTGTGAAAGTATTTATTTATATGTTTATATATATAGATATATATATATATATATTTGATATTTCAGATCGCCTCGATCTTTCCTCAGAAATTAATTAAATAACTGTATACGGAAGTTTGTTTACAAGTAGCGTCCCTCGCTTCACATTATGCTATATATATATATATATATATATATATATATATATATATATATATATATATATATATAGATAGATAGATAGATAGATAGAAAGATAGATATATAGAAAGATAGATATAGATATATATATAGATAAGTATATATATATATATATATATATATATAGATAGATAGATAGATAGATAGATAGATAGATAGATAGGTAGAATTAATTATAAAATTTATCACTTATATGATTGATATTACCTTCAGCATCCCCTCTTGACAGTTTCGTAGAGGGAACGTCCACCTGTCACTCCGTCGACTGGTCTGGAATTGGCAGCAGTATATATATATATATATATATATATATATATATATATATATATATATATATATATATATATATACATAACATTTTTCTGACGTTTCAGTTGAGTTGCTATGCTGTTCGGTCAATATATATCGAACATTTCCTCATAGGAAAACGTCTAACATTTCCATTACAATTACGCTCAAACCTCCCGTCACAAGGAATTGAGGCTTCATGTTAGCACAAGCAGTGACCGCTGACCTGCAGACATGGATTAGCCATCTCATTGTTTTCAACCCCTTCCCAATGGCGAGGCCCTCTTTGATTGCCCCACCCACGCAGATATCAAGAATTCATCTCCTATGTTCTAAATGATTTCCTTTATCTATAAACAATTGAATGACAACTATTATATCACATCTGTCAAGAGAAATGCATTTTGGCTTTGTTCTTCATTCGTTTTGTGATCGGCATATTAGCGTGCATGTTTTTTCTTCTTCTGAGAAACAGAAATAGGGGGGGGGTTGAGGCCGTGTAAGGATGTATGTCGAAGAGAGAGAAATAAAGAGACAGAGAGAAAGAGAATTCATGTATGTAGTTATATGTGTGAACCCATTTGATCTTTTGATACTGTTAAGTTTATTTTCAGACATACGTCTCTCCTGTTTATATTACCTTTCTCAAACGAGTAACTTCAGCTCCAAAATATCCCCGTGTCTCTTTCTCTGACGACGCAAACCTTTTATCATTAAACTTTCAATGACCAAACTACTTGTCCATTAATAACTACGACATAAATATTCGTATGGATGTACTAATTTTATCTGATTACACTATTCAAAATGTTCTACCCGAGAAAGGTGATAAAGTAACTACGATGCAAGTGTTTAATAAGTGAAATGCATTGGAAAACATTAGCAAGTAAAAGGAAAGGTTTCAAAACGACATATGTCGATTGACGCTTCATTTAATTTTTTGAATATCGTAGTTCAAAACATTATATGAAGCGTCAATCGTCATATGTCGTTTTGAAACCTTTACTTTAAATGAAAGCTGAAGTCGGAAGAGAGTTTCATAATCGAGAAATGTCAGTGAAATAACTATTAGAATAAGACGTACGGTTACATCTACCTATTTAAACATTAAAATGATGAGAACTAGTTGTCAATATAGTACTAGGCTTAAATTCACGAAGTCAGGCTAGCAATTGTCAGGAACATATTTATAGAAAAGTGAACTACGTTCCGACTGTGAGAAAGTGACTGAAACCGAAATATATGGTCAAGACCGATAATATTGCTGATTCTTCTTTAAATATTTTCAAGAATCTCGGGATATATAACAGGATCACCATATCATATGTGTTCGCGATATCAAATGCAAGGGCGAATGGCAGATTTTAATTCTTGCTAGATGAAATCTGGCAAGAAAGATTATCTGGCATGACACAGAGAACCAAATTTCCTAGCAGCAGGCCTAGGAATATATTCAATATGATCGTTCATCTTCATTTCAGTGGAAAATATGAAACCGAGAATGAATGAATTACTCTCCTGGAGGTTTGCATTAGCCATGCTGATGGGAAAATAGGCAGACATTAGGTTTGGAGATGTAATCTTCGTTCGCTTAATAACTTTTGAATTAAATGTAACATAAAGCGAATAATAATGAAGCAGGCCTGAAAGAATTATTATGTATATAATGAATCGATTCTGTTAGGAGTGGGCGTTGAAAAAGTCTCTCAATTATCCAATTCTGAACATCTGATCAGGTCACTTGATCGGGGTGAGAGGAATTCAGCAGCAATTTGTTGCAAAGCTTTCAATAATTCTTTAGCACGTCCGGTAGTTTTTGAATCTAGTTATCAATGCACAGCATAAAGTCTGATTTTGTTTGCCTGCTGCGGATTATAAGATACGACAACCTCTCAAGGAAAGAAGGGAAGTTATAAAGGCCGAAACGTTCTGAAAAATAAGAAAAAAGGTCTAAATCTAGTTCTATTTACAGGGATTATTCTTACAGTATAGAGGAATCCAATGTACCATGTCTGCTTTGTACGCACTTTCAAATCACACGTTATTTTGTCAAACGGTAACAGCAAAATTTAGGTTATTTATGACAAATTTAATTTCGACTGGCATGCCACCAAAATCCGCCTCGGGTATCGTGAGACAATATAATATAATTGCTGGAATAGAACTGGGCTCGAACTTAGGACACTATATGGAGAAACTGCATCAGCCAACAAGAATTCTGCTGAAGCAATCACTATAAAATGGACGTGGATTAAATGACAATATTAATTTTAGATACAGATATGATAATAGTGATAGTAATATTAGCAATTTCCTTATAAATAAAGTATCAACTTTCATTGACCGAGCAGCCAGTGTTACGCTTAGTTGAAATTTATAAAATCATACTATTAAAACTATTCTTCAGGAAAAAATAACTTTCCATTATTGGTGAGGCTTCCAACATAACCTTTTGTTTGAAGTAGTATGTAACGTAAACATTTTGATTATATCTGTTTTTCTTCGATTAACAGGTGCTATTCATTATAGTTGTTACTGATGTTGAAAGTCCTCAAGTTATATGTTTTCTTTTACAGTGTAACCCGGATATAAGAGAGTTGTCGGGACCGTGATAAGTATCTTATATCCGGGTTTCTCTTATATCCGGGTTTGGTCTATTTTGTTTTATTAACACAGGCTCTAATTTGGGACCAGATAAATTCTCTTTTATATCCGGGTTTATCTTATATCCGGGTCTCTTATATCCGGGTTACACTGTATTTGGTAAAAATCCTTGCTTGTGTTTCTGCAGGAACAGTGCACAAGGTTCGGAGATGAATGGTGTTAGCTAAGAGCTCTCGTTCGAAACCATCTTTAACCATTGATCTAAACATTTGGTCTGTATGAAACTGGATGTTTAGAGAGTTTGAACGAATTTGGCGTCAATTAATGCATATATACGATCAAAGTATTCCGGAACAAGTTCGGGTTTTTATGCTAATGATTTGGTTTTGTGGCAGCTTGAGGTGTTAGGTGAAACTATCTCTAAAGGAAAGAATTTTTGTTTGTTTCGAACGAAATGTTAGAAAGAGGGTTGTGATGATATTTACAGATTCTCTATATGTAATCGTTTGAGTGAGTAAAACCTACCAGTGATATCACAGAAGAAGGCATTACTTCATGAAATTCTAAATCTTGCATTTATCTGATCCTGGATACTGGATTACCGATCTAAAGAGCAACATTTCAATGTCAGTGTCACGGAGATTTTTCCCAGCAAGACGAAATGCACGCACGCTGCATGATGACACCTGCAGATGCTCATACATTCAAAGTGAAAAACTAGTATACACATTCTGTCTGGATTTTTAAGAGGGGGACTTATCATTATTATCCGATTTATAAACGGATTATTATCCTTAATTTTCTGTTGTTATCACAACGTTTCGGCTGTTGTGGCTTCCGTTCTTCATCAGGTCTATGTCGGTACGGTAAACCTACAGAGAAATTCCAAACTGAACACTTTATTCAATCTACACTGGTAGACTGTTCACGTTCCATTACCCATATCTAATGATATCTCATATGCTTCTTATGTTTAGTAGTGTTCAGTTATTATTCACCCCATTTCTACTGAGTCCAAATACAGACTTCTCGACCTAGTGTCGAAACGTTGTGATAACAACACCAGAGATGAGGAAAAAATCCACATGGCTACAGTGCAATGATGATAAACATTTATTGGACACTTAAGTAAGTTAATAGGGAAAAATGATTTTCTTGTAAACTTCTAGTTATCAATGAAATGGCAGCAATTTAATGGATACAGACATTTAAACAAGATCATGCCGACCGGCTGAATTTCATTTCATATAATAAGATGGTTAATTAAGTTGATTTAGGGGATTCTGAATGTGAGATGGTCAAGCACTTGAGTCTGAACTATAATCATTTATGATATGCAATGCCAGATTTCATTGTCTTGTACACTAATTACACAATCTTACTCTTAGGTGGTCGATAGTTTCTATTTTATATTCTGTACCTGAACTGCATGCAAGGGAATACACACGGTTCTTGTTCATATTCTACTCTGTGTTCATTTAATTTTGCAGAAAATTTACATACATCTCAATATTATCCTAATATTCTATGGATGGTAGTTCTGAATCTATTCCGATAAGCCAGTGACGTAAGGGTGACAGACTGGCAGTTTTAGATCTTCCACCTTGACCCTTCGTTTCAGCCTGAAGAAGGGGATGTTGTATTTCCAGCGTATCAAGGAACGGTATACTGATGGCCATTTCCGGATTGTATGTAGCTGGCACGTCATTTAATATTTAGTAATCGAAAGATATCTTTATCTCCACTGAATTCCAGGTATTCACAGATGAAGGCTGGCTTGTGATATACGGATGGTTTGAAAACATTCTCTGTGCGATATATTATCACATCCAGGAATGCTAGCTAATTATTTTTACTTCTTCCACTGTGAACTGGATCGAAGTTATTTCTCATCTCACATGGTCCAGCAGTATTTGTACAGTATCCTGATGAAGGCTTCAGTATGAAGATGCCATTTACATCTCTCAGACATACTGTTGACATTAGTGGGTCTGTTTGCAGAGATATTTTAATTTGAAGTATTGCATTTAACTGTATATATATATATATATATATATATATATATATATATATATATATATATATATATATATATATATATATATATATGTATGTATGTATGTATATATATATATATATATATATATATATATATATATATATATATATGTCGTTCAGCCCAGATTGGTTACTGTACATTTGGCCTAAGGCTTATAAGAATTGAGAGATTTGGCCTGAGGCTCATAAGCATAGTTGCACAATAAAAGATCATTCGGGGTTGTGAATATGAAGATGATTGTTGGCTGAATTTTAATATATTTATATATATATATATATATATATATATATATATATATCCTTATATATATATATAACTATATCTATATCCATATATATATATATATATATATTTATATATATATATATATATATATATATATATATATATATATATATATATATATATATATATATATATATAGGCATATTTTAATTCAACCATGATCC
>OZ038480.1:135109592-135202092 GCA_964036315.1 Acanthosepion esculentum
TACAAAATATAATATAATTTTTTTGTTCAAATGGACAGCATAAATAACGGTTCAATAATTATGCATCATATGTATAAAATAATAAAATAATACGTTGTTGCATGTGAAAGAAATTTAATACAAAGGGAGATAACTGAAATGAAAAAGGTGTCGAATTTGAACTCTCGATATTGATTAGCGTGGAATTTTATGATTAATTTCGCTTAAAAGAAAATTACATTTAGGCTGTTAAATGTAAAATGTTACAGAATGAAATTTAAAGGAAAATAATCGATAAATTAAATTTTCTAAAATGTTTTCTATTCCGAATTCTGTCATCCCAATTCCGGTTCGGATTATCAGACCACATACAAAGTGAATGAAAATTTCATGATAAAATTTTAAAAAAAAACATTTCTCTTATGTCATTTAAATGTCATCATTTCAAACAAATGATGACAAATATGTCATATGAAGAAAGATTTTGATCAAATTGTTGGTTGTTTTTTTTCTGTTTAGCGGCATATAAACACCACTATGGGATATTTAATGACGAAATCTAAATATTATATACGCAATATATTTTATTCCAGTGATAATAATGGTTTGGTGATACAAGATTTACTAATTAACCCATAGCTGTGGTAGACTTTTCGAATAAGAATTCTTACTTATTTCTCTTGCTCTAATTGCTTTCTTGGTATATTTTCCAGTCGCTTAGATTTTCTAACCGATACAGGTGACTGTATAAAGATAGTTAAATGTCGCAGCCTGCTGTCTGTGAGCAGTTACAGTTATAATGTTCACTTATGTTTTGCTTCACATGACCCCCAACGACAGGTACTCACCCACAACTGATCATGTAAGTAATCCGTTTATTTATTCCACAATTGCAGGTATTTGAATCTTACTGTTAACAGAAAACGTACTTTCTCCGCTGCTAAAATATTACTGTTGTATTTCTATATTAATAGAATCCCTCAGTTAAGCGCCATATATCCTACTCGTTTGGCTGATCATATTTCCTTCGATTCATGACTGACTAGGCAGAAGTTTTCTAGCTCTAGCTTCCTGTTTTATACAATAGGCTGGTTGCCAACGAAGGCTATAGAATCTAGTCTGCCTTGCTATTAAAACCCATAGCTGAAGGCAGAAGAGATGAATTCATAACTTATACAATTATATTTGCGCGTATGTGAGTGTAATAAACTAATTTTTCATTTCGTACCGTTATTCATTACTCATTGAATCATAATTATTCATTACAACCCACCGATAAATGTTTCAGAAAAGTTCAACTTATTTATATTTTGCTTTCATGCCTATCTTTTTGTTGACAAAATACAGAGTGACACAAGTACTTCATCAGTAGACATGCATAAGAATTCAGGTTTACATTAAACGCAGATATAACAACAAAAACAGTTGCTTATTACAGAGGTTTACTTACATGAAGAACTTAACTCAGTTTGCCAATTGTGGCTTAATCATAGGAGATCCAACTAACTACAGCCTTAATGATCAATCAGATTATCATGTAACTACAATCAAATACATGTCTCTTATTTATTACTACTTAACTTATACTGACAGAAAAACACGCTAATGTAGCTTGAACACACTAAAAGCACTTTCTAAATATTTTAACCAGTTCACCACTTATTACATAAGTTTATACACATTTCGCTATACAAGATGTTTCTTTGTTGCTTGGACACCTGAAAAGCATGTGTTTCAAACGGGATAAATGTTATTTTATATCGATTTTTTTTGGATATTTTCTGTACGGTATCGATTAAATTTATTTTTCAACTTATACCGTAGGAAAGCGACTGTATATCTGAAAATGACTTATTGTTCTATCTTAAAACAGAAGGTTTTCACCTGTGAATATTTAAATATATATTTTCCAGTTATTAGTGTTGTATTCTGCTATGTCTCAAAGTCAAGATTTTTTTTCTTCCCGAAGAGCCCACCGTAGTTATAAAAAAAGGCTGCCACGTGGTGATCACATTGTAATGAAATAACTATATACCGGTAAAATTACATACATTATACATACATACATACATACACATATATATATATATATATATATATATATATATATATATATGTATATATATAACAAAATTTTTTCAGGGCATTTCTGGAAGATAAAGCTTTTAAGGAAGGCAGGATTATTAATTATTTTATTATATAAAAATCTCAGGCAACCTTGGCGCATGCTGATATACAGTTTAAAACAAAAAGCATTATTTTGAAATACAAATAAATTATATTCTGAAACCAAACATTTTCCTTCCTAGCAATACTTGTATACTTCGGATGTTAATTTTTGAAATGTCATTTTTATCCGTTATTATTATTTTTTTAGTATCCCATTATCCCAGAGGAATCCTTCTTTTCTCTTTATATAAAGTATTTGAATATGTAAAATCTAGGACTTGTTATGAAAATGCATCCATTTCACTGAATTGTTGATAATGTCCAAGTTTTCATCCTTGTGAATGTCGAATTCAGTTTTCTCATATGCAACTCCCGTACAATATTCTGTATTTAAGTTATTTACAATTAAAATAAATATCCTTCACACTAGAACTCTCGGGACTCTCTTCTTACAAAAAACAACTAGTACAAAAACAACATATTTTTAATATTCCTTTGTTTTTTATCTTAACTCAGTGATTCATATAAACTAATTTTTTTTCTTGTTTTCTAATTGTAAACGCCTATGACTTTTAATCTTGATAATTGACTAATATTACAAGTAATAGTAAAAGTACTCGTAGCATTATTCTCAGAGCTACACCCTTTGCTGAATTATTAATTTTATAATGGTAGAAAGACCATCAATCTAATTGGTTTAAAATTCGCACTTCAAACTAATTATTAACATCTGGAGAAATTAATAAGTAAAATTAATCTTAAATGTTAATAACCTAAGAAGTATATTGAATCGTCAAAATGGTAATTTCCTATTCATAATAATCCCCTTATCTTTGTCACAAACCCGAGAACTATTGAGTCTGTTTCGTTAATTTTCCTTTTCTTGAATGTTACTTTTGCACATTTATCTAATCCGAAATCCATATCGATGTCATCAGTGAAACATTTAGAGACCTTTGGGACCTTTCACATCGTTTTCGTTTTTGGCAAAAAGTATGAAGTTATCCTTGTATAATAAGTGATTAAATACATTCTTGTTTAATTTGTATTCATAGTTATTATAGTGTAGTTCTTGCGAAAGTAAGATTAGGGACACACAGAACAAAGGATTGAAACGGAGTCTCCCTGAAACATTATTCGTCGGATATTCAAACGGTTAGACCTGGCAGTGTCTTTGATATAATTTAGGGATAATGTGGTTTACCAACATCCCATGCTGCATTTAATGAAATTTACTACCACCGAGGAGACTTAGTACATTTCTAAAACCTTGAGGGTCCAAGATTGCAGTACACCATCAAAGGCTTTGCAAATAATCTATCCAAGCTGCGCTGAAATTTGTACCTGTTTCCGGCAATTTTCCAGGATCATTTTATTTATCAACAGTTGATCTTTGCAACTACAGTATGATTGAATATTAACTCCCTATTTTATGCATGATGGATTCTCCCGCTTTTAAGAATTATAGTTAGACGAGAGAGTCTATCATAGATAAAATAGATATTTCCTTGTCAATCACATTGTATATGAGCCTTTTCGGTAACCTTTTCTCTTCTAAGTGAAGAATGTTTTTTTTTATCAAGAAAGTCAGTCAATCGAGACGTGATTAATTTATATGTGGTGGACAAACATGTTATTGGCCTATATTTTTTGATTATCTGTTTCACACTTTTTGGTAGCAGATATTTCATACCTTCAGGGATCCATGCTAGAATTTTATTAGGATTATTAATTAGCATTGATAAAGATTGTGCTAAGTTTTATGGATTGGTGAAAGATGATAGAGCAAGTTTTGTAACTTGTCATTTCCTGGTGAATTCCATGTTGGGGATTTCGATAGAGCTTGACTGAAATTATTCCTGCGTATATTATTTCATTCTTGAAACAGGTTTATCCCTCATTCTTCATTGTTATCTCTTGTCCCCCTCTGTATTGGGACTGTATTCATTTGGCCTGCTTCAAATATTCTCCTCAAATATTTGCCCTTCTTCAATAGATTACGGCTTTCTGACTTCTATAATTTCTTGTGCTTGAGGTCACTTTGAAATATCTTATTTTGTCGCTAGAAAATTTAACGCATTTCGTATTGTCTTGTTTTCTGTGCGCTTTAAGTTTCTGTTTAAGTAGTTCCTTGATTTGTAGAATTTCTGCTTTAATTGTATATTTCCGATTGATCTTCCCGCTTTTCCTTGTAGAAACATTTGGATTTCTTTGAATATCATTTACTATCAATAATTCACATTTTGTCTCTTGCATTGACATATTATTTTTTTTTTTATTTCCTTTGACTTCTGGCGTGGACACATTTCTTTCCGGGTCCCGGCCAGAGACCTAAGGTTAGAAATGGCATCTTGACACTTTCCACTCTCAAAGAAAAAATGACATAGATAAAGTCCTTCGTAAAGTGTGGGCTGTATCTCTTTCAGGCATGGACTTCCATGAATCCCTTCAATTAGTCTACCGGAATCTTTTCCTACCAATCCTAGGGCTCCAACTACAATAGGGATTGTTGATTTTTTCATATTATTATTATTATTATTATTATTATTATTATTATTATTATTATTATTATTATTTTCTTTGATATCTGGGGTTTACACATTTCTTTCCGGGTCCCGCCCAGGGACCTAAGGTTAGAAATGGTATCATGACACTTCCCACTGAAAAAATAATAATACATAGATAAAGCTCTTCGTAAGTGTGGGCTGTACTTGTCAGAATAATAATAATAATAATAATAATAATAATAATAATAATAATAATAATTATTATTATTATTATTATTATTATTATTATTATTATTATTATTATTAATGAGGTGTCTCAAATTGAAATAAATGAAGTATATCGAAATTTGAAAATGTCCAATTTTGAATTGATAATTCATTCTAAGCCAGAAAACCAAATCTTAAAATTATAAAGAAAGACATCAACCCACAAAAATATAACATTTTCAAAATTTTCATTTTACTCGAAAGAGTTAAAAAGTTGGAAATATATATGAAATATTAAGGAAACTAAACGTTTTCGGAAATGAAAGCAATCGCTGTTCCAAACATTTGTGGAGCACTTGAATGTCTAGAATAAGCATACAAACATGTTGGATGAATAGAAAAAAACAAGAAGAAAAACCACACGGAGGAAATCTCTCTTCTATGTGCGATGTTTGTTGGTAAGCACGACTTTCCATAATTTCCTATCTTCTGTTTATTTTAAATAATTGTTAGGATTTTATGTTCCCTTTCTTTGTCTTTGGAATATTTGTTCCATCACCAAATTACTCGGGCTTGAAAATCAACTTTCTTACCGGTAGCCCTTATTTCTACTTACCAGTTAACAGTAAATTCCTTATAATTCTTTCTGTTATCATATCCTAAAACTTACAACTATTTTTTTCATTCTTAACGGTAGTTTTGTTTGTATTATTATTCAGATATCCTCGTTTGACACATACTCTGTTCATAGTATTCCCACCTTTCGTCAATAGATCATATCGCTGTGGGACAGGTTTTCTCTTATCTTTGTTGAAATTGTCTCGCATTGGATGCCATATAGGAGAACTGTGTAACTTTCCAACAGTTCTTATTTGTTACTGACGACATATTGCAACGCTTGCTCTGTAAATTATTTTCTTGTTTCTCACGACATATTTCGTACCTTACTCAGTTTAGGAAAAGCATCCGTCGCGAAGTTTAGGTGATATAGGATTTCTGTGTTACGTCCTCTGATACTATCAGCCCAATAAAGATGTAATACACTTATTCGGGTCCTGATAACTAACACAACTGATATTCCATTTTGTTGACAGACATACATTTTATCTGTTTACATTAATTTTGTAATTTTCCTCCTCGATTTCATTGACAACCTTATGTAATGTTTGTTTTAGTTTTCTTTCTGAATATGCTAGCAACAAAGTTTTGACTGTATGGTGTATGTTATTATGGTTTTATCGGCCGATGATAAATAATTTATGTAATCTTGTACTCTTAGAATCATCCAGTTTACAGATTAACTACTTGCAATGCGAAAATGTAGCCTTGTCGTACTCAACTTCAAAGTTTGTAAATTCAGTTAATTATCAATATGCAATGTTTTTGTTCACAATTCACGGATTATCTGAATATCTTTAGTGTCCAGATAAAGCTTTCTTAACGTTTTAAGTACTTCTTAGTATTGTAAGTTATTCAATGCTTTTGTGTAATCTGCGAGACTGCGTTATAGATATCTATGCACATATGTCGCTTACTCTGGCAAAACTCTAATCAGGAAAATTGCAATTCTTGTAACAGTCTTGTGAAAATTTCCCTTTCGGGTGTTATTTTTCTACGAACCATTTCTAATGGAATTCTAATTATAAATTTAGACCAGTGTCTCTTCAAGCTTATTATTCGCAGTGGATTTTATTTGGCAGATCTTTGAAGATCCTCCAGATATTGGTCGCTATAACTATTAGCATCTAAAACTAAGACGTGTGTTTGTTTCATTTGATGTTCAACGAGACACCGATTACAACTGAAGTGTAAATTAAGCGAATTAAAATAAAAATACAATAAAATTATTATTGATGACATTACAATACTGCTTTATTAGTAACCACGATTACTATATACTAGTGCTTATTCTTGGACAATACTTAAATCAAACACGTCAGTTGTTCTTATATTTACAAGATTCATAGCGTCATGAACATCAGTTGATCGCAAACAAAGCACACATGACGTATTCGATGCATTTCGAATTCTAGTTTCACTTCTTCAAACATGGCTACTGAATACATTATGCAGTCAACCAAAAAATCTGTCCGCTACACGAATTGTGCTACTGCATGATGAAAAGGGGGCGAAAACCCTACCTATACATTGTAGGTTCCATTTTTGGCCGGAGAGTGAGGAAATGGGAAAAGATTTAGGAATGAAACATTTAAAAATCCTTTTCACATGTCATATTCTAGTAGTGAAATTCTGATGAATGAAAACAATTATTTATACTTTAGAAATTACAACCACGCCTTTTAATTTAATTAGATGAATATTAATATTTTGTAATAAGGAATTTCATGATTATGAGTGAAATTCCATTACAGTGTCAAATATCTGTATATTTAAACTTTACTTAGATGAAAACCTTCTAGGATACCTGGTAGATTTCTGTATTAAAACCTGTAATGTGTTTAGGCGTTTAATACAAATAGTAAGTTTATTATGATGGATTTAATACGGATGTAACAAACAACTGAGGGTTTTTTTTTACACAATGTTTTAGTAAACTTGTATTATATATATATATATATATATATATATATATATATATATATATATATATATATATATATATATATTTGTTAATGTTTTTATAAAAATCAATTATATATATATATATTTATATATATATACACACATACAGACATATATATATATATATATATATATATATATATATATATGTACATACATACATACATATATATACACACATACATACAAATATATATACAGACATACATACATATATATACTTACGTATATATATATATAGATATATACATACATATATATACATATATATATATATATACATACATATATATACATATATATATATACATATATATATACATGCATACATAAAAAACATACATACATACATACATATATACATACATACATATATAAATCCATATATATACATACATATATATATATACATATATATATGCATAGATATATATATATATATATACATACATAGAAACATACAAATATATATACATACATATATATATTTATATACATACATATATATATACATACATACATATATATATTTACATACATACATATATACATACATATATATATATACATACACATACATATATATACTCACATATATACATATATATGCACATGCATACATACATTTATATACACACATACATATATATACACATACATATATATACACAGGCATATATATATACACACATATATATATACACATATGTATATATGCACACACATATATATATATACACATATATATATACACACATACACACACACATATATATATACACATATATATACACGCACACACACACACAAATATATATATATATATATATATATATATATATATATATATGTTAAAATTTTGCTATACATTGAGAGGAAGTTTGGACAGTAGACCATATATCACGACAGACGTCCACACTATCTATTTCTCTCTTTCTCTTTTTCTCTCTGTCCCTATATATATATATATATATATATATATATATATATATATATATATATATATATATATATATATATGTATACTTTATTAACACCAGCATTATATGTTCGATATATATATATATATATATATATATATATATACCTAATGAAAACCCGAGAGATACTCCAGCGAGACGTTTACTGTAAGAGGTTTTTAAGAAGATGTAACAGGAGGTGGTAAGAGGTGCATATAATATGGATATGTAAGATAGATAATGGTTAATTCTAGATTTGATGAGGTTAACGTTTTGTCGGTCGACAACGCCTCGCCTTTTCTCGGTAATCTGCTCCACGAACAACGTTTTTTTTGTGGTAGAGCCCCCCACCTGAAAACACACATTGTACTTGACATTGCAAATTTTAGCTGATAGAGCTAATAAATGCAGGTCCTCATAATATTTTCCATAGATATAAGGATAGAATAGCGAGTGACCTGTGACAATTTGTTCAAAAGCATCTCGGCAGCCTTGTGGGTGTTGAATATTTTACACCCTTCAACCTCTCTCATACAAAGGAATTACCGCCAGTCTCTCATTGTTGTATCACTATTTCTTTTGAAAATGTTATGAGAAACTACGTTTATTTTAGTTCTACTAGCTAAGGCTTACAATGTATACAACGTGGAGCGACTCCTAGTAATTCCCTTCAGATTCCATTTGTAAGAAGGAAGTTCCTTTCGGAGAGCCTCTTCTCAGGAGACGCTGCATTGTGGATTAAACTCCGGAGAAAACGCAATACCTCCCCGATCACCCCAATTTTAACCTTTTCAAGAAGTTTTCATGAAGTTAGTAACTTGGTTTTTGAGATATCGAAATTTCAATATCAGTTTCACACTATTCAGCCATTTCTCCGAAGAGATCAGCTGCATGTCTCTTGTCATCTAGATATTTGGTACTTCGCCTATAAGCTGCCGAATCCTCTGTATATATGTTTAATAATGAACTGAGAATGTCATTAAGCGGATCGTTAATATAAAGCAGAAAGAGCGTAGAACTGAATAGGAAGCTTTGTGAGAGGCCTGCATCGACAGCATTGAGCAATCCGAAGCAATCTTGAAGACAGGTCTGGCAGTTGATACATTTCGTCTCGGGCAGCGGTTAAACAACTTTGCCAAATTGGAGATTCTAAAGAACAACCCCAGGGATTTTATCTCGACCAGTAGCCTTCGTAGAGGTAAAACTTTTGAATCTCCCCGTGTCGCGATAGATATACTGAACCAAAGTTGGCTCTTCAACATATGGGGACACATTTTTGTGGAATAAAAATGTCCATGCCAGAAAGAATCCCTTCCGAAAAAGACTGTCCAGGAGACTATTTTTGAAGAATGCTGAAAAAGAAAAGAAAAACTTCTGTAATTTGAGATCTATACCTCTTCCGGTCAGCTTTGTCGTACGGATATTTCGTCCTGGAAAATGGGAC
Organism: Acanthosepion esculentum; assembly: GCA_964036315.1. Lineage (NCBI taxonomy): Eukaryota > Metazoa > Mollusca > Cephalopoda > Sepiida > Sepiidae > Acanthosepion > Acanthosepion esculentum. The sequence continues at coordinate 135,119,441 of OZ038480.1, forward strand.
ATCGAAAAATGATGTTTTTATTATCACAATGTTTCGGTATTTGTGCTTCATTAGGTGCTCCTCAATCCGGGAAACCTTTAATGAACTTCGAACAGAAAGCTTTATTAACGTCATGACTGTTCTTCTTCTTCCGCTGTCCATGTTTGTTCTTATTTTGTACTGTTCTGTTTTCACTTTGTTTCCACTGTCTCTGTGCATGTAGAACTCGGCCCAATTATTACTGCACTAAAGACAGGAACCGACACTTTAATCGTCTAGGTTATCTCCCCTTGGAAAATCCTTAGCGTAGGTCTTGGAGCCTTGATTCTAGTCTGTCTGTTACTGATAATGATTGATTAGGATAAATGGATGAAATGAAGAGAGAAATAAAGAAACGAACCGGAAAGAGAGAAAAATAAAAAAAGATAATGTAAAAAGAGGAAGAAGAAGTAGAAGAAAAGAAGAAGAAGAAGAAGTAGAAGGAAAAGCGCAACAACAAAGAGTAAAAGCAAGATTTGAAAGATCGACAAATATAAGAATGAAAGTAAACTATCACAAAGAAGAACGGCTTGAAAAGAAATATTTAAAAAAAAAAGCAACCAAAAATAATTACAAATAAATGCGAAATAGAACGTAAAAGAAAGGGGGATATAATAAAAGTTATTTTAAAAACAAAATAAAATGTTATTAAAAGTAAAATTAAATAAATATGGAGGGAAAAGAGAGAAGAAAGGAAATAGAAATAAAAATAAGAATAAATACAAAAACTTAAGAAAAGAAAAAAGAGAAGAAAAAGAAAGACAGAAAAAGAAAAGAGAGTAAAAATTTTAAAGACTAATTGAGAAGGCAAGATGAAAAGCATGAAAGAAGACATATGTGACATAGCCTTTCACAGGCAAATGCCCCAAAATGCGATTACTGGACTGGTTGATGGCCTTCTTTTGTAAAGGAGATTTATAATTCCTATTGTAACGATCTGTATACAGAAAAGAAATATGGGAAAGTTTGGGCGACGTGTGAGTAAGAGCCGCATGCGTAATGAAAAGAGTCGAAATTAAATACACAGAAGAGGCGAAAGATTGAAAATGAGAGAAAAGAAAAGCAAAGAAGTGAACACCAACTCTGATTAGGGAATGAGAGAAGAAAACAATCTTTAAGAAAATAGCGGCCAAGTCAGAAGGCAACACGGTGAATTGTAGAGAACGGCGTCAAAGTTAGTGAGGCTTTATGAATTTTATTGTTATAAAACACACCCATGCTTTTATGAAAAACAGTCTCGCATTTCGAACTTTTCCCCCAATTTCTCATTTCAATTGCTAATCTCCCAACTGTGCTATTCGTCGACTTGAAATTTAAATACCAAAAAACACCTCAGGGAGTCTGTAACTTACACACATTTTTTTTGAATCTCCGATTTTTTTAATTATTTTCTTTTAATAAAGATTGCGTTTTTATTTTTTCTTTCTTTTATTGTCTGTTCATTTCGCAGGATTTATTCTTTCCCTTCGTTGTTCTTATTTCTTTTTCTCTCTTAGTTTTATTGTTACTAATACTACTAATGGTAATATTAGTCCTAGTAGTAATAGTAGTAATGTCTTTCAATCAGAGGCGACAAATCTGACCATAGCAAACCAATTAATAGTAGTTTCGAAAGCTAATGTTCAGAATTACTTTTCTCATCTTCTCCTTTACAAAAAATAATTTTAACCATTGGTTGTTGGATTTCAAGAGACTTGTAAGAAGAAACATTTTAATTATTCACGGAATTATTTGCACTACTGCCAATCCTTATATAAAGCTTTCAATAAAATTACAAATAATAATTCGTAAAGTATTGAATAACGAAATTATTTATATTTAAGAATACAGATGAGAAATAATTTTATAAAAAGCGAAGATATAAGAAATCATCACGTGTTCTGGTTCAGTTATGTAACGATTTAAAACTTCACTTTCAAACTAATATGAACAGAAGAATGCCAAAATAATAGGGACAAAAGTCAGTCATATGAAACAGGAACAAAAGTATGCCATGCGTAATAAGAACAGAAATTTGACATACGTAATAAGAACAAAGACTATCATACGTAATAGGAACAAAAGAGTCATACCCAATAAAATCAGAAGACTGGGATATGTAATAAGAAAGTTCACCAGGCATAAGAACACAATCTTCATTAATATGAACAAAATACCCGCATACGTAATAGGAACAGAAGCGTATTATACGCAAGAATAATAGAAGACTGTATTATTTAATAAGAACAGAAATCAGTCAGATGTAATAAGAACAGTAGAGAGTTATACGTAATAAGAACATACAACTCACGTAGATAATGAAAACAGATGATTGTCATATGTAATAAGGCCAGAAAACATTCATATATATATATATATATATATATATATATATATATATATATATATATATATATATATATATGAATATATGATATATATATGATATATATATATGATATATATATATACATGATATATATACATGATATATATATATGATATATATATACAGGATATATATATATGATATATATATATATGATATATATATATATGATATATATATATATATATGATATATATATATGATATATATATGATATATATATATATATATGATATATATATGATATATATATATATATATATGCATATATATGTATATGGTATATATATATATATGATATATATATATGCATATATATATATGGTATATATATATATGATATATATATATGCATATATATATATATATGGTATATATATATGATATATATATATGATATATATATATGCTGTATATATATATATGATATATATATATATATGGTATATATATATGATATATATATATATATATGGTATATATATATATGATATATGTATATGATATATATATTTGATATATATATGATATATATATATGATATATATATATGATATATATATGATATATATATGATATATATATGATATATATATCATATATATATCATATATATATATCATATACATATATATATATATATATATATATATATATATATATATATATATATATATACATATAAATAAAAAGGAAAGAACAGTAAGATATAAAATCCGATATATATATCCGAAATATATATATATATATATATATATATATATATATATATATATATATATATATATATATTTATATATGAGAGCAGAAGACTGTCAAAAGTAATAAGAACAGAGGGTTTTTGGGATATTCACTCACATCATAGGAGTAGCAGTAGTAAAATCTTCGGCTTGTTTTACGAAGATAAAAGGAGGAAAAATAAATACACCCAATACAGAGAAGGCATGACAAATTGTATTGTTATTTTTGGTAGCGGTAGGACTTTTGCATTCTGCTCACGTTTTTGGAGATTGTAGATGGATTCCAATGTCAGCGATCGGTACAGTTTTCATTTCAATTTATAGGGCGTTTATCCAGTTCGTTTTTCTCTTTTTTTTGCCATTATAGTTTTTATTTATGTTGGCGTTCTATTATTTTGTTTGTTTGGGGTTGGGTTATAAAATTATACAGATTAGCAAACATTTCAAATTTTGCGAACCAGCCATTTGATGATGGTATTTTCATAAGTTCTGGAATTCTAATAGAAACTATGTTGTTTCATTCTATGTCGAGTGTATGCAAGTAAAATATATGGATAAGGAAGAGATACTTACTTGTCTCTTTTTTTCTTCTGTTTCTTTTTTATTTTTTCTCCTTCGCTTGCTTATCTTTTTTAACGACGAGAATTCCGAAGTCATTCTTTCCTTTTGTACGTCATTTTCAAAAAAAGCGTGGCTTCTTTTAGTTTCTGATTTCCTTTCTGAACGTTTATTTTTTTCCAAATGGTCTGATGAATAAGATGTTTTTCTTATACACGTCGGCGGGTCACCATAATTGTCTGGTAGATATATATATTATATATATATAATTTTATGGTATATTCGTATGTTTTTCTTGTACACGTCGGTAGTCACCATTTCACTCACACCATAGGATTAGTCGTCGGAGAATTTTAGACTTCTTTTTACGAAGATAAATAAGGAAAATATAAGCAGTAGAGAAAAGGCATGAATTTCATAGAAATTTATTTATGCATTTGCGTATGTATTTACGTTACAATTGTGATAAATTTCATGCTATAAAATGGAGTAACTTACTATCACATGTCCTATCACGGAGAGAAGTTGCACAAGTGTTGTCATCCCGACAGGGTTGTGGCGAAGACATTGAATCTTTCGTCTTTTGGCGGGATGAACTTATTTCCGGGAGGAACAGTTTTTGTTGCATGCTGGGAGTAATTTTATTGTTTTTTTTTTAAATTTTAACTTATTTTAAACAAGGTTTAAATATTATTCTATTATTGTATTTTATCTATAATTTTAATTATTATTATTATTTCATTAATTTGTAACATTAATAATATCACTACAGGTTCTCATTTGTAATAAGAACTGCGGACTATCATCCTTAATAATAACAGAAAACTCATATATATTAAGTACAGAGGACTATCATCCATAAGAACAGAATACTCTTATACAATAATATATAATAAGAATGAAAGACTGCCATACGTAATAAGAATAGAAGTCTCTCATACGTAATAAGAATAGAAGACTGTCATACGTAATAAGAATAGAAGTCTCTCATACGTAATAAGAATAGAAGACTGTCATACGTAATAAGAATAGAAGACTCTCATAGGTAATAAGAATGGTAGACTCTCATACGTAATAAGAATAGTAAACTGTCATACGTAATAAGAATAGTAAACTGTCATACGTAATAAGAATAGAAGACTGTCATACGTAATAAGAATAGAAGACTCTCATACGTAATAAGAATGGAAGACATTCATACGTAATAAGAATAAAAAAAAACTCTCATACGTATCAAGATCCGAAGATGCACACACGTAATAAGAACAGAAGACTTTCATACATATTAAAAACAGAGGGCTTCTCATTCATATAGACACACAGAAATATCATCCGTCATAGCAGTGATCACCAAATTTTTTCACAGGCGGCCAGATAAATCGGAGAATGACGAGCGCGAGCCGGATACCCATTTTGTTCAATACATTAAAGTGAATGTACAAAAATAATAACAAAACATATTTATTGACCAAAAAGTTATCAAAGAAGGCGACATTAGCAATCAAATAGTTATATCACACCCAGTACGCACATAAGCGAATCTCACAAACTAGGCAGTAAAATAGGTTAGTAATATTTCTGAAACTGACTTTTAACTATTATGATATAATCAGTATTTACTTTGGAATGTCTGCATTGCTTTCAAATGTTCATTAGTCAACATAGTTTGACGTGCTGTTTTTCATTTTTGAAGATATTTGCTCACAGACATAAGTTGTTCCAAGTCACTTGCTTGCAAATCAATGTAAAACTGAAATTACTGTCAGATGCAAAAATCAGATTGGTCAAATTTTCGCATTTTTATTTATATTTATTTTAAGTTTTTGTACATAGTATGTTTAAATACAATCTATTGATAACTTGATATAAATAATTATATTTTAGCTCATTTGCGGCATAGTGCGGCGGGGAACCAGAATAACTGTCATCGCCAGACGGATCCGGCCCACGGGCCTTAGTTGGTTACCACTGGTAATAGGAACAGAAGACTGTCATACTTCATATGAACAGATCAAATCTTATAATATGAAGTACAGAAGACTAACATTCATAATAAGAACAGAAGACTCTCTACTTAATAACAGCGGAAAACAATCATACGTAATAAGAACGGGCAAATATCATACGTAATAAGAACAGAAGACTCTCTACTTAATAACATCGGAAAACAGTCATACGAAATAAGAACGGACAAATATACGTAATAAGAACAGAAGTCTCTCTACTTAATAACAGCGAAAAACTGTCATACGTAATAAGAACGGACAAATATCATACGTAATAAGAACAGAAGTCTCTCTACTTAATAACAGTGGAAAACTATCATACGTAATAAGAACGGACAAATATCATACGTAATAAGAACAGAAGTCTCTCTAGTTAATAACAGCGGAAAACTGTCATACGTAATAAGAACCGAAAAATATCATACGTAATAAGAACAGAAGTCTCTCTACTTAATAGCAGCGGAAAACTGTCATACGTAATAAGAACCGACAATTATCATACGTAATAAGAACAGAAGTCTCTCTACTTAATAACAGCAGAAAACTGTCATACGTAATAAGAACGGACAAATATCATACGTGATAAGAACAGAAGTCTCTCTACTTAATAACAGCAGAAAACTGTCATACGTAATAAGAACGGACAAATATCATACGTAATAAGAACAGAAGTCTCTCTACTTAATAACAGCGGTAAACTGTCATACGTAATAAGAACGGACAAATATCATACGTAATAAGAACAGAAGTCTCTCTACTTAATAACAGCGGAAAACTGTCATACGTAATAAGAACGGACAAATATCATACGTCATAAGAACAGAAGTCTCTCTACTTAATAACAGCGGAAAACTGTCATACGTAATAAGAACCGACAAATATCATACGTAATAAGAACAGAAGTCTCTCTACTTAATAACAGCGGAAAACTGTCATATGTAATAAGAACGGACAAATATCATACGTAATAAGAACAGAAGTCTTTCTACTTAATAACAGCGGAAAACTGTCATACGTAATAAGAACCGACAAATATCATACGTAATAAGAACAGAAGTCTCTCTAGTTAATAACAGCGGAAAACTGTCTTACGTACTAAGAACGGACAAATATCATACGTAATAAGAACAGAAGTCTCTCTACTTAATAACAGCGGAAAACTGTCATACGTAATAAGAACCGACAAATATCATACGTAATAAGAACAGAAGTCTCTCTACTTAATAACAGCGGAAAACTGTCATACGTAATAAGAACGGACAAATATCATACGTAATAAGAACAGAAGTCTCTCTACTTAATAACAGCAGAAAACTGTCATACGTAATAAGAACCGACAAATATCATACGTAATAAGAACAGAAGTCTCTCTACTTAATAACAGCGGAAAACTGTCATACGTAATAAGAACTGACAAATATCATACGTAATAAGAACAGAAGACTCTCATATGTAATTTATTCCTTATTGACATTAGTTTATTTCGTCAAGTAGGTTTCTGCATTCGGTGGAAGCTCTTGTTATCATATGATTTTAGATACATCATACGATTGCACATTCTAAGCTCAGCTGAGTCGTTTACATGTCGAGTGTAGTCACTGACATCTAGTGAATGCATGAATCTGCCCTTGGTGGTTATGAGGTTATCTTCCAGATCAATCTGCTTATGCAACTGACATCTCTATTACTCTATTGTAACACTGAGTGAAAATTCAATTTCCTATTATCTGAGTTGAGTCCGGTACACACTGGGTTCATCGAAGATCAATTCTCTTAGAACAAATATTCCTTATTGTTATTAAATTCGATTCAGCCGGACTCGTATTTCGTGGTGGGATCAGGTACTGCGACTTAACTCAAATACAATTTGACTTTGGGGTTTGAAATACGAGGGTCATTCAATAAATAAGGTGAATTTTTCGGTATAAGTACTTCTAATACAGATAGAAGCTTACTCTTTTTTATTTTTTTTGTTTTACTTCTTTTTGACATTTATTTAATTTCTTTTGCAAATTAAAAAAAAAACTTTGAGAGTTTTGCCGATTAACAAAGATGGCCGACCAAGAAGCATGCTCCAGGATTGAACAGCGGTCAGTTATCAAGTTTTTGGTTGCTGAAGGGTGCAAACCAGTTGAAATTCATAGGAGAATGTCAACTGTGTATGGTGCCACATGTTTCAGCCAAAAGATATATACAAGTGGGCTAAATTGTTTAAAGAAGGACGGAGCAGTGTTGAGGATGAAGACAGGCCTGGGAGGCCTACAGAAGTCTCCTGAGGTGATCGAATCAGTCAATGACCTCATTCAGTCTGACTGAAGAGTGACAGTGGATGACATTGCAAGGACTTTGAGCTTATCTGTTGGGACAAACGCAGAGGTCATCTGTCAGAAGGAGTCATCTTGTATCATTCAAAGCAAGGCCTCCCACAGCAGCCCAAACGGTGCAGACTATCAACGATCTGGGCTGGGAACTGCTCCGTCATCCCACGTACAACCCAGACCTTGCCCCTTCAGACTTTCACCTGTTTGGTCCCTTGAAAGCGTTCACGAGAGGCACGAAGTTTAAAAGTGACGATGAAGTCAAAAGTTTTGTGAGAGACTGGCTGAGACATCAGTCCAAAGATTTTTACGGTGAAGGAATACGGAAGCTTGTGCACAGATGGGAAAAGTGTGTGACAGTGCTGGGAGACTACGTTGAAAAAAAAAGTAAGCTTCTATCTGTATTAGAAGTCCTTATACCGAAAAATTCACCTTATTTATTGAATGACCCTCGTATATAGAACAAAAATTCTGAAATAATTATTGTCAGAAAAAGGCAAGCTATTTGTCTAAAGGAAATTGCAAGTATTCTCCTCGGAGTAAAATTAATTCATCTTTGAGTAAGTTAAAGTGATCAAATATGAATATTTAGGTGAAGATAATATTTATTTAGATAAATAATATTAAGACGTAAGCAAATGAATAAAACAAGTTTTGCCATACTATTCTTCTATATGATAGAATTCAATTGTTTTAATCATACTTAATATGTATGTAATATTTTTCTTTTATATCCTAAATATTATTTCACGGGTATATTTATATATCATAGTTAGTAATCTTTTCATTTATTTTCCACTTTCGATGATACTAAGAAATTTTTTTCAGCTTATATTTAAAAAAAACGACAAAAAGAAATTCACAGAAATTGGTTCATGATTGTCGGAGAGAGTGCGTATGAATTCATCATAATATTTTGCGTAACTCACAATAAAACATATAAGGGGAACTTGTTTTATTCATGAAACTAAATTATTTCCCTCGAAATCAAAAATTACTGCATTGTGCATTTACTTGTGTTATCGTAACACACTCAGAATCAGAAATCGAATCATTATAATAAAGAATTTGAAATGTAATGTGAATTTTGCTTGGGTTTCAAATGCCATAATTAATATGAGCATGAACTTGCACTATTTACATTATTCGGAGAATTGTCCTCATCTTTCTCACCATATTTATGACAACATTTCGGCCGTTGTACACGGCCTTCTTCAGGTGGTTGGAATGTAGAACTGAACCCTTTATTTCGCTCACAGGGGTAGACTGTTCTAGTTCCACGTGCCATTTTTAATGGATGCCAGTTATCCAATTCCCCTCCACTGCCTTAACCGGGTATTGTTCACACTCTTTGGGTCCTCTCTCTGGATCTAACCAACGCCTTTATCCACTGTGCCATGTGTCCTGAAGAATAATGTAAATAGTGTATATAATACCTCATCTCAGAAATATAGACAGATACTAAGAATGAACATATTCTACATATTCAATGTGTCCCTGTACTTTGACAAAGCCCTCATATTTTCTCCAATTCTTCGATAACTTTCGATTCCTTCATAACTGTTATTTTTCACAGTTATATTTAAAGACCTGACAGGTATTTGCCCTTCTACTTCTTGGCATATCTGGATGACCACTTCCCCATTTTATCCTATTTCTGTTTCCATTGACAACTTACAGTTATTGCTATGTTTATCTTTCTATTATTCAATCAGTAAAAAAAATATAATTATTAGTTTTAATCTATATAATTAAGGATAAATATCTAAAAAAAAAGAAAAAATATATATACGGAGAAATTCTCATTTTTTCCCCGTTGAACATGGCCGATTTGTAAATGACTATTTCATTTCAATTAATAAAGTCACTGATACTGTAAATATTTATAACTGATTTGAGTTATAGATTTTTTTTAATCATGTAAAAACCTGTAGTTCATTCTCCTTCACACACATGGTTCAGATTACGAAATACTTCGACAGGCCCACCCATCATACCTGGGAAGAAATTGCTCCAGCGAAACGAATTACTTGAAATCAAGCTACCCGAAATCATTCGAATAAATACTTTGTGACTGCTTATAGAGAATTGTATGGTGATTTGTTGGTTGGAAGAGAAAAGACGAGATTTTCAAAACTCATGCATTTTTATGACTTTAATGGACACACTTCCTGCGATTTCATTTTGAATTATTTAATGCATTACATTAAACATGTGGGGAAATGCGACGTATGTAACGATTACGTCATATCCAGATATAGTAAATGTTTCAGGTCTGGTTGAGAAGAGAAGACAGTTTAGTGTCAGCAGTTAAAGAAGAAAAATTGTGATAAATCTTGAGCTGTGGTAAGAATTGAAAAATTTTGATAAGTCTTGAGTTGTGGTAAGAACTGAGAAAAGTTGTGATAAATCTTGAGTTGTGGTAAGAATTGAAGAAAGTTGTGATAAATCTAGAGTTGTTGTAAGAATTGAGAAAAGTTGTGATAAATTTTGAGTTGTGGTAAGAATTGAAGAAAGTTTTGATAAATCTTGAGTTGTGGTAAGAACTGAGAAAAGTTGTGATAAATCTTGAGTTGTGGTAAGAATTGAAGAAAGTTGTGATAAATCTAGAGTTGTGGTAAGAATTGAGAAAAGTTGTGATAAATCTTGAGTTAAGGTAAGAATTGAAGAAAGTTGTGATAAATCTTGAGTTGTGGTAAGAATTGGGAAAAGTTGTGATAAATCTTGAGTTAAGGTAAGAATTGAAGGGAGTTGTGATAAATCTTGAGTTAAGGTAAGAATTGAAGAGAGTTGTGATAAATCTTGAGTTGTGGTAAGAATTGAGGAAAGTTGTGATAATTCTTGAGTTGTGGTAAAAACTGAGAAAAGTTGTGATAAATCTTGAGTTGTGGTAAGAACTGAATTATTTTGATTTCAATAGATATGCAAAAAGAGAAAGGGGTATAACACATGGATATGTGTTCCCACCCGACTTATTCAACCTATACAGCGATGCGTTTCTGAGAAAATTAGAAGTCCTACCCGGATTCATTATTGGTGTCCACAATCTTAACAACCTAAGATATGCAGATAACGCAGTGTTGATAGCAGACACAGAAAGAAAACTACAAAAATGCTTACAGAATATAGAGAGAAAAAGCAAGAGGAAAGGATTAAACATCAACTGCATGAAGACATTATACATGGTTATTAGCAAAAGGATGAGTCCAAAATGCAAACTGCAAATCGGAAATACCATAATCAAACAAGAGCGGAAATTTAAATATCTGGAAAGGGTTTTTAACAGAGGACGGAAAGTGGGACACTGAAGTCCAAAGACGTATTTGGATAGCGAAAGATGTATTCCAAAAGCGAAGCAGAGTATTAAGAAACAGGAAAACTTCGCTAGAAACAAGGAAAAGAATAATAACCTGCTATGCGATATCCGTCCTCCTCTATGGAATTGGGTGCTGGACAATCTCATAAAAAACGAAGAAGTGACTTGAAGCAAGAGAAATGTCGTTCTACAGAAGGATGCTGAGTATACCATGGACCGAACATGTGAGCAGCGATGAAGTTTTAGGGTAAATGGTAATAAAAAGAAAACCTATGCATGAGATCAGGAGTTGAGGTTTGTAGAGCACATAATGAGGAAAGACGGTTTGGAGAATCTGATACGCACAGGACGTATTGAAGGCAAGAGGAAAAGCATGAGATACATAGTGAGATTGAGTAAATGAATGTCGGAACAGAGTTTAGGAGAAATAACATAAAGACAAATTAATTAAGAGCTAAAAGGCACAGGTAGTTGCGAAGAGCTATGAATGCCTACGTTCTGAGGAGACACGGCACACACAGAAGAAGACCTAAATAGTAAATGTATTTGGTCTTATAGATGTTTTAGAAATCATCTCTTTGACCTGTATTTTTTCACCAACTTCGCGGTGCTTAAAGAAGGAATCGACGAGTAGAATGCAAATTCTTATTGAACTGGCATAAGCTTACTTCAATCTATTATTCTTAGTTTTGCGAAGGCATGAACCCACTTCATCCTGCTCATTCGTTTTCGAAGTCTATCACATGTGTCAATAATATGTCCTATTTCAAATATGTCAGAGAGCTCTCAAGCTCGTTTCAATATAGCCCTATCAGGCCCCTTACAGTCATCAGCAAACTCTTTGGATCCATGTATATAAAGTTTGTTGATCGCCTCAATAAAAATGTCATGGACGACAAACAGTCTGGATTTCATTCCAATAGGTTCAATCTTGATTTTTCCTCATTACAGGCAGAATCAGTGACACTCGACAATAAATTAATCTAAAGAGTGGCATTGAGTAGGGGTTACTATGCAAAATCTCCAGTTATGTCATCTCATGTATTTTCACATTTATTAACCTTTGCTATCAGGTAGGTCTATGAAGATCATTGCAAAGGTCTAGGCTATTGACCAGTGCAGCTTTAATATCTGATTTCTGCTTTTTATTTACGATCTGCTTAAGAACAAACCCAGATAATTAGCAAATATCTATGAAGATGACACAATAATTTATAGCTGCATCTACAAAAATATACATGATAAGATCCTGGCTGCCGATCTCTCCTCTTAATTAGTTCTAAAAGCTCAGTATAAATAACTGACTTGTAACATTCAATACCTCAAGAATCATAACTGGCTTGCAACATTCAATACCTCAAGAATCATAACTGGCTTGCAACATTCAATATCTCAAGAATAATAACTGGCTTGCAACATTCAATACCTCAAGAATCATAACTGGCTTGCAACATTCAATACATCAAGAATCATAACTGGCTTGCAACATTCAATACCTCAAGAATAATAACTGGCTTGCAACATTCAATACCTCAAGAATCATAACTGGCTTGCAACATTCAATACATCAAGAATCATAACTGGCTTGCAACATTCAATACCTCAATAATAATAACTGGCTTGCAACATTCAATACCTCAAGAATCATAACTGGCTTGCAACATTCAATACCTCAAAAATCATAACTGGCTTGCAACATTCAATACATCAAGAATCATAACTGGCTTGCAACATTCAATACCTCAATAATAATAACTGGCTTGCAACATTCAATACCTCAAGAATCATAACTGGCTTGCAACATTCAATACATCAAGAATCATAACTGGCTTGCAACATTCAGTACCTCAAAAATCATAACTGGCTTGCAACATTCAGTACCTCAAAAATCATAACTGGCTTGTAATATTCAATACCCCAAGTATAATAACTGGCTTGTAGCATTCAATACCTCAAGAATCATGCCTGGTTTGTAACATTCAATACCTCAAGAATCCTAACTGGTTTGTAAGATTCAATACCTCATGTATCATAACTGCCTTGTAAGATTCAATACCTCAAAAATAATAACTGGATTGCAGCATTCAATACCTCATGTATCATAACTGGTTTGTAACATTCAATACCTCAATAATCATAACTAGCGTGTAAAATTCAATACCTCAAGAATCATAACTGGTTTGTAAGATTCAATACCTCATGTATCATAACTGCCTTGTAACCCCAAAAATCATAACTGGCTTGTAGCATTCAATACCTCAATAATCGTAACTGGCTTGTAACATTCAATACCTCAAGAATCATAACTGGCTTGTAACATTCAATACCCCAAGAACCATGCTAGATATGTTTCACCGAATTGACAGTGAATACAGGCCAGTCATGTTGTATAGCTGTACACTCAATGAGGTTGATCTTCTCTTGGAGTTCCCTCTACACCGTAAGTGAATCTCAGACGTTTCCCTGCAAAAGATGCAGTTCCATATACCAGATTCCACTTTCCATGCCTTCTTTGTACAAGAGTCAGATCAGACGAAGAATAGAATATTGATGTCATATCTGAGCTGGGGCTGCTCAATCCTTAATTTTCCGCTTTGATAGATTTCAAAAGCGTCTGTGCAGACTTGTAGGTGATGAATAATTTCCCACCCTGCAACCCCTTTCTCACAGTCGAAGCGTCACCAGCTTCTTGCTACTCTATCGCGCTATTTCTACAGTAAATGTTATGACAAGCTAAATTTCTTAGATCTACCAATTCAGATGTTCAGACATAAGACCCGTCATGACAGTTACATCAGGCATGGCTGATAATGTATGTTTTGAAAGGGTAGTGAAATGAAATGAAAATATTGGACAAGAAAGAACACTGGAGAGATAGACTGCTGAAAGAATCAGAGCTTTTGCGAGACTATGAAGTTCTTAGTAGGCCTAACGTAGAAATAGATACAATGGGGAAGACTCTAATAAAGAAAGCCACATTACAGCAAGTATTTAACAGCAGCAGCAGTCAAAACATTACAGACATCAGCAATCGTCAAAATGACAGACAGCAGCGGGAGTTAAAACATGATAGGCATTAGCAACAGTAAGAGCAATATTAATCAGCAGTCAGGTTAGTTTTAAGGCTCCATATTCATTAAACAAATCCTCCTAAATTAACCTAGTGAGTAAAACTGTTGATTCCAGAATTTTGTGTCATAATAACTGTGAGTTCTATCTCTGGGCCGAACAGCAATAACTGAGAAGTACTAAATAAAAGAATTATGGCCAGTGGAACGAGAACAGTCTACTCTCGTACATTAAATAAAGGGTTCAGTTAAAATTCCCTGTAGGTTATGCAGATCGATATACAGCTGATGAAGGCCGGTGGTCACAAATACCCCAACGTAATGATGACAAAAACTAATGAGGAGAATTGTTTGAATATAAAAAGTGTAAGTACTTTTGCTTGTAGTGCGGAACGTCATCGTCTAGATTATGATATTATTCTTTCTTCGTACTATACGTGCTATCCATTTTAGTTGTTGCTGCTGTTGAAATTCTTCAAGAGATGTTTTCCCTCTTAACTGATACTCGCTAAGACATACATGCTTCCTTTTCTCGAAGCAAATTTTCGCCATCGATCTTAGAAAGATGTTGTATACGGCTGACATTTTAGATATTTCTGAACGAATTTGGCGTCATACATGGCATCCCTGTGCAAAGTTCGATCTGCTGAGGCTATAAAAGAAAAACAATTTTGAGTGAATGGAAACAAAAGTAAAAGAAACATACATATTGTACGCGGACCTAGAAAATTATACCAGAAAATAAAAAAGACTAGTCAAGCGTACGTGGTAAAGTTGACCAACTGGAAATTATAAACGCAAATGTATGCATACCATTAAGGCCGATCATAAATGCCAAGGCCACAATCTGTTTAGAAAACGAAACGCGTTTTCTGACACTATGAAAGTTAAATGAATCAACCAATGTAAAGGAATCAGAGTAACAGAATGATTAAAAGAAGGGTTTTAACTATTCCTTTAGACAACTAAGTAAAACGAAAGGAAAGTGAAATGGTGGAGAATATCTCCAACTTACCAGAGATATGAGAATGTTGTTGACTGTGAATGAAACCAAATATTATGGGAGCGAAGGAAACAGTTGGCACTGCCCTAAGATCAAGTTTAGAAAAACGAAAGATCGAGGGTAAAATGGAAACCGTCAAGATGAACGAGCTGCAGAATTCTGATAGAGCAAATAGGGGTATCCAGAAATCTTCAGGAGACTTGCTATCACTTAAGCCATATTGAGATCACTCAATTACTATTGGATAAACGGAAACAATTTTCGTAGATATAGTCATAGACAAATCTTTGAAATGCCAATGAGAATTTAGATAAATACGACAGATAAATAGAGAAATAGTTCAATTTTAACAACGGTGAAATTTAACGTTTTGTGGTGATTTGTAATTATATAGAAATAAACTTTAGCAATTGCGGCTTTAATATCTGGATTATATTATTATAAATCAATAAAAATGTATTACCAGATTTCTTAATTACTCATAGCCGATAGTCATTAGTCAAAATGGACGCTAGAAAGATGAATTAGGAATAATTAATTAAGCAAATGCTCGGCGTTTTTATTTTTGCTTCTGTGTTGAGCAATAGTGGATTAGTTTGGCATGGAAATTAAGTTTTGCTTTAATGAAAATATTAGCTGAAAATAAAAATAAAACAAAAGGGGTGTGAATATATTAACTGCATATCGTTATTTATTTATTGTATTTTGTAGTGAATCCTCTGTACTTTATTGTAAAAAAAAGAAAGGACACTTGTAACTAGATAGAAAAAGCCTTGAATATATCAATCTAATCTGAATCTTCCAGAGGAAAAAAGCTTTCTCTCTTTGATGGGATTCAAACGGAATTTGTTATTACAAATTAATAGAACCGGGACAAACAGTTGCAACGCGACAGTGGTTAGTTTGATTGACTCAGTGAAAATGCAAAGAGCGTTTTATTAGCAAGGAAATCGTTTCGTGATAATGAACTTGATATGAATTCGACGGAGCAAACTTTCAAAAAGCAAGAATGGAAATTCTTCCCAACACTGGATATTCTCCAGACTTTTGGTAATCAGAATTTCACTTGTTTCTTTTAATCTTGTACGTGATTTAAAAGTTATTAAAATATTCCTCGAAGAATTCACCGAATTAAAAGAGGAATAGTTCTTTTATGATGGAATACACAATTTACCCGAAAATTGTGTAAGGTGATAAAGATGCTGAAAAATAATTTGATAACTGCACAATGACGAGAATTAATTTTGTGATCATGCCGCAATGATTTGCATCACTATACAGAGGCTTGGTGAGGTTGTAGATATCTTATAAAATACAAATGTAAAATAACCATCATAATACTATTTCTTTCTTTGATACTAGAGATGAGTTTTGATTTTTTATTAATATTTTTTATTAATATTAATAATATAATTAATATTAATAAATACCTTATTTGGAAAAATATTGGTCGGCTACCTGTTTCTGAGCTATCTGCCAGGGCGGGGTCTTAGTCAATCCCTGTTGGGGACACCTGCTCAGACGCGTTTATGCTTCTGCAACAGCCACAGAACCCACTTGTAGTTTATACTGCAACTATGCAAGGCACACTTTCATCACAGTTATTTTCCTTTAAATGAAGATAATTTCGACATTTTTATCCCAAATTGACAAAGATAACGCAGCTATGTTTTCTACCTAAATATGTCTGCTCGATATCTCCTCTGACTCATCGAATCTTTTGCTCAGTCGGAATTGAGGACCACTGTTTGGCTTTGCATTCATTTTCCTTTAAAATAAGCCATTTCCCCAGAACATCTCTGAAGTAATAACACTTTTGAGAAATGGAGAATTCCGGAGAGATATAGCGAAAACGTATGTACGTATGTTTGACTAAATTTACCAGCCAGATATTTTGGGTGTGTCAGATAAGGCGTAACTGACGTAGATTGCATAGAATCATTCAGCTGAACATTAATTTTTCACGGGAACCTTCTTGTTTAAAGTAGCTGCAGAGAACGGTTCACTATCGCCAGATAACTAACTTCAAGAAACGATTACAAGCTTTCAGTTGGATATTGGCGGTTTAATAAGGAAAGTAAAATGCTTGAGATCGTAATATTGATCAGAAAGTATCACTTAAATTTGTATGAAGTTGATTGAATGTCTTAGACAACTCTGGCACGGATTCTGTCAGACCAAGCTTTATGATTTTCTCACAAATTTGTATCTCGTATAGAATTTAACTATAACACTCGTCTTTTTCACGCAATTAAATAGGCTTTGCGGCAGTAAAAAAAAGTCTCTATCCTAGATCTGTTGGAAAAAAAGAGCGATCATAAAAACTCATTTGGTTTAAATCTATAAGTAAAATATAAACATTTTTTCGCAAGAAACTGATTTTCTAACAGCGAAGAACGCAGAAATTAAATATGAATATTAAACTCACTCTCCTTTTTCCGGATATTTCAGGTTTCGCTTATTTGTATGCATTGTCAAGAAATAGCGGTGGTGACCACTTATTAAATTTGCCTAATTAACGCGTAGCGTATAATTAAAGATGACGTATTTCCGATTATAGTGTAGGGACATATCGAGAGTAGAACGCCTTCCATGGGTTTGTTGGGAATATAAACCCATGGACGAATGCATATCATTTCTGCCTGAGAGAATTCTTCACTGACGGTTAATTGGATAATTTCTGTAATTTTTAACAAAAAAATCTCAATCACATAACAGAAAAAAAGAGATACTAAGTTGTCTCCAATGGTCAAATCATTCTCAAAAAGAAAGAGAACAAACTTGTAAAATAACAAAATCTGTAACATTTGCTAAATTCTAAATTGCATTAAGAATCTTTTACAGTGTAAAATGAATTAAATCCATTTGTTTATTTTAATAGAAGATTGTTGTGCATTGTCATGTATTAAACGTTTTAAAAAAGAAGATGCTAGACATCATCTTTTACATCTCAGAGGAGACTATACTGTAAAATAAAGCGTTTACTTTTCTAAATAGAAATCACTGGTCATTTCGTTCACTTATGATATATGTAGATAGATAGCTCGATAGCTAGATATGGACCGAGATAGATAGATAGATAGATAGATAGATAGATAGATAGATAGATAGATAGATAGATAGATAGATAGACAGATCGTATGCTGGAATATATAGATTTATAAATATGAACAGACTGATCTAGTTAGATACCGAGATAGATTGAGAGATAGATTTGCTTTTGTTTGTTTTATGGTATACCAACACCTCAATTTGTTATCTAATGCGGACAGTATTTTAACACTAGATTCGTATGAACAGAATATATATTCATTGTAAGTTTGTAGATCCGGTTATACTTTTGATATAGTTTTGTAAAGAGGGATGTTGTTGAAAGTCTGCTTTCACTGGTGTATTCATTGAAGATACAAGGATTGAAGAGAAATTGATTTTGGCATTCTAATTTGGTTTATATTTTTTGGTAGCGTTCTACTGTTTTCAGAAATTATATTATAGTATCCACCTTTACTTTGTCGAACAGTTCATACATATTGTATATATTATAGAATTTTGTCTTGGTAGAGCAAGATCTGAGCACTCGGTTAATATATTGTAATAGTATATGCCGTTTTACATGCTTGGCATAATGGTTGATCATCTTTGTAAGAGTGGGTTATTCCCATATGGTCAATTCCTACTCGGCTTAATACCAGTTCTTCCTTACGAGATTTTCTGACAGCTGACTTCCATTCTCCTCGTCTGGGCTGAATTGTGAAGCGTTTAATGCATGGGTTATCGTCCTAGTACGGCTGTCATTCCTTTTGAATGTATTTATTAATAACCTCCTTAAAATCTGTATGATTTAGTCCTTGTATTCACGTTCACATCTAAAGCTGACTTGGCTTCTAGATCTCCTTTATTATTACATTTAACTCTGATGTGGCTACGACTCCAGCATAGTTTGATGTCATTATTCTTGTTAATAGTGCTCATTTTGTATAATATTTTTTTATAATTGGGTTTTGGGATTTTTTTCTCTTCAAAGCGAATAGGACGGCGAGTCAGTCAGAAAAAATTGTTTGTTCTCTGAGAAAATGTTGAGAGCTAGCTCGATTGCATAATACTCTGCAGTGAAAATAGATCTTCCTTTTGGGAGGCGCTGTTTCCGGCAATATAATAATATAATAATATTTTGGCTTACTGCTACACATCCTATCTTGTCTTCAAATGTTGACCCATCTGTATAGATAAGTGTCTAGTTAGGGAAGTTTGCCAATATGTCCTGAAACTTATCCTGGAATGTGAGTGGGTGCGGTTTTCTTTGTTTTGTTTTGGGAGATTATGTAATTCTTGCAGAACTTGGGGTTGCTTAATAGTCCATGGTGGAATACTGGCTGCAGATGTTTCTTGTATACTTTTTAGTGTGGTGCCTAGCTCTTCAGCAAAGGATTTCATCTTGAGTCCGTAGGATTGTATAGCATTATCTTTTTGTCGGAATAGATCTCAGTAATTCGGTTCAAAGGTACTGCTGTAAGCTGGATTATTAGGGCATGAGTTTAGTGCGTCGTAAATTCGGAGTTGTTTCATTGGTTTCTCTGCATAAGGTGTGCACTGGGGATGTTCAACAAGTCCCGATTACTAATCTGAGGCCACGATGATAGGTTGCATTGAGAATTTTTAGGTATGACTTTCTGGCCGCCCTATATATGAAACTAGCGTAATCCAGTTTTGAGCGCAGTAGTGACCTGTATAACTTGATTGATGTTAGTCGATCTGCTCTCCATTCAGTATGAGCGACTACACGCAGAGGTTGTAGGGATTTGCAACATTTTGTTCTCAAATATTTTAGATCGGGAAGGAACATTAAATTTTTATCAAAGATAATGCTTAGAATGTTGTGTTTTCAACAACAAGGATTTCTGCTCCGTTTAATTTTTAACGTGGATTTTTGTGCAATCTTCTTAATTTGCAGAAATGTAGGCACTTGGTCTTCGTTTTGGAAAACCTAAACCCATTTTCAGTGGCACTTTTATGTATTTTATTGATACATTGTTGGTGTTGTCTTTCAATGGTATTCATATGACGATATCTGTACAGAATTAGAAAATCATCGACATACAGAGAGCACCTCAATTCTGCGCTTAGGCTTTTAACTATGCAGTTAAATTTACGCATAAAAGCGTCTCCGAGCGAATTCTTCTTTGTGGAATCCCTTCTTGATCTTTCAGTTCTGATAGCGTACATCCTGTCTTTCAGAAAATTCCCTATGAATTGAATCAACCTTCCGTTTTTACCCAGTGCATGCAGATCATTCAAGATGTCAAATTTCCCTGTTGCATCGTACGCCTTTTCTAAGTCAAATATGACTGCCGTGAGATGTTCTTTCTTAATGAAGGCTTCCCTTACAAAGGTTTCGATGCGTATTAAATGTTTCATGGTGCTTCTTTTTTTCCTTAAAAGCACACGGGTAATCACTGATTAGGCTGTTAGTTTCCAGGTACCAAGTCAACCTGTTGTTAACCATTTTGTTTATAGTTTTACATAGGTAGCTCGTTAATGCTATCGGTCTGTAGATTCAGGGTCTGTGTCACCTTTCCAGGTATGGAATAGGGATGATAAATGACTGACTCAACATATCAGGGAAGTTGCCACTTATCCATATGTTATTATTCATTTTTAGTAACAATTGTAATGATTTGTTAGGCAACAGTTTTATGAACTGATAATCGATATTATCTGCTCCAGCAGCCGTATTATTGGTTTTCTTTACGGATTAATTTAGTACCTCTGTAGTGAATGGTACGTTATAGTTCTCAGTGTTACTTGCTTTTTGTTAGAAGTTATTGGCTACTATTCTTGGCAGATGAGGTTTTGGAGATTGTTCTGGCTAACTGTTCAACGATATCCTTTTTTTTTCTTTTTGGTTATTTTACAATTATTTATCGAGAGTTTCGTTAGGGTGATTTGTAGTTATTTTTCTTATCAGATTTCATAGAGATTTTGTTTTTGTGGTAGAATTATGTCTGCTGACGTAGTCTTCCAACATTCTTGTTTTGTTTTAATCAAACATATTCCAGGCTTTTCCTCGAAGTTTCTTAAATTGTAACAAATTAGAGGTTAAAGTCTGTTCGTTAAAATCGCTCCAGCTGTTCGTTCAAATCTTTCAAGCTGTTCATTGATATCTCTGAAGCTAGTTTATTAGAACATTGATTTTTCACTCCGCCTAATTTCCATCGGAGCGGATTTTTATCATTATGTTCTGAATTTTGCAGAATAATCAGCAAGTGATCATTACTGCATGTGTCCGCCAGAACCTTTCAAGAGAAATAGAATAATGGATCACATATGGATAAATCTATTGTAATTATAATTCTCAAATTTATTTTACTTTGGGATACATCATTCCTAATTAGGATAGATGTAACGCCAGATGCATGAAGCCCAGTGTCATGTGTAGAAGACTGTATTTCTTGTACTCCTTTATATTCATTTTATCACCTTGCTTAACGAATGTTTCTTGGAGGCAAACAGCAGCCGGTGACCGGTCTGTCATTACCAGAACCAGTTCATTTATACTTGCCTTTGTTCTATCGCAGTTCCATTGAATTATCTTAGGCATGGCTGTTTAAACGTTTTCCGTCTTCAGCTTATGTCGTTTTGATTTCATTTTGGAGGTTTTAGACGTTTCAGTGTTCTGGCTTTCCATCTCCATGTTCCGTAGGAATTTAATCGTTGTGAATTTTCTTTGGCTGATTCTATTCTTTTGGGAGATAAGCTTTTCAGTCCGTCTTTCCTGGGTTTTGGTGGACGGATAAGAAATCGCTGTGCCCTTTGGTTAGTAGGAGATTTGGTATTTTCGGTAGGAGTGGTTTGTGTTTCAGCTGTCGTTTTGCTATGTGTTTTTTTTTCTTTATTAATTATTTCAGTTTTTTTTTCATTGTCCTGTTACAGTTTCGCCTGCACCATTTCTTTGCAATATAGACTTTTTAGGTAAATTTTGAAATTTGGGCCAATCATTTGGTGTCCGAGCTTCTCTGTATTTGTGAAGCTGACCGGCATTGTTTGTGGACTAATTCTCCGTTATTTTTGCGTAGGAATAGCCTTTCATGTAACCTTTTGCTACTTGCCGTGAAAATGGGATATTTCTTCTGTATTTTACTTTGGTAATTTCCCTTTCCTTTTTCCAGAAATCGCATGTTCTTGAGTATGGATGGCTTTCCGGGCAGTTAACACATCTTATTTCATTGTGGCATTATACTTCAGAATAGTCTGAAACGCTTTGGTCACATTTTACAAAGGTTGTGTGACTCTTGTAAATATCCCTAATGTTAAATTTGTGGCCCCTAAATCATCTTAGTGGAGCCAGGAGATATTGTTCCACTGGTTCATTATTATACCCTACTTGTATTTTGGGGGAGATTTCAGTTGTGACTAAAGTAAGGATATATGTGTCAGTTATAATTGTTTCCTCTTTTCTTTTAATTGAGATTTTATGTTAATTGAGATTTTAATCGTTAATCGTAATTTACTCAGGTGTGGCCAGAGACAACTGTTTACTTCTAATGACTCCCTTAGAATTATTCAGTCTTACACAAGGGAAATTTTTAATTTTGATATCTTGAAAGAGTTCTATTATTTTTTTCTGCGTGTTTCCTATTTTGCACTTCAACCAGCAGATTGCCATCTCTCAATTTTCTAATTGTTTTAGGATTTATCCTACTCGATAGTACCTTTTCAATCGAGAAAGAACAAGTTTTTGCAGCGGAGTTTCTTCTAGTGACGTGAGTACAAAAAATTCTTGAAAACTCCGTATTAACTTTTTTTTCAGAATCAGAGTCTGAAAGACGGCTTTTTATTATTCATTATTTTTGCATATAAGGATTAAATTCCTGTGTCCCCACCAACACGTCGGAGCCTGACATTAGGACGTGTCAAGGGGAGGGGGAATCAGAAGATTTGACACAACATGCTTATACAAACCAGTATATTGGTATTAGAGAGAGACTCTGAACCCCCGTTAAGCCATATGTTACACTTCCCAAATAAGTGTACAAAGTGTTCACAGTCAAGTCTAAGTCTAGATCTCTTCGAACCGATTGGCCCTCAGCCATCAGCTTCCAACGCCTATAAATTAGACAGAGATGGTATGTTATACCTGTGTATACTTGGGGTATTGTATTTTGTTATAATGTACTCCATTAATTGTTATAGCTATAGGCGCTAGGGCTTGTTATGACTTTCGGACTGGTCGGATCGGGCCTCTCCCGTCTAGTCCAAGTAAGGGCCAAAGTAGTGTGTTGGGAATCAGAAGGAATTAACCCTGACTCCTGAATCCCTCAACTACCAGGATTCCGTCCTCAGACATTACGGTTCGGCAACCAAGGCAAACAGGTGGCCTCATTGAGTGTGTGTCTGGGGGGGGTATATCTTCGCAGATTCGTATTCTGAAGCCGCAGCCGACAGGGTGTGATAGATTTGCATAGAGATAGAAAGATAGATATGAATTGATCGAGATAGATATATAAATGCATATATAGATAGATAGATAGATAGATAGATAGATAGATAGATAGATAGATAGATAGATAGATACTGCAGTAGTAACTGCAGAATGATTAATGCATTTATCTAAATATGTTTTCCTCTTATTAAATATCAATATTAACCAAGTAATTTGTAATAAACAATAACTTCCGGAACCAGGTCGCCGACGAATAAATAGAATTAGCTTAAGCGAAATTCTGAAAAGACAACGCAAACAAAAATAAACACATCTTCAAGTTATACTATCGTAATCAGATGCATCCTATTTGTAAAGAGAATGAAATAAAAATTTAAAAAAAAATAATTTGCCGATACATATCACTCAATGACCCTTACAAACACCGAAGATTTGTTATCTAAGTGTAAAAGATCTAATTTAATTATTAACACCAAAACTGGTATATAAACCCCCTCTTTATGTACAATAATGCGGCCTATTGAATTCCCATCCACCCCTGAAATATTGCATATCCAAAATTAATAATGAATGTACCCGATGCAAGGCAAAACTCAAAATGCAAGAAGATATTATTATACAAAATAAATAGCCTACACCAAATAAAATATTCACCATAGGAGAAGTATCTTGACTATAATATATTAAATGTGCGGATATATTTTATTAATATAAATAAATAAAATAGCCGAAATAATAATAGATTTAGAAAATAAATAAAATTTATAAATACATTAAAAATATTGTATTCTTTTTCTGCGGGGTCTTTCCCAAAAACAGTTAACAAAATGACATCACTATTGACTAATTCAAACTTTCCAAAGGATAAAAGAATGTCGACAAATTAATTCTGACTACAACACATGCAACAATTTTTTTTTTTGCAAATTACTGAGATGGTCGAAAGAATAGAACAATATAAATATCGGGCAATTTATCCACAATTTTGAGTACAGTACTCAATACAATTGAGTACATCGACGTGGTGTAATGTTTAGCAAAGTTTTCTTGCTAAATCAATTACGACTGAAAAGTTAATTTGATCATCATTTTGTGTCCATACATTCAAACATTGTGCACAACCAGGAGTAAGAATATCATCAATACTCAGAACATTTGAAAGTTGGGAAATAAAGTATAAAAAGTTTAAATACACAGGCATTGTTTGTTCTTTTTAATCAAATTTGTTTGGATGTAAATTTGACTGCATAGACATACATACATACATACATACAGACAGACAGGCCCTTATGTTTTTCAGGTTTTCTTTCAGATTTTCGAGTCACTTACATTTAGGTATTTATTTAAACGATTGCAGTGTTCTAATGAATAAAATCGCAACGCATTGCCACTGCTTTCCTTGCAGGCAGGTGCACTGCATTATTTCACTCGACTGGCTATTCGTGACATTCAAAGGAAGACAAATTAATTTGTTAATAAGCGCCATAATCCGTCTGCAGTAACTTAAATCAGCCTCACATATACATATCTAAAAATATTTTCGTTAATATGTATGTAAACACACACACACATTCGCACACATACACACACACATATGTATGTATATATGTACATATGTATAATAGCCACTTTTGAAAACACTTATTTTGATATGTATTTGTGATCAAACAGAGTCATAAGAAAAAAAAGCTTTTTTCCAATTAATGTACATTGGCAATACAGAACCTGATTCAATTTAATCCCATGAAGGCTGGACTTCTTTATTTACTTTAACTGTATCATTTGTAAATTAAATTATATAAAGTTATACAAAAATTCCAACATTCATAAGCGAAAACATAATCAAGTAGGGCCTTAGTAGAAAAAAGATAATAATAATAATAATAATAATAATAATAACAAGAAAGTATTCGAATGCTTAACGCGAATTATGTTCTGTCTCGCCATTTTTGATTTTGCTGAAATAAAATCTATTTTCTGACGACACTGTTTAATCAGCGAAACATTTCAAAATTGTTTTTTCTCTAAATTGTCATATATGCCATTCCATTAGATTCTCATCCAAATTTAAATCATACACTCACACACACATAATCATGCATATATATATATATATATATATATATATATATATATATATATATATATATATATATATATATATATATATGTATGTGTATATATTTAAATGCATAGATACATATATATATATGTATATAAACACACAGACAATATACATATACATAGAAATATATACACACACGTACGTATATATATATATATATACATATATATATGTATATATATATATATGTATATATATCCATATTTATATACATATATATATATGTATATATATACATATATATATGTAGATACATACATATATATATATATACATATATATATGTAGATACATACATATATATATATATACATATATATATGTAGATACATACATATATATATATATACATATATATATATACACACATATATATATATACATATATATATATACACACATATATATATATACATATATATATACACACACACACACACATATATATATATATATATATATATATATATATATATATATATATATATATATATATATATATATATATATAACCTTACTATTTTATCCACAATACAAATTGTACAACTAAAATGCTGAAAATTAGTTAAACGCAGAAATAAATACAGACAGATTTTCAGTCTAAAAATATCGTACTTATTAAAAGAGAAAATAAATTCTAAAGAAAGTGAAATTATTAATGCTTGGCAAAATGATAACTTCATTATTATGGATTATTTCAAATATCTCCCTTCTTAAAGGAAATCCACTTCCTCAAAACAACATACTTATTCATTGCCATAAACATTTTGAAAAATTAGAGAAAATATAAATTTTGTTTTAAAATATTTTGTACAACTTTATATAATCTAATTTAAATATGATGCAGTTAAAATAAATAATAGTCCAGCATTCACTGTATTAAATTGAGTAAAAACAAATACATAAATATATAAACAAGATGAAAGAAAATAAAAAATACACACTTACACATATAGGCCGAAGGATTTCGTCACTTATAGCCCACCATAGTTTAACTTTCTTGGTAATATTTCTTTTTACTTTCGAGTGTTTGCCAATTCAAATTTGAAAAAGGAATTTTATTTTATTTTCAAACACGTTGTTTATATGCATAAATACCGAAGTATAAATAAATTTTCTATACACGCTTTTATATATTTCGGCAAAGTTTACACTAAACTTAAATCTCACAAAACATTAGATAGAAAAAAGTAACAGTGAAGCCCTACCTAATTATTTTATAACAGATGCCGCCCGGTCTACATTTCAGAACAGAAGTAGAGGGTTATCCATTGTTTCTTTTTAGAATTTTTTCATTCACATTCACTCCCAGTAGCCCCTTGCGTCTTAGTGGAATTACCCTCTTACGTGGATTGAATTGATTAAAAGAAAAAGTGGGCTAGCATCGATGGTAAGGGGATAGATTTTACTTTGAAATATCAAGGACTGGAAGCTGAATGGTCACTGTAAATAAATAAAATAAATAAAATTAAAATAAATTTCTTTCTAAATCTCGGACAGATCAATATTGATGTATCTATATGTTTATCACTAAATTACTTGCATTGACAAGTAAAGAGATGATAATTGAAAAATTATATTTTCGTCTAAAGTCAATACTTATCAGTATTATCTTAGAATTTTTCATTTAACTACATACATATCTAGGTAAGTACTTTGACAATATAGGATATTATGATGAAATATGAGAATGAAAAATTATTATTGAATATTAGGCGAGAATATATTGTACCTACATATTTAAAACTGAATTATGTGCATTGGTACGGAAGGATATTCTGTTGAAAAATAAATCTTACCTAAAATATATGTTTTTTTTTAACACATTCGGCGGCGAAATTATTGATGTAACGAGGTAGTTTTCTATGATTTAAATGTATTAATTAAAAGTTTTACATATATACATGATGGCGGCAAATTCATACTCGAGTATTGCCATTGCTTGATCAGTCGATATAAGTTTTGCTCTTATATGACTCTTTACGGTAGCCAGGGACTGGCTTTGTTTATTACAGATTACAGCTGAAAATAGCCATGACGTCTGCTGCTACTGTTTCCTAGTTATTGTTATAAATTTACATATGTCTCTTTACGCCTCCCATTGAAGGGCATTCTTTTCTGAAAAGTCTATATAGGAGGCACGGTGGAATAATGGGTAGCGGTTCGGATTGAGGAATTGGAAAGCCGAGTTCGAATTCCACTGGAATCCATTCACTTACGTGCTAATATCCTTGGGGCAGGTATGAATACTCTTCTTATCCCCCCCAGCTATGGGTAAATACCAGGACAGACCGGGTTCTATAGCCTTGTATGGCAACTTTACCGCAGGAAGAAATGGTTACCTACTAAGGGAAAAAATCTGCCTCGTCAGTCATGTATCAAATGATGCATAATCGCCTACGCGTGTATGACACATGGCGTATAACTGACTGAATATATATGTACCCATCTTAATGTAGTTAATAACGTTGCAGTTCATGTCACGTGGCAGCTCATATCACGTTGCTGGTGACTTTTGGGGCCAGCTTTACTTAGGCATTTTAATCACATTTGAAGACATGGGAAATCATATTCAATACCGACATACGTTAGGAGTTCAATGTTTTTGCCTTTCTTGAGATCTCTTGTCAACTGCTGGTGCTTCTTCCTGTGATCTTCAAATGCATTTGCACCTGCTTTCAAGGAACTGCCACAATCCAAAGCAACATTCTCCACGTCTTCAAGTGCAATTTGTGCATTTGTCAGTCATTGCTTCAGTCGATGTTTGAACGTCATTTTAGGTTTGTCTTCTGGTCGCTTCCCCTCAGACAACTCCCCATAGGAAAGCTGTTTCAGATGTCGCTGATCTTCCACTATTCCCACCACCTTTGGATGTTGCAGGATGATGCTTTCAATGCGCAAAGACTTACACTTGCCAAGGACTTCAACGTCACTAATGAGCACCTGCCAGCGAATTCCGGCAATGTTTCTCAACAATTTTGGTGAACAAGTTCTAACGTATTCAGGTGTCTCTTATGACCACAAACGATCGCTTAGCTTGCCAAAGGAAGCGCTACCTCTGCCAAGTCGCAGAGATACCTCAGTCAAATGTTCACGAGTTGTCCAAAGTGGTACCTAAGTACACAAACTTATTTGCAAACTTCAAATTCTTTTCATAAACATTCACAGAATGCTCAACATATTCTTTACATGACAATGGTCTTATCCAAACTTATTGACAGTCCGAGAACCGTGCAAGCATTATAAAGCAAATCAGTCAAATGATGCATGTCACTCTCAAAAGGAGTAGATAAATCCCAAACGTCAGCACACAGGATTTCTCGGTGAGGGAATTTTGTACATTTGTGCTGCCAGGTTACGCCGTAGATTAAACAATTTTCCCGACCTGCGAGACCTTATGCAATAAGGGGAATCCTTAAATGCCATCGCTAACACCATTGAACATAGGAGCGGAAATGTCTCCCTGCTTGACATCATTCTCTATGGTTTTTGGTTTTGCAAGGCTTTCATGTCTTCATGAAAGTGACGCAAAACATCTGTGAACATTGCAGGACAAACAAGCTTCCCTAAAGTCTTCCAGATAGCAGCTCGATTAACCGTATCAAAAACCTTTGTTAAACTAACATACATAATTACATACATAAATGTACTGTTGTGGAGTTATTTCCACAATAGAACTTGTAGGCGGACTAAATGCGTCCTAAATGGGGTAAACGTACAGAAACGTTAGGAACTTGTAAATAAGTGTTACGCAGAGTAATCGAGTTGTGGTCGCTCATAACTACTCTTCTACCTACTGACTCCTACTTATAATAGGTGGGAGAGTCTATTACCTAGACAAGGTGTCTTTCACTATAACATGTACACCCACACATTTATATATATGCATATATATATATATATATATATATACATACACATACACACACAGACACACACACACACACACACACACACATATATATATGTGTGTGTGTGTGTGTGTGTGTGTGTGTGTGTGTGTGTGTGTGTGTGTGTGTGTGTGTGTGTGTTGAGACGTATTTTTTACATAAACGCTAATATATCCTCCACTGATCCAAGTAAAAATGTAAAATTAATTATATACTATACTAAACTTAATACAACCAACCTAGTCATCTATAATAAATCATCTCCATCAACTAGCGTCTTACAAATGACCAGTATCGTATAACAATTTAAATTTCCTTTGGGAGAGTGCATCTCTGATAAAGATGTTAATCCGAATGTTGGTTTTATAACAGCGACGATGACGAGAAAGCTTACATTTCACTTGAACGATCGTAGTTCAATCTCAGAATATTTAAAGGAACGCTCATGTTCACATTCACAGTTTAGACAGATATTAGTCGAAAATACATCAGTGCTCCATCAAGATAATAATGATCAGAAACGTAAATTTGCTAGCACTTTATATAAGAGAATTGCAGCCAAAAAATAAATAAAGTCAACTACGACTAGAGTTCTTAAATATTTGTAGTATCAAAGTCTTATATATAAAATACGAAATTAAAATACTACAATTAAAAATCTTTAAAAGGTAAAAATAAATTTTGAATTTACGCTGTTAACGCATAACTCGTCCACACATATGCAACCCCAGAATATGGTCTCAAATGAGATTGAAATTACTTGGTTAAATAAAAATTCTTTGCAATTTTTCTGCAGCCGCCAATAAAGTAAGTCGCGGATGTGAAAGTATTAAAACTAATAAATAAATAGTATGTATATCTGTGCGTGCATGCGTGCGTGCGTGCGTGTGTGTGTGTGTGTGAGAGAGAGAGAGAGAGAGAGAGAGAGAGAGAGAGAGAGTCCGCGTAAATTATTTACAGAGTGTATCTGTAAAGGAACAAAATGAATAAAAAGACTTTTCCCTTGAGTAAGTCGCTTAGACGACGCAGCGCTTCGGCTCAGAATAGTTTTCACTCTTGTTTTTTGTTCATATATATATATATATATATATATATATATATATATATATATATATATATATATATATATATGTTTGCGTGTGTGTATGTGTCTGTGTATGTGTCTGTGTATGCATATATATATATATATATATATATATATATAAATTATTATTTATAGTGTGAAAAAATACTTTCTGTAAATTCAGATACATATTTTTTCTGATTTACTTACGTATACTGAGTGGGATGAAATTATTGTTAGATATACATATTTCTCGTGAAAATGAATTATATATATTCATATATAAATGAATTTTTATCCGAAATTATTAAATTGATAAGCAACAATGTCATGAATTTTAGTTAAAGTTTATAAAGTTAGATGTGAACTTTTTATTTAATAGAAACTCTTTATGTTGAACCATAAATATTTTTGTGTAAAATAATTTTTATTGAACAGGAGAGCATAGATATCAAGATGTACTTCCGAATAAAGTACATTAATGAGGAATGTGTGTGTGTTGAAAAAGAAATATATATTATTTAAAATAGATGCTTTTGCAAAAGTGTGAACAAGTGAACAATGATGGTTTATCCCTCAAATTATGGGCATTTAAAAAAGAAAGAGATCTCTATCTAGAAAAGGCAGGATGTGTGTATGTGTGTAACGAATGCACGGTCGGAATTTTCGACGGATTTGCACGAAAATTTACATGCACATGCTCCAAGTTAGTGGAAAGGCCAAAACCGACTTTTGCATTTCCCAACACCCCATTGATAGTAGAAATAGTCGATGTTTTCATGCTTCTACGGCAGTTTTCATGTAGTTTGCGGCCATTTTCTACTGACCAGAATGAGAGCCTATAGCTGGCTGCCACGAATAGGCAGGAAAATTCTATTGGCCAGCGTGAGAACCAACAGCTGACTGACACAAATGTTAACTAGCATGCTAGTATGCAACAAAATCGATAGCTGCATTCGACACAAGTGGGAAAAATTTAAATCTGCATGGCACTTTACTCCAATTGGCTTATTCGCTTGCTTAAACTCAACGTTGATTCTGATTCCGCAGAATTGCGTTGGGTGTGAAAAAGTATTTATTGTTAACATTCTTTTTTCATTCAGTTTTTCCTGTTACGAGTGCTTTTTTAAAGCTGATCGTTTTGTGTTCATTTTGTTTAGTTCTTTTTTCGTAACAGATTTAATGTTTAGTATAGAGCTTAGAAAAAATCGCAGTGTGAGATAGACAAGATGTAAGGCATGTAGCAACATCAGCACGGCAAAGGGCACCCCTTTAAAAGCAAGGAAGGGCAAAAATATTTTAAGTCAAGTGATAGCGATTGCTGTATGAGTCGTACGATTTTTTAATCAAGCGCCGGGCAACGCCGGGCCATGCTGCTAGTTTCATGGCTTGGAATAATTAATGTACCTCCGTATTTTTCTCTGAATTAAATGCATGACAGTGGAAGAAGAACATGTTAAAAAAGAAATAAATATTTTGTAAAATTAAAGCTTTTTCAGCACAGTTTCTCGGACTTAAAGTGATACTAAAATATCCCCGAATTAAATGCATGGAAAAGAAAATATGTTACAGTGAAAAATGCTTTGTTGCGTATAATAAAGGTAATTTCAATAATAGCAAGATTACTCATTGATTATATATTTATTACAGAACTAAATGCATCATTGACATTACTTAATTATATATATATATATATATATATATATATATATATATATATATATATATATATATATATATATATATATATATATATATATATATATGAGGAGCTGTGATACACCGAAACAGTACTGTCTGTGAATGACATAATTTAGCTCTTGAAAATAAATTTCAATTCAGCACTGTTGAGTGATAAGCTAATTCTATAAACAACAGCCACCTGCACGAATGCAAAGCTCTACAGTAAAATGAATGGAGCACTTTGGCTGATTGGCATTTGTTTACATTTGTAAAAACAATACGTTAGATTTAGTTGTGTAACTCTACCGAGTGAAGATAGCTCTGGCTGGCACCAAATTAGTTGAGTTTCAATCCTGGCTTGAGGCATTCGGAAGTCTAGTCGCACTAAGGAGCTGTGATACGAAACCGTACTGTCTGTGAATGACGTGATTACACACACACACACACACACACACACACACACACACACACACACATATACATATATATATATATATATATATATATATATATATGTGTGTGTGTGTGTGTGTGTGTGTGTGTGTATATACATGACGAAATATAGTCTTAAGGCGTGCTATATTTATGGGATAAAATGCTCAATATCAGAGATAGAGCGTGTGTAAATATAAAAGTGAACATTGAAGTCAACACTTAGAGGCGACAGTCTGATTCATGCTAGACCAAGCGTCAGGCCACAGCTAGAATCGAAACCCGACTGAATTGGCCGGACGTCTACCTACACTGATGAACTGTGATACAGCGAAACAGTCTGTCTGTGGATGACAATATATATGCTTCTGAAAAATTTATTTTGGTTGAGCTCTCTGGGGAGGAAGTGTGGGTTTGTAAACAGTGACGATTACTTTTAATAATGCAAGACTCTTCGTCAGTATTATTCAAATGATGTCATTTTGGATTTTCCTGTGTGTGTGTATACACACACACACACACACACACATATATATATATATATATATATATATATATATATATATATATATATATATATAGAGAGAGAGAGAGAGAGAGAGAGAGAGAGATAATATTAGTGGTAAATATCCAAGAGGATAGAATCCAGGTAGAACTCAATGTCCAGGACAGAGTAAGGATTTGTAGGTCTGATGAATTGGATCGCATTTACGATTCCAATGGAATAAATTATGATCATGGAATATTAGTGTTTAATAATTTTAATGCCTTTAAAACGAAACTACTGTCTTTTAATCGTTTGATAGAACGCTTTTTGTCTTCCATCAGCATAACTTATGCTAACCTCAAAGTCAGTGACACATTGCGCCTGCTCCGAATTACGTTTCCCGCTGGCATGAATTGTTAAGATTATGTTGAATTATTTGCTATGTCTGCCGCTATATATATATATATATATAAATATATATATATATATATGCCTGACGAACGATTGCACTAGCCTGAAACAGACTGTCGCCTCTGCTGTCCACTTTTATATTTACACACGCTCTATCTCTGATATTGAGCACTTTATCCCATAAATATAGCACACTTTAAGACTATATTTCTTCATATATATATATATATATATATATATATATATGTATATATATATATATATATATATATATATATATATATGTATGTATGTATGTATGTATATATAAATAAAAAGGAAAGAACAGTAAGATATAAAATCCGGTGTTCTTATAGATATTTTTATTTTTACACAATAGTGCTCTATGTAAATTTAAATTTACAGAGCATTAATATTATAAATTAATAGATTTAAAATATGGTTTTACCGCTACACAGTGATAACCATGTTTCAGAAATGGAAGCTAAAGCCACTGAATTTAATTTTGTTATTAAACCAAAGACATTAGTTCCATTTCCTCATCAAGCGAATTTTGGAGTAACTTACTTTTTAAAATTTCCAGTGCCGTTAACAACCGTAAATTTTAAAAAGTAAGTTACTCCAAAATTCGCTTGATGAGGAAATGGAACTAATGTCTTTGGTTTAATAACAAAATTAAATTCAGGGGCTTTAGCTTCCATTTCTGAAACATGGTTATCACTGTGTAGCGGTAAAACCATATTTTAAATCTATTAATTTATAATATATATATAAATATATATAAATATAAATATAATTATATATATTCTCTTTGGGTGATATATATGTATATATGTAGATAGTATATGTATATACAGAGTGCGATGGATTAATTATCGGCATTTTGTAAATTTTGCATGCTGTATTGCGTCCGAATCTCCAATACCAGCATTTTCAGAGTGTTAGGGCGTCAATAAGAGTTAGGGTGCAGTGGATTCGTAAAGAGTTGGATGAGTCTAATGGTGATTACGAAGTTACAGCAAGTCAGAAAACTCACTCGAGTCGTTTTTCTAAGAACTCTATTCATTGTGCCATAGGATATCAGACTAAACACTGAGGCCTACATCAAATGCCTTGATGAGGTAGTTCACTCCTAGGTTAATATAGGTGGCTGCTGGAAGACTGGCTGGCAATAAGACTTCGCACCATGCAAGATAAGTAGGAAAATCTTGTCATAGATGTCAAAACTTTTCTGCGACTATATCACCCCTTACATATGGCCAACTACCAACCAAAACTGCCACCCATTTAATAATTATGTGTGAGGTGTATAGTCCCCAAAACTCCTTGTAATACCAAAGATGAAATGAAGTCAAAGATTATGGCTTCATAAATCAAATTAAAAAAGGAGGCCGAAGTCATCTGGAGGCCGTGGTTGAATAAATTTACTCTTTAGTATTTCGAGATATTTTTGTGTAATTTTGACAAATATATCCGTAAAAATGAGATATCACTGTTATTTTCATTTTTGCATCATGTAGACGACAATTTATTCAACACATCCTATATATACATATGTGTATATGTAGATATATACATTTTTCATATATACAGTTTGTCATTTTATAAACCAATGGGTAATGAATATTACTTCTATTATATATATATATATATATATATATATATATATATATATATATATATATATATATATATATGAGTGTGCGTGTGTGGAGGTGAGGAGGCTCTAATACGGCTAGATAAAAATATGTAGTATAAGAATGGAAAAACTTGATTACACTTGATTCGCAACATTCTTTGCAACAATCCTCATACATAATTAAAATTCCATTATTTAATTATTTTACTTGTATCAATAAATGATGGAAAATCGGTAACTCGTATCGATAAATCTTAAAAGAATTCTTTACAGACAACGGAACAAGGATAATGCAATCTTATTTTCTCAAAATATTACCTCAAATATTTTCTCAAGACACCCAGCTTATATTTCGAATACGTCTCATATATTTGACAACAACAACAATTTGAAAGGGAAAATATATTTAAAAATGTGTGAGTATATATAGTTTTCATTCGCTTACGTACACATTTCCGGTTATATATATATATATATATATTAGTTATATAAACAAAAACATATAGAGATTTTTGTCATGGATGTAATTCCAAGCGCATACACAGATATTAAATTATAAAAGTATATATATATATATATATATATATATATATATATATATATATATATATATATGTATGTATATGAAAATTAAAAGTTATCCTTAAATCCATATATATATATATATATATATATATATATATATATATATATATATATATATATATATGTATGTATGTATGTATGTATGTATGTGTATGTATATATAGGTAAGTTTGTATGTATACACAAATGTATTTACGTTTCCCCGGCATGCATCTGCAGCCATGATCGATGTGTTTTTAACTACCTTTCCCATTTAAGTAATTTTATGGTAGCGAATATTTTAATGCTGAAGGAATTTAAAAGTTTCAATTTCGGTAGCCTGTCTCATTAGGAATGGTCCGCTTGAGGATAAAGTTGCTGACAAATAATATATAATTCGAAAAACATGTGTGGTCCATTAATTACATCGTTTCAAGTCTAAAGCTAGTAAATAAAACTAGCTTCAAATCATACTAAACGAAGTCGTAAAAACTACATGAAATAATCAGTTTGTTGTTTGACATAACATTTTACAGGGAACACTTAAAACTCAATTGGCTGTGATGCTATTACTATGATTTGTCTATATTTTCAAGAAATATTTTCTTCTTTGTATACAATTATGCTTCATTTATAGAGGTTGTTTTGTCGGACAAATTGAAGGTAGATATATTGTTGTTGTCTAGTGTCTGAGTTTCATTTTCAAATTTTTTTACGTCTTTGGCTGACTGATTTACAATCCGAAAATTTTCTACATAAATGTGAAAAAGTACAGCTTAATCAAATGTATCCAGACAGCTTGTATTGCTAATAAAATAAAAAGGAAAAGAAATTCCTATAAACTTAAAATGAAAACGTTACTCGAATTTATACGGAAATTACTTGCATTCAGACTAATATCATTATCTCTTTTATACCTTACAACATTTCGGCCATTTACTTCTTCTGGTGTCTTCAGGATATAAAGAGATGAGTCTTCTATATTATTTACGGGTGCAGTTTGTTGTCGTTTCGTTAATTTTTGCGTGATATCTAGGGCTATTATATTTTTTATTATTATTGCTCTTGGTTCGATCCCTAGACATGGCGGTAGCGATGCATATGAATATGTCTTGTTAATGAGATTGTTATAATCGAAGTTAAGAATTAATTTTCATTCCGTCACATACCCTTTAGTTACCACATACTTTCGACCATGTGCAATATCTAAGTTACGTATATTATTTACATTATTCGGACTATCCTCATATTGTCGCCATATTTATTACAACGTTTCGGCCGTTGTACGCTCCGGCCTTCTTCAGGTGGTTAGAATGTCGAACTGAGCCCTTTATTTCGCTCACTGTGGTAGACTGTTCTAGTTCCACGTGCCATGTTTAACGATGTCTGTTATCAGTTATCTCCTGTTAATTTCCCTCTGAAGGTTCTCCACTACCTTAAGCGAGTATTGAACTGACAATCTTTGGGTCTTGTCACTGGATCTAACCAACGCCTTTATCCACTGTGCCATGTGTAATAAAGATGAGAACAATAGTCCGAATAATGTAATTAATAAACATAATACCTCATCTCAGAAATATAGACAGATATCTAAGTTACGCTTACAAAAATCACCATAATATTTTAATTGTTCGATTTTATGACTTTTTGTTATGGGGACTCATTTATAAATTAAAGTTTATCGTAACTGCTTATATATAGTAAAGAATACCATTATGTGTGTGAAGAATTTCCTTCTCTCCTGAAAGCTAGACATAACATTGAAAACAGGTTTATAATATTAAAAATGCTGGAAAATCTTCCGTACATATAATGTACACAAAGTTCTGTCCTCACACAAGTTACAGGCATTCGTTTAAGGCCTTAGAACATCTTCATTACGGATAAAGAAAACTAATGTTCGCTTTAAATTTTTATTAGATTTTTGCGTTAAATTGAGGGTGTCGCCGATGCTATATTTTTTAATTTAACTGGAGATTTAGTTTGATAATTATAAAGAAGCAATTATCGTGATAAATTTAACTTCATGTTCTTTTTTAACGTATCAAATTATTTCAAGACATGAGCTATCATTGCGCTCTATTACCTGTCATTTGTTACCTTAATTAATGTTTTTATTAATTTACACCACAACTTATGGCCATATCACATTGAAACACCGGTTCTCGTACGATTAAACCTTGCCAGTACCTAGATAGGAGACTGCTTTGGAATACTAGTTACTGTAAGCTTGGATGTGCGGCTGGGGTAAAGGATAATGGCACGGAATTGTTAATAAGAGAGCCATGTTCCAACCCCAGTTCGATTCGTTATAGTCACTTACGCACAAATACCAATGCGAAATATATGAATCCACCTATGGGTTAATTAGTAAGACTTGTAAAACTGAATCATTATTTAAAGAAAAATCTTACAATCTAAACATATTTTCTGTCGTTAAATAATCTTCAAATTGTTGATAATCCGGAGAAAACGAATCAATCAAATTTCTACATCTGCTTTAATATCCATTCACCCAAACTCGTTAAGTAGATTACGGCAGTTTCTTCTGCTTTTACTGCCTTCATTATTTCGTGTATATGTTCCGTTTGCCAGGTTCTCATTATGTGTTCCAGAAATACCAACTGTCTTCTCCGATTGTAGCTATACATTTCCTTTTTGTTTCTCTTTATCATCAGACTTCTTAGTATTCTCAGCATGTCTGTAAAATCGCATCTAACCTCATGATCCTTTTTTATATGTGAAGAATTTGCCCAGCATTCATTGTCGTATTAGAGACTGGATACCACATATAATCTCAGAACGCATTTCTTTGTTTCTAATGAAATTATTCCTACGTCTTTATACTTTACTTCGTTTTTGGAAGGCCTCTTTTAATATTCCTATTAACTTTCTGATTTCTCTGTGACTCATTAATCACATTAATCTAGCCAATATTACAGGTGTTTTTTTTATGTTGTCAGCTAACAAAATAACACACGCTGTAAGTAAAATAAATATATTTGTCATGTATATCTTCTAGAAATGATAGTACATGCAATTGATTACGTGAATTACAATTTGGTCACTACTTCTTTCCTGTCTTTTGCATTTTGTTCTGTACTGTTTTTGTAGAATTTTGAATAACTTAACAGATTAGTTGTTTTAAAAAAAGGTAATGGTAATATAGCCGTTTCCTTACAAGGAAACATTCGGCATTCATTGACTGTGTTGCCAGAGCTGCTTTAAATTGAGTCTTATAGAAACTTTCTCTCAAAACTTTTTTTCAGGAAAATATGTTTCTCAAACCCAGTATCTGTTATCATCCTTCCCAGTATTGATGGGCGTTTCCTTCCTAACCTTTTATGTGATGTAGTGTGGAAGGAAAACATCTTGAATTTGGCATTATTTTCACTTCGAGTAACATGTGATATCCAGTTTAGTTGATGCTAATGTTGATATTCCTCAATTCACATGGCTTCTGATATTTGGTGCAGTTCTTTTTGATTATGTAGATCCAGTACACGAGGTTCGAAACTCTAGCCTTCAGCGAGATTCACTTGCTCAAAGCCGTTTTTTAACCATTGAAACATTTTAGATATTTCTGAATGTTTGGCTATATATGAAGGTTATTTAAGAACACGACACGAGTTTTCAGGCTATTGTCTTCTCGCAAATTGCAGTGTTGGGCAAAACTGTCTCTACTGCAGTCTACTCTCTGTGCAATCTCTCATACGAAATTTCCTAAAACTGAGATGAGGTGTTTGAATAATGTAATGTCGACAAAATCTAAACACCGAATCTTTATGAATGATTCAATGTAGGCACAATCACAGCTTTCATCCAGATTCGAGATCATACTTGGTGTTTTGAGAAAAGTTTAATTTGACTCTTATTTCTTGGAACACTTGATAGGGGATGATGGTACTAGCTATAAATACTTACAACATATGTCAAATGAAGCAAATTTCTTCAAATGCTTATAAGCCCTCAACATATTTTTTGGAAATGAAAAAAACCCTTAATAAACAACATCAATGTTATCAATTTAACGTTTTCCGCTGACATGATGTTGGAAGGTTATGTTGAATCAATTGCGCGGTCTGCTGCTAGGAAAAATTGATTTACTTGTCGTGCTAGACAATTTTTCTCGCAAGAATCTATCTTACACATCTACCATTCGTCTTTTCGTTGAATTTGGCTCATATCCCAAAATTGCCTCACTGTTCCTTTTGGTGATAATCATTTTTCATATCATTCGTCTCGTTAGAAATTTCGAGAATAATTTAACAGATGTGAAGCATTTCTTTCCTTACAAATTTTACTTTATTTTGAAAACTCTAGATCGTTAACTTGCCATATGTTTAAGCGATAATATTACGTATAGGTTTAATGGAGAATATCACAATGTTTCAGTCATTCTCATGTTGAGCAATAACACAGTAAATAAGAAAACCATCTGAGGTAAACAAAACAATTTTTTCTGTGCATATTTAGCGTTTGAATATATATATATATATATATATATATATATATATATATATATATATATATATATATATATATATATATATATGATAAACTGTTTAACTTTTCAGAGCGTTTATTACTTTGGTGTGTAAAACTTTGGTCGCGTAAAAAGCATGCAAAATATGAACTTTAGAGATTTGCGTAGGAAATCAAAGTTTTGGAACAGAGTTAGAATTCGATCTGGAATAGTCGATAATTATACTCGTGGGTATTTCGAAGAATACCGTATATACTGGCATACAAGGTTGCTGGGCGTATAAGACGATCCACAAATTTTCAAGTTAAAATGTAGGTTTCGGGCTGCAAGAGGACCCCCACCTATATCATATTTTAAAATGTACTGTATAGAATTTATTAAATCAATTCAGTAAGCATATACTTTCTTTTCACCTTAATTCTAAGAAAAAAAAATGGAGTGGAAATAGTTTCAATTAACTAGCACAATCTGCAATACGTCATGAATAGGTGCTGTGTTTTCGGGAGATTATTACGGTAAGCTGAATGTTTTTTTCCCGCTAACCACCCAATCACTCCTCTGTTCTCGAATGAGATCTTTAAACGGCTTATTGAGTCACACAACCAGTTATGTTTCCGTTCAACATCACACTAACAATTTACCATAAACCATAGGATTTAAGGTTCATATTTTATACCTGGATTATATGACCTCCACCTATTTTTGAGGGGTGATTTTTTAAGGTTAAAAGGTCGCCTTGTACAACGACATATACGGTATATTTCATCGCGATAGCAAATCAGCTAATCTTTAAAGTGTCATACGTAATTGATGAGAGATCATGTCTTTTTCGATTCATTAGGCAGAAATGTTTCTCCCAGTAGGTTGCCGTTTCTATCTGT
This sequence comes from Acanthosepion esculentum, assembly GCA_964036315.1. Classification (NCBI taxonomy): domain Eukaryota; kingdom Metazoa; phylum Mollusca; class Cephalopoda; order Sepiida; family Sepiidae; genus Acanthosepion; species Acanthosepion esculentum. The sequence continues at coordinate 135,160,937 of OZ038480.1, forward strand.
GGTAGACCGGTTGCCAACAAAGGCTAGGGGACCCCGTCTGCCCTGTTGTTTAACCCATAGCAGGGGAAGAAGAGATAGATTCAGATTTTTCCCAATGGTATTTGCACGTAAGAGAACGTAACAAACCCGACTGGATTTCGAAATCGCTTCTCCGATTTCTCTTTGCGAGCCGATATACATTACACGACAAAGCACACACCTGAGGGCAAATTACCATCTGCGTTAGGGGGGGTATTATCTTGTAATTACGCCAATATCGATTCGATGATTGACATCACGCACAGAAACACACACATACAAATAAATACACACGTGTGCGTATGTATGTATTTGATATAAATGTTTGTTTAATTCGACCGACTAGTTCTGTCTAATTTTTTTTATATTTTCCTAATAATGTATTGTACAGCCAAAAGATGATCAAAAGGTATTTAAAATATGGAGAAAATATCCAAAGGCCATGTTCTGTTAAGTTTTTCTTCAAAAGCATTGGACCGTCTCGTGCATTATATAGATATTTTGCTAAATCCTGTCATATTTATAAAACAAAACAAACAAAAAAAAACGCTAGAATTCAAATTAATTCAAATACATATCTTTATAGATTATGTTATATTTGAATTGATTTGAAGCCTATCACCAACCACGTATTGTCATAATCAACTTCTTGTTAATGATTGAAACAGCCTATCAACGATTATGATATTAATATACATTATCTTATATCAACATTCGTAGGAAATCAGCAAAAAATTAGACATATTTTCTGTTGAATTTAAAAATACTTGTGTATTTGTCTATATTTCTGAGATGAGGCAATGTGAATATGATAAAAAAGATAAGGACGACAGTTCAAAGAATATAACTAGTTTAAATAATACTTACGTAATTGTTTTCTTCCTGATTAATATTTAGTATATATATATATATATATATATATATATATATATATATATATATATATCCTAAATATTAATCAGTTCAAAGAATATAACTAGTTATATTCTTTGAACTGTCGTCCTTATCTTTTTTACCATATTTGATATATATATATATATATATATATATATATATATATATATATATATATATATATATATATATATATATATATATATATATATATATCCTCTTCTTCTCCCTCCAACTATGGGTAAATAGCAGGACAGACTGGGTTCTATAGCCTTGGACGGCAACTGGTCTAGAAGGACAACTCTGAATTCAAAACCTGCGGAGGGTCGTTTGGGGACCTTGTGGCATTCGTTGCACCAGGTCCCTGTATTCGTCCCTCCAAAACGTGTGGATGGCTCTGCACAAAGCCTTCACCACTATAATCAAATCCTGTGTGGATGTCGGGCTTTCAGTTTCTGTTAACTGATCTGGTCTGGCCCTCATACGTCGAGTTCGACCGGAGAGTCCATCATATATATATATATATATATATATATATATATATATATATATATATATATATATATATGAGTTTATATATATATATGAGTTTATATATATATATATATATATATATATATATGAGTTTATGTATATATATATGAGTTTATATATATATATATATATATATATATATATATATATATATATAAACTCATAGAGACACACACACACGTATTCCTGTTTGTGTTTATACATACATACATACATACACACACACACACACACACACACACACACACACACACACACACACACACACACACATATATATATATATATATATATATATATATAAGCAAATATATGGATGTAGATCCGACGGTATGATGAAAATGTGGAAAAGACAAAGCAAAATCCGAATATGCAAGTTTACTGTTTTTAATTTGTTTTTTGTTTTGCTGTCAACGTCAGACGTTTCGGTCTAATAGACCATCTTCAGGACATGGTTATTGGAGACATATTTCTATTTAAATTTAAGTTAACATGAAGAGACGATAGACATAGGACTAGTCAGAAAGAGAAAAACTGAAATATATGTATATTTCAGGATCCTATCCTATATAATCTTTGTTTGGCATTAATAGGGATAATTCGATCCGATATTAAAACTTTAAAACTACATGGTTAAGCGTTAATTTTGTTTTGTTGATTTTCCGGAACTCATATCGATATGAACAGACATGAATCCCTGCTTTTATCATCACTAATATTCACTATCAATTGCCTTCATATATACTTCTCGAAGTAACCACAAAGTATTCCCTTTTATCCTGTTCGCGCAAAACTACGTAATTAATATACTGCATGAGATTTGCAGTAAACCATATGTTATAATGGATAAGTTATAAATGATTTCACATAACCTTCACATACAAGCAAATTGTTGGTGCCTGCTATTCGCTTGCACTAACATTGATATTACTTTATATGCGTTATAATTAGAATAAAACACAACTTGTCATATTACTTGAAGAAATCCTAACCGTTTTATCATATCTTGCAACAATAACTATCTCTAACTCAAATCTATAATTCCAGACATTTCTCTAGTACTTGAGTAACAGAGGTTAATACTAGAGAAAGTGATGATCTAGTAAGGCTATCATTTCAATTCAAGGAATGATTTCAAACTAAATGCTATAATTCACGTATTGAGGACTCACAGTGTTTAACCTGAAGTTTGAAATAAATCGATTTTTACACGGGTTACTACGGTGGTTGGATTATTTAAACAAATAACGTCCTTTGTCATTCTTCAGCGCTTGCGAAAAACGTCAAGATATATGAGAAATGCTTGCTAGAGGAGACGATATTGGCGGGCGGCAGCAGAGATTTCAACGGATATTGAGCCCCTGACTGCCACCTCTTCGAGCGTATATATTATTTTTCTTTTTATTAATTAGCGTTGAATTAATAGTGAACCTGGATCTCAGCGTCCACAGCATTCGCAATTCGTCGAACGATGGCTTAATGGCAGACGCCCTACTGCTGTGCAACGGTAGCCGGAAAAGCTGGTTACAAGATCACTTCCTCTCTGAATGAAAGACGACACTCTCTTCGACATCCATCAGCTGATTAAAGGAATAGCCTAATGTTTCGTATTGCAAATAAAGTGTTACCGACAGGAGGGGTATTTCAATTTGTTATCACGTGCCTGTTTAAAGTGGATCAGCTGCAGTGCGAATTAGAGTACGAATTTAACTTTTTCCTAACGTGTATAAATATATATTATTATTTTCCCTCGAGATAAGTGAATGCTTGAAATCGATATCTCTAAATTAACGTGTTTTTGCTTATGGAAGTACACGTTTTATAACAATAACATATGCATGACGCTATTTAAGAAATTATTTGTAAGATTTACAATCGGTTTGTGTAATAACTTTAAAATTAACTTAGATATATGCATTATTATATAGTTACTGAATTATATATATATATATATATATATATATATATATATGAAGAAATATAGTCTTAAAGTGTGCTATATTTATGGGATAAAGTGCTCAATATCAGGGATAGAGCGTGTGTAAATATAAAAGTTAACATAGAAGTCAACACTTAGAGGCGACAGTCTGTTTCATGCTAGATGCAATCGTCAGGCCACGAGTGCTACTTGTTTGTATATTATATGATTGTGTATGTATTGTCTTTTGCAATATTTCACCCTCTCCTGCCGATATCATCACTTCAAATGCATCTAAGTTGTAACGGGGTTCAGAGCAGCATTAGATCTTAACGTTTATTCCAACTTAATTTCAACAAAAAAAAAAAAATAGAAAAACATGTATTTTTTCCTCAGTTTCTTCTTTAAATAATTTTATAATTTTAAACTTAATATAGATTAAATTTAAAATTTACAATTGGTAATTTTTAATTTTGTAGTATAATTTAATATTTATTAGTTAGAATGAAATCTATTTTAGTCTAACCCTAATATTAAAGCATTAAATAATTATTATAAACAAAGTTCTTTGCCAAGTTATTTTTTAATTCACATATACTTGTATTTTGATTGGTTATTCCAGCTTATGTAACAGCGTTTCCCCTAGCGAAGGGTGTTTGATTGATTTGAACCTTTTAAAACCCTTTATTCTACATTAACACCATCACTTGATAAGACACCAAAAGTGTTGAAACAAAATGGCTATTTTTGTAGTGACTTTATAACGTATTTATGTTAGAATTTTCGAATAAATAATTATATATATATATATATATATATATATATATATATATATATACACATACATACATACAGAGAGAGAGAGGGAGAGTCGGAGAGAAAGATTGAGTGAGAGAAAAAGAGAGAGAGAGGAGAGATAAATACATGCATACATAGATACGTAGATATGTATGTGTGAGATTTTAGCCATACATGTCTGTGCGATCACTTTCCGTTTACACACACACAGACGCACACACATACCCCCCATATATATATATATATATATATATATATATATATATATATATATATATATATATATACATTTGTGTATTTAGGCAGCAATCCTTCTTTCAATCACATTTCATTAAAAACGACTGACAAGGTGCTTTTATTTAGTTTTTTATATAATTTCTCGTGCGATCTAATAAAGTTTTTCTTTTCAGAGGATAAATTATATAAAAAAGAACATTCGGACAATTTTTATTTAATTCATCCTCTGAAAAGAAAAACTTTATTAGATCGCACGAGAAATTATATAAAAAACTAAATAAAAGCACCTTGTCAGTCGTTTTTAATGAAATATATATACATATATATATATATATATATATATATATATATATATATATATATATATATATATATATACAAACAAAATGAGTACACATTTCTCTCTCTCTCTATATATATATATCCCCATCTCTCTTTCACTCTACACGCACTCTTGAGCCCTGGGAGACACCTACACTAATAGGAAATGAACTAGGAGCGTGTCAATTACCTATATTTCCAATGTACAATATCCTTATTCCATTTTTTAAAACAATTGTTAAGATAATTTTTGCTCACATCTTATATTATTTTCAATGATGTATAAACATTTATATGTGCAACAAAACAAGGTAATTTAACCCTCTCCCGTGAGATCTTCTTAATGTGGTATTGTTTTAAGCCAATTCGAAAAATTTCCCTCTCCCTGCGGCCACTGTCTCGCTGGTACCAATATTCCACCCACTCTCCTTCTTTTTAGGGAGGTGCCTCCGGAGAGTTGGAATCACCAGGACAAAGCATATTTTCCATTAATTATAAGAACAGATACATTATTTACATTATTCGGACTATTGTCCTTATCTTTCTCGTCATATTTATTACAACGTTTCAGCCGTTGTACGCTTCGGCCTTCTTCAGGTGGTTTGAATGTCGAACTGAACCCTTTATTTCGCTCACTAGGGTAGACTTTTCTAGTTCCACGTGCCATGTTTAATGGATGTCAGTTATCAGTTATTTCCTGTTAATTTCCCTCTGAAATTTCACCACTGCCTTAACCGGGTATTGAACTCATACACTTTGGTTCCTGTCACTGGATCTAACTAAGCATTTATCCACTGTGCCATGTGACCTTGAAGACGTCAGATGGTTAGATATTCGTGCCAGTTTTTGGTAGGATTTTTCAATTTGTCTCCATATTTTTAGTATATCGGGTCCGTACCGATTCTTCACTATATGCCTATATTTTTTTATATGAGGTATTATGTACATTATTTATATTATTCGGACTATTGTCCTCATTTTTGTCGCCATATTTATTACAACGTTTCGGCCGAAACGTTGTTATAAATATGGTTACAAACATGAGTACAATAGTCGGAATATTATAAATAATGTACATAATACCTCATCTCAAAAATATAGACAGATATTATAAGAACAGATACCACGCAAAAATGCACACACAAACGCACGCCTGCATTTATATATAATGCATATTTCAGTAGGAAATTCTCATTCCTTTATTATTAAATCAGACAGAAAATAAATTCTTTATAATTTTTATTATTTATTTCCACTTGTTTTCCTACAAGAAAACGAATGTCTGGTTCCAGTTTGCATCTTCCTGGGATTCCGTTCCACAAAGCAACAGAAGAAATTATTTGAATGGAACTTATTCGTTACTCAAAGAATACGAAGGTTATGGGGGTGGTTCGCCTCAATGCACGCGGCGTGGCGTGTCTTAGCTGAGGGTAGGGTTAGAGTTGGTGGAACTATTGAATGTAGATCATTTGAATTTTTTTCATGGAAATAGCGGGAGAGTAGCGAGAGGCTCGCAAAGTTTCACGTCTAAAAAAGGAATTATAAGGTTGAAAAGAATTTATCACCTACAAGGCAGCGTAGTCGCTTTATACTTAACTCAAGACGGAAAGTGAAAATGGGTATGATCATCCCAGATGTGGCAACCGTACTCCATTTTCAGCCTGATTTAGCTCTTGTAACGATAGATCATAGTAGAAGGAGTCACATATTACGGGAGCGGTACAAATAACCGACTATATTCCCATCATTAACAATGGATCTTATATACACGTCTCAATTGAAACAGGTGTTCAGAACAAAGGGCCTCTTTGAGGACCAATATTAATTGTGATATACGAAAATTCGAGGTTTGCTCTAGATGATGATGGAACTTTACAAGTTTGGTTTGTGTCCCATTGAATGTGATCAGACATTTCTCGTCAATGAATTATTAAATCTAGATGAGAAAAGAGGTCAATTACCATGCACTGGTCCTCATAATTTCTAGACGTGCACTCAAATACCATTGTATCATGTGCATAGGCATCATTGATATAAAGCAGGAATTGGATTTGAACAAGATGCGAAACTTGGACAACGCCTTCGTTCATCTCATGGGCTTCCGAGGAACATCCATGAACAATTACTTTCATAGACCTTCTTGATACAGAGGGTTTCCAAAGTTGGATACCTTCTGCAGACAAATCACACCTTTAAAAAGGCTTTTGATGTCTCTAATGCAATCATCCTTTTGATAATACGCTGGAAAATTATCTGCCTGCATCACCGTTCATCCTTGCATATTGATATTGAATAGCATTCACATACAAATTCTGTGTGATTAATTCACAGATTTTTTTCATATGCGTATATTGAATCGATTGGGTTCGTTTATTACTAATAGTATGTCTTTCTAGAGCTTAAATTCTATTGTCGATGTATGTTTTTAAATTATTTATTAACATAGCGATTGATTTTCTGTTCTTCGAAAACATCTCTATTCATTCAATTTACACAGAAAGTGATTGATATTATCTGTTATGTTGGAAACTCCATATCTTTTTCAGTCTTATAAGATTAGATTTGATGTTATCACGGCCATTAAAATTAAATAGCTTTGTGAACAGAGAGTATCTCTGTATCTGTCTACATTTCTGAGATGCGGTATTATGTACACTATTTACATTATTCGGACTATTGTCCTCATCTTTGTCGCCATATTTATTATAACGTTTCGGCCGTTGTACGCTCCGGCCTTATTCAGGTGAGTGAGATGTCGGACTGAATCCTTTATTTCGCTCGCTGGAGTAGACTGTTCTAGTTCCACGTGCCATGTCTAATTGATGTCAATTATGAGTTATCTCCTGTTAATTCCCCTCCCCAAGTTCTCCACTGCCATAACCGGATATTGAACTCCTACTATTTGGGTCATGTCACTGGATCTAACTAACACCTTTATCCACTGTGAATTAACAGGAGATAACTGACAACATACCTCCATTAAACATGACACGTGGAACTAGAACAGTCTACTCTAGTGAACGAAATAAAAGGTTCAGTTCGACATTCCAACCACCTGAAGTAGGCCGGAGCGTACCACGGCCGAAACGTTGAAATAAATATGGCGACAAAGATGAGGACAATAGTCCGAATTATGTAAATATTGTACATAATACCTCATCTCAGAAATATAGTCAGATACTGAAGGGCCGAAACATTGTAATAAATATGGCGAAAAAGATGAGGACAATAGTCCGAATAATGTAAATAGTAGACAGTATCTCTGAAATCGCTCTTGAGAATTAGTTCTACTAAGAGTTCTCTTTCAGTTATTCAACCCCGTTTTAATGGCGTTATTTACGAGTCTCACGTCTGAGTCTAGACTTCTCTGTGTCATTCGTAGTCATGAGACATACATTTCGAAAACCTTTCTGTAATCGATCCGTTCTGCTTCAACGTGATTTTCTTTTTGCTTTTATCAAGATCACCTTCTTAGTCGAGTGCGCCTTATTCTATTCTGTCGTTCCTCTGCCATTCTGCTCTCCCAATAAGAGCCACTTACTTTTCATGGAGTTGAATCTATTCTCTATTTTTACAATAGAGATTTTCCGCGTCATTGATAATTGTAAGGTACTTCATCGGTCAGTTTTTTGGTGGTTGTTATTTTTTGTTTGTGCTCCATTCTGGGTTGCTTCATCCAATTTGATAATTTTGAAATTTCTCCAACAGTCTATAGTTTAGCATTTAGTGAACTATATACTTATATCGGTGGATCCCATCATGACATAGTATTTTCCAGGTGACTACGTCTCGGAACGTCTCGGAACGTCTTTACCTGTTTTAATGTATTTAAACGATGATTATTCCTCTTCTGTATCTAGAATATCCTTTTTAAAAAATTAAGTAAATCATTCTGGTTCTTCTTTGTGATTCTCTCATAATCCTCATCCATCGTTCCTGGACATGTAGTGCCTGATTTTTTTCCTCTCATACGTTTATGTTTTTACTCAGTTCGTGGCAAACTACGCCAATGTATACAAAGACTAATGGATATAATCATAATAAATGTAGTGCCGTTATATTATTATTATTATTATTATTATTATTATTATTATTATTATTATTTCCTTTGATTTTTGTTGTATACACATTTCATTCTGTGTCGCAACTAAAAATAATAACTGGTTTCACATTGTTCACTGATCATTTTTGTAAAAATATCCCTAAAATCACGCATGTGTTATATACATAAAGATCTTCGTAATGTGTGAGCTGTACTTTTGAATAGTTTTTTTTGTTTGTATTTTTTAAGGTATTGGCTATCAGAAATCTCTTCAATGCGTCTATCAAAACCATTTTAAATCAACCCTAGAACTCCAGCTACAACTGTAATTACTGATGTCCTCATGTGCCACAATTTTTAGACTTCCTCTTCAACATGTATATATTCTGATAGTTTTTGAAGATCATCAAATATACATTACAATCTGCAGAGGCTGCTATGTCATTAAGAAAATACATTCTGTTTTTGCATATTATTATTATTATTGTTTTTATTTTCTTTGATATCTGGCGTTTACACATTACTTTCCGGGTACCGCCCAGGGACCTAAGGTTAGAAATGGTATCATGACACTTTCAACTTCCAGGGATCCCTTCAATTAGTCTACTGGAATCTTTTCCAACCAATCCTTAGGCTCCAACTACAACAGGGATTGTTGATGTTCCCATGTGCCACATTTTTGAGATTTCTATTTCAAGGTCCTTGTATTTTGACAGGTTTTCGAATATCTTCAAAGATACATTGCAGTCTGCAGGGACTGCCATATCAATAAGGAGGCATTTTTTTTGTTTGTGATCTTTAATAACAATGTCTGGGCGGTTGGCTTTGATTGTTCTGTCAGTGTGTATTGTGTAGTCCCATAGAATTGTAACAGGTCTTATCTCTGTAACCGGGTCTGGGTGGTGTTTGTACCAGTTTCTTTCAGTTTCCTTCCTATAGAAGTTGCAAATTTTCTAGGGCAGATATTGGCCCACTCTGTCATGCCGGTTTTTATATTCAGTGGGTGCCAATAACGTGCAACCTGATACAAGATGTCTTATTATTATTATTATTATTATTATTGGAATGGTACGCCAAAAAATAAAGCTAGGGTACAAATATACGCAGCCAAATGTACCGATATGAAATATGAGAAGGTTATATCAGTCGCATGCATTGTAGCTTGGTGTGCGGGATGTTGTGATTGGTTTTATGAAAGCTGCACATGAACCTGCAAGTGGTAGCCAGGTAAAGGGCCTTCATTTTGGGTAACCCAGTCTACTCAGTGATCTCCGATTGTGGGTGTCTCTAAATGGCAAGATGTGATTCCAATTCTGTCATGTCTGCTTCATTCTTCAATCTTGAATTAATCTCGAAAGTAAACACCTAGCCATAATGCTCCGGCACTAATCATGATCACGAAGAGCAACAGAGTTCGCCAGCCCTTAGGGAACGTACCCAGCTGATTAAACATGAAAGAAAGGAAAAACAAATCTATGCTACTGTAGATGGTATTTACTGCAACTTTCTATAAATTCTTTCATGATAATTCTTCGGATGAGCTCTTCGAAATGGCGTCGAGATCTCAAAAATTTACAGTTGAGCTGGCTAAATGGTACGGCAAATTCTAAGATAAAATTTTCTTTTCTCGCACTTCTCGCTTGTGGAATTCCCTTCCGGCTCCATGCTTTCTAGCAAACTTTGATCTGCAAAAAATGAAATGCAATGTCAATCGCTATCTAATGTCCCTCTTATTACACTTCCCTCTTCCCCCTTATTATTATCGCTTTTGTTCCTATTTCATCCACACCAATAACTTGTGTTTTAGTGGCTTTTCTCCATTGCATGGGACGAGACCGTCTAAAAACAGTACGTCTTAATTCACCAGGAAACATATACATGTTAACTTCGCCAGTCACTTAAGTTTAGAAGTCAATAGCGCCATGCTTGGTGTAGCATCCGAACATTCTTGTTTCTTCTTCTTCTTCTTCTTCTTCTTCTTCTTCTTCTTCTTCTTCTTCTTCTTCTTCTTCTTCTTATTATTATTATTATTATTATTATTATTATTATTATTATTTTTATTATTATTATTCTCCGGTGTATACTCATCTTTTTCGGGTTTAACCAGAGACCGAAAGTCAAAAATGGCATCATGACATTTTCCATTGAGCAATTTTGATGAAAAACCAAAACAAAACAAAAAAAAAAGACCACTAAGATAGCACATATTTTCATAAAAAAAGTTTTTCGTAAGGTACAGGCTGTACTTGTGAGTATAATTTATTATTATTATTATTATTATTATTATTATTATTATTATTATTGTTGTTGTTGTTGTTGTTGTTGTTGTGTAAAAAAAAAACTTGTTTAACTTGAGTAACTGTAATCTGCAAATTAGAGAGATCATATCTGAAATCGCGATCGCTTATATTTTGAAACCAGTATTGTAATAATCATTGTTATGAATATCCAACTGAGAATTTCCCAAAAGTAATCATAAAGTTGCAGTTTGCTATAACTTCTATTCCACTGATGGACCATTTATATATATATATATATATATATATATATATATATATATATATATATATATATATATATATATATATATATATATATATATTACGTATAATGAAATCCTTAGTTTTTAAAACGTCACTTGGAAGAGATCTCGGAAAATCAAGCGTTTATTATCCTGGTGATTTGTGATTGCTATTATATCCGCCCTTGCTGCTATGGCTGCATATGGCTGGTAGAGTGTGAATGTATATGATCTTTACTTTCTTGTCTATGATGCTCTGACGCGATTCTGAATTATATAGCTTTTATTTATTTTCATCTGAAAGGAGAAGCATGGATAGAGATGGCCCTTGGCTTATTTTAATTCATTTTTTAAAAAATAATGTATCTATATATTATTATTTTGTTTTTATTTAATCACTTATTTGTGTTTGTGGGTAAAGAATACACTTAAACAGTGAAAACCGAAAAAAAAACCCAAAGAAAATTAGATAAAAAAAAACAAAAGAAGAGGAAGAAAAGCAAAGGAAAAAAGACGTTCGCGCGATCCGTTCCAATTCACTAGGCACGGCTGCATGGGGTGTGAAGTGTATAAGGTGAGCCAGTTGAGAGAGAAAGTGGAAGCGAAAAATACTGCAAGTAAGAGGGAAAGAGAAATGCAGCAGCCCATTGTCGCAACAATGGAGATCCTGAATGTTATTAATTCTGCTAGAGTGATTAAAGCCGGTCATCAGAAAGTACGGTGATGGCCAGTGAATTCCGCGCATGCGCGATCGTGCAAAGAATAAAAAACTGAAGAAAAATAGTAAAAAATAATTAAAACAATACAATGAAATAAATATATAAAACAAAAGCAAAATGGATTACTTTCAAAGTTACACCATATTGGACGCGAAAGCGCAAGCAACCAAGACATTGTCTACTGAAGCAACGAACAAGTTTTGGGGCTGGCAAAGAATGAACGAAAATCAGGAAGCGGGTCGACGGAAAAGGTAACAGATAAAATGGCGGTAACAGTGTTGTTGGTAAAAGGCGAGTGAGTGGACTATGGATTTGTTGAGAACCGAGGTTTGTTACTGATCAGCGTCTGATGTTGAACTTCATTTTTGTTTTAGAAGAAAAAGAAGGGAAGAAAAATAAATACTTTTTCTTCTAATCTTTCTTTCAACCTTTGTATTTTATAATCTGCTTTTTTTAATTTAGCTTTTCATAATTTTCTGTTTTTTTTTTTTTTTACTGAGATCATTGTTAACGTTTCTTGTTCATTTTGGGGCTTAGAGAGAGAGTTCGCCATCTTTAAATATCTCTCTCTCTCTCTCTCTCTCTCTCTCTCTCTCTCGTGCTGTTTCTTTTTCTACTTTCTTTTTCATTTAACACTAGGCGAATTATTAAATATTCACTCAGTTTGCAAGTATTTTAAAAAAAAGAAATTGAGTTTGTCTATTCAATCTTTTGTCAATTTGTTTATGCATGAAGTTTTCTTTATTAGATATCAGATATATTTTTTATATATTTTCGTATATTTCATGTATGACATTTCTAAACTCATTTCACCCCAAGCAAGCCAATAAAGGCACTAAGACACAAAACGTGAAAGAATAAGAAAAAGAAAGAAAACATTATTAAGCTGTGAGAACAATAAAAGAAGACAAATTATGAAGACCCTAGATTGCATCTAAATTTTGAAAGATCAAATTTGGATGGAGAGCAAGAAGCGGGAATTGAGATCCACAACTGAGAAGTAGTGTAAAAGAAACTGTTAACATAAAAATTCCGGTTTAATTCAACTGTTAAATAGTTAATTAAAAAGAGTGGTGTAGTCTGGACCTTACTTCTTTCAGTCCGCCCGCAATCGATGTAAGGTGGTCCTTGAAACCGCAAATGCCAATACGCGCGATCTGTCCTGGTTAAGTTTGAATATAAACCAATTGGATCTCAAGAATTCTGGAAGATCACCAGCCGAATTATGAACAGAGAAAAAGCCGCTGTGCTCACTATTATAAATGTCCCAGATGTCATATCATCCTCGACAAACAAGTCGAAGATCATCGCCACAATCATTGCCTCAAACGCAACGTTACAAGAGAAAGGCCATCTCCTCCTCAATTTCCCACGACTTACTGAGCACAATCTCAGTAATATGCTCTTTTCAGAAAAATCCTTGACTTCCACTGCCACTGGCAGACAAAATTCCAATAATCGTCCTTTAAAATATCAGCCCAGAATTATCCCCGATTCTAGGAAATTTATTTTAACCGCTGCTTGAAGGAGAAATCTTTCCCAAGCATATAAAAGGTGACAAGCATATGCCAAGTCTTCAAGAACGCTGGCAACCGATTCCACTCCCAGTATAGACGCATTGGTCTCCCCAGTATCATCAGTAAGCTTTTTGAAATCTTAATGAACAACAAGATTAGCACCTAGATAGGAACAACATCTTATTCGACTAGAAGTATATTTTCGATCAAGCAGATCCACTACGAAAGTCCTAACTATAATTACACAAAGAATTAGTGAGGTCCTTGACGGCTCACATACCGCAAGGACCATAACCTTAGATATCTTGAAGGCCTTCGACCAGGTGTGGCATAATAATTTGCTAAATTAGAACTCCAGCTATGGAATCATTAGAAAGGATTTCTATATTATAAAATCCTTCCTAACAGGTAGATCCCTGAATATAGTTATTAACGGCCAGTCCTACATGACCCTGGCGGTCAACGAAAGCGTTCCGCGGGGGTCACTTCTCTGACGAACCTCTTTCTGATTTACATAAATGATCTACCTAAGAATGTGCTCCGATCAGTTGTAAACGCATATGCCAATTATACGATGATATACGGGAGCACTTCTAAAATATTTGACGACCAGAGATTGGCAGCTGACCTCCCTTACGATCTAACACTAACTTCCCAATGGGGAAAACAACTGGCTGATTGCATTCAATGCCTCGAAAACCAAACTAGCTACATTCCACCATCGTCGATTGGAGTCCGAATTACCGCCAGTCACAATGAACGGATGCCCCTTCGAGGAGGCACCGTCATTTGAAAGAATATTGGGCCTCAAATTCACACCCAGCCTCAAGTGGAACATTTATAAATGATCCATTGATAAAGATACAATTAAAATGATCGGCTCCGTATACAGCTCCAGTAAGTACCTGATTTCTCTAACTTAACTAGATCCAATAAATACCTTTGTAAGAGCCAGTAAGTACCTGACTCTTCTTTCTTTATAAAAGCCAGTAAGTATCTGACTACTCTACCTTTATAAGAGCCAGTATGTATCTGATTACTCTACCTTTGTAAGAGCCAGTATGTACCTGACTACACTACCTTTGTAAGAGCCAGTATGTACCTGACTACTCTACCTTTGTAAGAGACAGTATGTACCTGACTACTCTACCTTTGTAAGAGACAGTATGTACCTGACTACTCTACCTTTGTAAGAGCCAGTAAGTACCTCACTACTTTACCTTTGTAAGAGCCAGTATGTACCTGTCTACTCTACCTTTGTAAGAGCCAGTATGCACCTGTCTACTCTACCTTTGTAAGAGCCAGTATGTACCTGACTACTCTACCTTTGTAAGAGCCAGTATGTACCTATCTACTCTACCTTTGTAAGAGCCAGTATGTACCTGTCTACTCTACCTTTGTAAGAGCCAGTATGTACCTGTCTACTCTACCTTTGTAAGAGCCAGTATGTACCTGACTACTCTACCTTTGTAAGAGCCCGTATGTACCTGTCTACTCTACCTTTGTAAGAGCCAGTATGTACCTGACTACTCTACCTTTGTAAGAGCCAGTATGTACCTGACTACTCTACCTTTGTAAGAGCCAGTATGTATGCTCTCCCACCCAGATAATAATGGATAATATCGAAAATACTATATATTAAGCATCTACGCCGATGTAACGATGATATACGGGAGCATTTCTAAATCATTTGACGATCAGAGATTGGCAGCTGATTTGTGTTCCGCTCTAACACTAACTTCCCAGTGGGGAAAACAACTGGCTGATTGCATTCAATGCCTCTCAAAGCAGACTGGTTACATTCCATCACCGCCAATCAGATATCAAACTGCCTCTAGTCACGATGAATGGATGTTCTCTCAAGGAGACACCTTGCCTTGGGAGGATATCGAACCTCAAACTCACAACCGACCTCAAGTGGAATATACGAAACATCGTTGAAGATACAGGTAAAATGTTCGGCTCACTCTACCTCCCTAGTAAGTACCTAACTGCTATTTTATATATTTTATAAGAGCCAGATCAGGCCGAAAATGGTGTACTCTAGCAATATTTGGGCAGAAGCTGTCTAGACCTCACTTTCCAGTCTTGATGGAGCTTAAAAGCGTCTCCGAGTCCTTATTACAGAAAAAATATTCCCTCACACAGGCGGGATGTGGCAACTCTCTCATTGCTTTCTCCCTACAACCATGGAAAGTGCTTAGACAAACTGCATCTCCTGGTTCCACCAGGTCTGATATTCACAGCTATGACCCGCCATTCCACTTACATAGTAAAAAACCACCTTCATTCTCTCCGCATTCCATCGACGAGAGGTAAGTTCCAATCAAACTGCTTCTTCTCACGAACACCTGCCCTGCTATCCAAGCGGATATTTTCGCGATCATGACAATCTTAAACTGTTCACTCTAGAGTCAACCGTTTATTTTACCCTCCTATCCATACAAACTACCTATTGACGTAACCCTCTACCGCGAACAAAGTAGAAAAACGGAATGACTCCTAGGGCACTTGGATAAGAATATTTAATTTTTATCAAAGGGGGTCACCGAGGGGCACGAACTACCCCTCTGAAATAGTTTTTCCTTTGACTTAAATTTGAATAAGAGAATGACTCCTATCCAAAATATAGAAGGAGAAAGCCAGAAAATGGAAGTCATATCGACATATCATTTTGATCAAAGGTGGTCCACGGAGGTGGGGCACAATGCACTCACTGATTTCTCCCCTGCGATATGAATTAAATTTAAATTTGAACAAAGGAATGATTCCTAGGTTGCTTGGATAAGTACATTTCGTTTTATTTAAAGGGTGTCATCGGGAGGCACAATGCCTCCAATGAATTTTTTTTCCTTTGAATTACATTTTATGTTGTGTACCTTAAACTGCTGAACATTACATTTTTGGCGGAATATTTAATCTGATGTATATATATATATATATATATATATATATATATATATATATATATATATATATATATATATATACATTGAACAATAAAAAGTATTAAAAAATAGATTTTTCAGAGATACTGGCTTGTATATTAATATATTTTGTTTTATTATATCAATTAGGTTCCTCAATTAGTTTCGGTCAGCATAGCCCGTTTATATAAATAGCCGAGAAAAATAAAAGCACTCGTGGCCTGACGATTGCGTCTGGTTCGGTCCGGATCTCCAGTTGGAAATGAATTGGTCGGAGGTACGAGAGAAGGCCGAGAGCGCGGTTAATCTGTGGTCTCGGAGGAGGCTTTCCCTGAAGGGAAGGGCGGAAGTATGTGTTTCACACATATATCCAATCCTCGTGTACCGACTCTCTGTACTTCCACTTCCGTTTGCCCCACTAATTTTATTAGTAAGGCTCTTGTTCTCCTTCTTGTGGGGAGGCAAGGCCCCTATGGTATCTCGGGAGATCTGTTGCCTTCATACCGCTGAGGGCGGTCTGGGTATGCCAAGCATTGAGATTCGTCAACATATGCTTCGCATTGCATTCTTAGACCGATTGTGTCGCGAACCGGACGAGGTGGGAGCCTTCTGGAAGGAAGACGCCCGGAAAAATTTCCCGTCCCTAAGAAGTGTGCACTCGTGCGAGGGGGAGGCCCGCCGTAGACCCCGAGCCGAAAGCTCCTTCTATCACGAATGTCGTCGCGCTCTGAAATGCCTCTTACGGGCGTCGGAAGGCCTCTCCAACGTCCAGGCGTTGTCTCGTAGGGCATTGTATCAAGTGTTAGTTCGGGGGTCCGTTCAAGATGCTCTGATTAGCGAGATCGGTCTTACGAAGCAGCAGGCTCGCTCAATATGGCCTTGGGCGCCAGGGTTGAAATGCCTCACTAACGATGAGGCATCACTCACCTGGCGGGTGATTCGTAGAGCCCTCTGGGTCGGCAAAAGACTTTGTTCAGCGGGCTTGGAGAATTCTCCAGACTGCCGCCGCTGCGTTGGGGAAGTCGAGACCATTGGTCACGCCTTCTTTCAGTGCACGGTGGTAGTGCCGTTGTGCAAGTTCGTTGAAGGCCTCATGGTTCGCGTACTGCGGAGAAAGTCCTTTGTCCTGGATGTCGTTTCTGTCTGTAGCAATGTGGTGCCTCAGATGTCGAGGGCTGAGCATTATGTGTGCTGTTGCTTACTAGGCGTTATGAGAGTCGCGATTTGGACGACGCGTCAGAAGGAATTCTATGGTGGCGAGAAGTTTGCTTCTTCCGAACTGATCTTGTTCTTTAGGCATCAGCTTAAAGTCAAGATTAGGACGGAAAGGCGGCGGCTCACATCATCAGAATTTGGCGAAAGGTGGGTGAGTCTTGCGCGTTTGTGCCGTGTGAAAGGGGCTGACCTTGAGTGGCATTTTGATGCTGGTTAGGCATCAGGATATTGTTTGCCTGGGTTGAACTTGGCAACCCATCCCTGGATTTAGGATAGTTTAGGGTTTTTGCTTTTTAGTTTTTTAATTTCTGTAAAACTTAGCTAGAGTGTGTTTGCTCATTGGCCCCCCCTTTTTTTCTGCCCCCCTTTTCCTTTCCTTTAGTTTAACTCCCCTTCCCTCCCCTCTTTAGGTGCTCAGTGATTTCAGTTCTCTGGAGGATACGGGACGCCTTTCGTTTCGAGTGTGAGCTTTTTCGTATGGTTGAGTCTGAATCAGTGCGTGTTTGTGTGAGTGGTTGGGATGGATAAATGTTTGTTCTGTTATAGTCCCGTGTCGATTTCGCCCAGTCAATTGATTTTACTGTCACATTTAGGATTTGTGGGGGGTTTTTATTACTAACATACATTTTGTTTCGTTTCTTGTACATATATATTTTAGTCATATTGTATATACTCATTGGGGATTATTTATTGTATAAAATTTTTACTCCCGCCCCCCACAGACTTTATTGTATATATGGGGTTATTTAGGACTTCCATAGAGACCATGAGGTATTTTGGTGGATGTAGCATGAAAGGTAAGTATAAATGTGGCGTTTTGGTGAAAGGAATATTGTTTTGTATGTTTGGGTCAGTGCTCGGGACTAGCTAAGTTTAAGATTAAGACAAGTGATGACCTTCCTTTTCCCCAATCCCCCTTTTGGCCTTGTGTCGTATTTACTGTACATAACAGTAATAAATATTGTGGCCTGACGATTGCATCTAGCATGAAACAGACTGTCGCCTCTAAGTGTTGACTTCTATGTTCACTTTTATACGAGGTTCATTCAATAAATAAGGTGAATTTTTCGGTATAAGGACTTCTAATGCAGATAGAAGCTTACTCTTTTTTTTGTTTTACTTCTTTTTGACATGGATTTAATTTCTTTTGCAGATTAAAAAAAAAACTTTGAGTGTTTTGGCGATTAACAAAGATGGCCGACCAAGAATCATGCTCCAGGATTGAACAGCGGTCAGTTATCAAGTTTTTGGTTGCTGAAGGGTGCAAACCAGTTGAAATTCATAGGAGAATGTCAACTGTGTATGGTGCCACATGTTTCAGCCAAACAAATGTCTACAAGTGGGCTAAATTGTTTAAAGAAGGACGGAGCAGTGTTGAGGATGAAGACAGACCCGGGAGGGCTACAGAAGTGAGGTCTCCTGAGGTGATCGAATCAGTCAATGACCTCATTCAGTCTGACAGAAGGGTGACAGTGGATGACATTGCAAGGACTTTGAGCTTATCTCTTGGGACAAACGCAGGGGTCATCATTCAGAAGGAGTCATCTTGCATCATGACAACGCAAGGCCTCACACAGCAGCCCAAACGGTGCAGACCATCAACGAGCTGGGCTGGGAACTGCTCCCTCATCCCCATTACAGTCCAGACCTTGCCCCTTCAGACTTTTATCTGTTTGGTCCCTTGAAAGCGTTTACGAGAGGCACGAAGTTTAAAAGTGACGATGACGTCAAAAGTGTTGTGAGCGACTGGCTGAGACATCAGTCTAAAGATTTTTACGCTAGGGAATACGGAAGCTTGTGCACAGATGGGAAAAGTGTGTGACAGTGCTGGGAGACTACGTTAAAAAAAGAAAAATAAGCTTCTGTCTGTATTAGAAGTCCTTATACCGAAAAATTTACCTTATTTATTGAATGACCCTTGTATTTACACACGCTCTATCTCTGATATTGAGCACTTTATCCCATAAATATAGCACACTTTAAGACTATATTTCTTCATATATATATATATATATATATATATATATATATATATATATATATATATATGTATATATATATATATATATATATATATATATGTATATGTATATATATATACATATATATATAAGGCTCAAACACTAATATTAGTGTTTGAACCTTTTATATTATATTCTTACTCTGTCTTGGACATTGTGTTCTACCTGGATTCTGAAGGCAAGGAATATGGTAGCATTTACAAAACTTGAAACCATTCAGAAGAGTTGCGGATGATTCCGAACTCATTTGGATTCGTGCTTTAAGCCAATGGCGATATTATTGAACAAATTTACCCCTTACTATTTCAAGATATTTCTGTGTAATTTTGATAAATTTATCTGTTAAAATGAGATGGCAGTGTTATTTTCTGTTCCATTTAAAGCACAATTTATACATTGCTCTCTCTCTACCTCTCTATCTATACCTCTCTGTATATATATATATATATATATATATATATATATATATATATATATATATATATATATATATATATATATATATGTATAAGGAACCCAAAGGTTTACGGATTGTAAATCACAGCGCAAAACCTGAAAACACATAAACTGAAATGTTCTGATAAAATCAAAAGAGAGGTACATAAGTGTACGGAATAAAAACGCGTAATAAAACTAAACTAAAATGAATAGAAATATCTATTATATATTCACCTGCTGACAAGGTTTTAAATGTCGCCTAATGCGTCAGTAACAAAATAAAAGCTATCTCAGGTTGAGATCACAGATTAAGAATATTTGCTTTCATAAAATATTTTGCATTTTATTTAATTCCTTTTTTTTTATCAATTTACTGAATTTCCAGTTACGTCTTCTTATAACGAAAGACTTTAGAGATCTAGTTTTGCACATATCAATGCTATTTCAAAGTAATCATATCTTTTTAAAACAACAGATGAGATCAATGAAGATAATCGTTGTTATATCCTATTTCTAGGTTTCTATAATATTAAATTAGGTACGCACATACAAATACACATTCATACATAGATACATTAATTTTTTTATTACGACGAAGTTGACTGAAGCCCTCTAAGTTTCTGTTAATATCATAGTCATAATAATAATAATAATAATAATAATAATAATAATAATAATATTAAGAAGAATAAGAAGATGAAGAAGAAGAAGAATGAAATTATTCATAGAATACATTAACAGAATTATTCTTTCTGATGAGCAGAATATCTTGGCCTTATGCTGAAAAAGGCATTGAATTTAGAACAAATATTTGTCAATAAAATCTCATTTCTTGCAAATGTGCATTAATTAATGTTTAATATTATGTGTGTACATAGGATAAAACGCTGAAAGATGACTATAAGTTTCACATCTTGCCCGAACTTGATCTGAATATTGCATCAATGCATGAAATTGACAGTCGGCATGAAGTGTTGATTCCTATACTCACAAAGCTTGGACCTATAATGGTTCTATGGCAAAAATTAAGCACTCACCTAATTGAATACATCATTTTTAAAAAAGCAAATTTTAAATAATATACTCATATTAAGCAATATATGCTTTAAATAGTATATATATATATATATATATATATATATATATATATATATATATATATATATATATATATATATATATATATATATATATATACATTTCGTTTTCTTCTATTTTTGTGTCGTTCTTATATTTGAGGGAATAAATGTTTAGTTATATTTGCGAATCCGTATTTCAGGATGCCAATGTGTTTGTCATGTCATTTGTATAAACCGACTTTCTTGTATCTAACATTTGTAGCCTTTATTGATACTTTTTACATCAGCGTCGAATTTACAGGATATATTGGCACTTAGCTGCAATAATACACACACACACACACACACACACACACACACACACACACACACACACACACACACACACACACACACACACACACACACACACACACACACACACACACACACACACACACACACACACACACACACACACACACACACACACACACACACACACACACACACACACACATACTTTTTTCCTTCGTTCGTCTTTAGAACAACTTTATAATATTTTAATCCTAATGCTCGGTTAAATTTTGAATTTGAATTTTGTAATTTTCAATCTTTAAATTTACCGGGAAATTAGAACTTAACAATTTCATATTGATTTCTAGTTTAATATAACCTAAACTTTAAAAACACTAATGTTTTGTATTTAGTATATGCTGTCACGTTTTTTCCAATTTTCATATACTTACATTCTGATTGGTCGTCATAGCCTACGTATCAATGTTTCCCTTATTGATGGGATTTGATTTGGTTTTGTATTTTCAATAATCTCTTTATTTTGCAATCAAAACCATCATATATATATATATATATATATATATATATATATATATATATATATATATATATATATATATATATAGATAGATAGATAGATAGATAGATAGAATCGTGTATGGAATATTAGTGTTTAAGTCTTTATATATATATATATATATAGTCTTTTTATTATATATATATGTATAAGTCTTTTTATTATATATAATATATATATATATATATATATTGGTAGAGGAATAGAGAGTTAAAATTAAACAGTATCGACATAGAAATAAACACTACTTCTTGATTGTTAGTTCTAAGCCCGCCTTAACAACCTGGAGATGTTTGTCGAAAACTTCTAAAATGCAATAAATCAATGCCCTCGCTGAGATGATAAGACTATGAACCCGAGAAACAATGAAATGCCAGATGTCCGGATTAGCACTGAGGCGGGCTTTACATTCCTTCTTCTAGACCAGTTGACAATCAAGGCTTAAGCACACAGATTTCCGACAATTTAACCAGTATAAGGTTTATCGATACGATTTTTTATGTTATTATTAAGCGGAAAAACAAAATTATTTTTTTTATGATTTAATTATATTTATAATCCTTTTTACAACGTTTTTAGCGAACGGACTATAAATTATCACAGACATTGTATCGATAAAACTTATAGCGGTTTTTTTTTGTGTTTGCTGTGAATTTTACATTGATTCGAAAATTCTTGCAAAACACAAATAATACTGTAATTAAAATTTCAGGACCTATTCATAAATGAATTAATTTATTTTATAAATAGGTTTCCTTGAAAATGTTGATAAAAATATATATTTTGACATCTGTTACCTTCGACTTATTTAATTTCAGGAAAATTCGACAAAAATAATGTTATAACTCTTAATGTTTATATTAGTTAAGAGTAGAACACCTTGGAGAATTTAAATTATCAATTTCTCTTGGACAGCAAGACAATCTTACAAAATATGGGATAAGACTAACACAATTTTTAATTACGTTTAGCAATAAGTTATGTTAAGGACACTATTGTTTAAGAGAAAAATCGCTAATAATAGACTTTTGCAAAAATTGCTTTCATTTCTTAAATTATAATTTGAAAAATTTATGAAGTTTCAAATCGCTTAAAATTATTTTTTTCATTGTTTTAATGGTGTAAAGTTTTCGTGATATTGCTATTAATTAAAACTATATTTACTAATCATAAATCGCAAAACGTATTCTAATTTAAGGACACTCAGTACTTATGAGTATAAATGTGTTTTTCTTTTAGTTACGGATATTCATGCACGACATTATCTGAAAAAAGGGAGATAATCATAGTAAATGTAAAGCCAATGTATCTAAAATTTAATAAAACATGAGATTACAGAGAATATTTTCCTAAATTTTTAAGTTTTCTGAGTACTTAAAAAATTATATAAAAAGACGCCCACGTTATATTTTTCACTTATATATTAAGAATAAATCCACCGAAGAATATCATTAGATAAACACCTATCGGTTATTAAAGCTGTCAATACGTTCACAACTGAAATAAACAGCCACCACTGTGTTACAAAAAGCATTTCTGCAATATTTTAACCTCAAATGAAATAATATTTGTCTAAAACCAGATCAGTTAAACTTTAAACAAGCTCATATCCCCACCGGAATAAATGTCCAAAAGTATATTTTATTTTGGGGTGAATTTTCATAAAGTCAACGATGAATAACGACTGAAAATGGCACTTAGATCATTTTTTGGCAAAAATAAATACAATCAAACAGGAAATCTCCTTCTTCTCGATATAAATTAGGTTGGAAATAGAGCAAAGTATTTTGCTTTTTGGAAATATTAAATTTAATCTATTAGCGTGAAACTAGAACTAAAATGTTCAAGAAGGATGTTTCAATTTAAAAAAATAATTTTAATCGTTAAGTATCATGATTATATATATATATATATATATATATATATATATATATATATATTCATTTTCTCTTCATTCCACTTGTCGAGGTAATTTTATTTTAAAAAAATACTCATTGTTGTTTGAAAATCCTGTAAATTTAGGTTGTTAATATTTAGTTATTTGATTTATCCACATATATATATATATATATATATATATATATATATATATATATATATATATAGTGTTGTTCGGGGTGAACCAGTTCTCTGTATTCGACCCTTCAAAAAGTGTGGTTGGTTCTTTACAAATCCTCACCACAATAATTAAATCATATAGATGTCGGACTCTCTCTCGTCGTATGACGGTCAAGCAGCTCAGTTCTTAGGAACCGACAGCCCAGACTCCAGCACATATGATTTGTTATAATGGTGGAGACTTTGTGAAGAACCAACCACATTTTTTTAATAAAAAGTCCTGGTGCACTACGTGCCACAGGTTCCCCATACGAACCTCCGCAGGATTGGAATTCAGAGCTTTCTTTCTCCTAGACCATCCCAGGCTATAGAACCCAGTATGTCTTGCCATTTGCCCATAGTTGGAGGGAGGAGAAGTGGATCAAAATCTTTCCCAAGGGTATTAGCACTTAAGTGAATGTGAAGGTTTCGACTGGAATTCGATCTCGCCTCTCCGATTCCTCAATCAAAACCGCTATCCACAACACCACATATGCATTGCTTGATCGACTGAGTGGACGCAGCATTATAGTGGGATTATACTTGATGCAATATTCCCTTTGATTGGGTGTTTACCGTCCTTGACAAATGGGGGTGGTTGTCATGTTTTTTTTTGCATCATCAGTGAACGGCGGCACTTCTAATGTTCTCACGATGTCTCTTCGTAATTCTTCTTTTCCTTGCAGACACTTTCTACTACTGAGTATGAGAAGCACTTAGTTATTGCATTCTCGGAGATAAAATTGCCTCATCATGCTGCGGTCAGTGCTTATCACTATTTTGCCTATCTTCCACCGCGTTACGTATTTTGTCACAAATGCCTCTTCTGCCTCATTACGTATTACGTCATAAATGCATCACTGTCTGGCATCGCTTCTACAACTTACTGAAGTGGAAGCTATACATTCTCATCCATCGTTTTGAATTTTAATTTAGATCATCATCATCATCATCATCATCATCATAGAATGTATTTGTTCAAGTTCAACTCAGCACCGAACCATTTTCTTCAACCCACTTAGACTTGATAGATCCACTTCAGGTCAAATCGCAGTCAATATTCTCCAGCTTGAAGCCTCAACTTCTTCTTAGAGACGTCATCGTTGATTATATTATTGAAATCTCTCGCATAGGTTGTTGACTTCAGTCTAGTAATCTCTCTGCTCAGCAATGACATGTCATCACTGCACTGACTGCATATATAACTACAGCACTTAGCGTAACCCATTCTTCTCGAATGCCGTTGACACTAAATGAAGATTCATTCACACTTAGGTATGTCTTACATTCAATCCTGTTGGGTTTCTAGCCATCCTCATCACCAGAAAATCCTGGTTGGAGAACCGGTTTAGCTGCCGATGACCCGACAATATTGAGAATTCTTAAGAAGTTAAATTTCGCTTCAAGGATCTTCGAAACTTCCGGAATAGATTATATCGCAATCTAATTTTGAAGTGCAAATCATTTTTTTAAATTTTATATCTTGAAGTCAATGTTCAAATGTAAAGGAATTTAATATTACTGGATTAACTTTTCCAAGTTTGTAGCTGGTGGAATTTTGGTTTAAGCATGTGCATTAGTTACCAAGTTAAAAGAGAAGCACTTTGAACATAGAAAGTGTTGATTCGCCACTCAGGATTTGCAACTTAATATTCTTGATCTTCTCACTAAGCACAAATCCATCCTTCCCATTAAAAATTATTTCAAGCATTAAAGGCGTATTTTAATTTATATTTTACTGATTCTTTTTATTTCATATAATTTCTATCAAACCATCGTCAATTAGTTGATTTGCAATTTAATATCCGTTTAATTTTTGGGAGTTGAAGGCAAATTAAATCTTTTTATAATGGGCCTGTCAAGTAAAAAGTTTTAGAAACCCTGATTTAGAAAAAGGAAAAACAGCACGGAAGCATATTGAAGGTTGATGTGGCTTTTGATCTGGTACAGTGTGTGCATGATCAAGGGTAGCAGATATCTGGGAGAAATTCAATCTTCCGATAGCTTGTGATGTAGTTTTAGACCTTCTTTAACTGGTCTTTGATTATTACCGTAAGTTTCAGGAATTCTGTACTTGCACTAAATGAATATAAATGTCGTCACAATAGAGTGAGGCAACACTTAAACTGGACAAAGTTAATAAACACTGATATGAACATCACACAGCACCAGTTACAAAAATAGAAAACATCACAATTCTATGGGATTCCATTATCTTTACAGATTGGAAGATTGAATCAAATAAGCCGGACATAACCTTCACAGACAAAAAAGAAACATAATGATGATGATAGGAATACTAATCATTTCAAGTGGGTGAAGAAGTAAATAAACTATAATGCAACTAACGCAGCAGCAAAAAACCTAAAAAAGAAAGTATTGGTGGTTTCCCCTTTTTACACAAATGGACTCACCCAAGGTATACATATACTACTACCAGTGAATACCCAAACAATCGTCAGTACGTCAAGTCAAATCAGACAGTAGTAGTAGTGGGAACGTTGAGTCGGTCGGTAGAATAACGTAGCGGCAAGAGTCACGGTAACAAGCACGTCGACTCAGTAAGAAGTCATACAGCGATACGTCGATATCAAAGACTGTATATATATTTTGCTACTAACCTGCATTCCTGGAACTACTATCCTGTATTACCAGTTTGTATTATTACGTTAATACATTTATTTCCTATATTCATTCTTGGCGTTTGTTATTATTTGATACCGGATTTCATCCCGGAATCCACAACAGAAAGCAAATGCAATATTCAAAATGCAGAAAAGATGGCGAGATAAGCCTCTTCATGGTCAATACTTTACCCGTACAAAACAAGCTGAAAACAAAGGTTTTTATTCCTGTTGAACTGAACTTGCTAACTAGAAATTAATAAGTAGATATACTGAAAAAATTGTGTTAACCCGAAATGCAGATTCTGTGATAAATATCCAGAGACTATTGACCATCTTGTATCAGGTTGTACAATGTTAGCACCCACTCGGCAGGATAGAATGGACCAATATCTGCACTGGAAAATATGTAACCCTAACCCTGCCACAGATATACATATGATATTCGTACTTGAAAATGTTGTATTGTCCGATGGGCTCGATGGTCATTTTGGAGAATTACAGCTCATATTAGACGTAATGCATTGGTTATGCAACAGTTATGTGCAGCCAACAAAAACATATACTCGACTAGATCGACTGATTCTAAGAATAGCATTGGTAGATCACATGACACAGCACAGATCAAAGGTGGACGTCTAAACAGAAGACCAATTATGCTACAATATATTGTCTTATACTGTAAGACTGAATTTCCTACATAATGAATTATCAGTATTTATATTATTTACATTCAAATTAAAGTCCTTACATTTACTACTATGAGTACAACGTTTCAGTCATTGTTGTCACCTGCCTTCTGCAGGTAACTGGGAATTTCGAATTGAAAACTTAATTTAATCTACGCCGCTAGATTGATCGGGATTGCTATCCCCTGTCTGTGGGACAATAACATCACAGATTAAATCTTTGGGTTGTGAATGCGATATGTAAATGTTGAGTTCAGTCTTTGGGCCGCGGTATGAAAACAAGACGAGAGCTGTGAATGAGTGCCTCTAGAAAGAAAAAAAGATAGGATATCGAGATATGGCCGAACGAAATAATAAAAAAAATCTTTTCTCCGAAGATTAATTAAAATGACCAGTTTGATATTCCCTGACAGTTACCCGGATCAACAGACAGATAAATATTGCCTGGCTTTTCTGAGTAACTTTCACCCCTTATATCTTAATCAGGTTTGACGTATCACATTTCTGTGGATATCGACACGATTCATATTTGATCCTAACGAATTTATTTTCATTTGTCGTCCAGTATGTTTCCCTTTGACACTACAAATTTGTGATATGACTTCAGACATTTTGATAAATATAAGTTGAAATAAGTTGACCATTACTGAAGCTTCAAAAGACATAAGAGACCAATAAACAAATTAGTGGCTAAATTTTGAAATGACCATTCCTCGTGATCTTTCAATCGATCGTGCATTTGGTCATTCAGCCTCTTTGAACAGGATCAATACTTGATTCTCTTCGATTTCTTAACTGTTTTATTTTATGATTTTTATTATTGTGTAGGTAAATATCTTGGAAATGTTTCTTCTTATGTTGCATGTCTGTAGTTCACCTTTTCTCACATTTATTTTCTATTAATCCATCTATTTTACTAAATAATCGATTCTAGATCGATCACCTTATTAAGGGCAAATCAGCGATCTTCAGACAATACAGTGCGTTCTGTATTATGAGCCATTTCATTATTTATCGATATACAAAGTAAAAACCTATTGCAATCTAAATGTTTATTTGTTGAATGATATTCCCATGCGCTATCGCAATTAGGCTGAGATCGTTTCTGCACCCATGTAAACAATAGCAGTTCTGAATTTTAAGGTCAAACATTATTTTTCATACTAAATTTAAATTGATTCTAAGCTCGAGAGTCACTTAAGTTAGAGCACTTAAAATGGTTTTGAAAATGAGGTGTGTGATATATCTGAAATAGAAGGTTATCGGAAATGAAGATAATGAATAAGAAGAACTTTTGATCATTGACTTGAAGAGGTTATGATTGTAGTGTCCAGGAAAGCATCCATGTGGGAGTTTGTTCCTTGGAAGAAAGCTGATTGGATCTTGCGTTGATGTAACATTGCCCCTTTATAGTGTTAAATTTCAAAACTGGTGAAGCGAAAGTGTTTATCTGAACTTATGCCATGGAACTAGCGAGAGATTATTGATAGGTTTGCGAGTTTGCGTCTGTGGAAAATAGGATTCATATTCTTAGCCACAATATAGCATAAACGATGTTAAACTCTATCAAAAGTGGAAAAAGTGCTCTAGGCCATAGTTAGCAGCAATACACCATCTTTTGCTTTATTTAGATTCTTATAAATCAGGGTAGAAGGATCCATGTACTGCGTGGACGATATAATGAACCGACAATTTTCTCAGAATCGTTAGCAATGAATGGGTGGTGTGAACTTGTGACCAAAATGAATGCTCAATGCTTTTTGAAGTACTGATATTTACAAGCCGGGTTTTATAAGAGGTAGTTCATAGAAAGGATTGTCAGCAAGACTCCGATCAAATTTACATTAATATTATGGTAATATAAGCTGTGTATCATGCTTTATTGCTGGTCACATTTTTGTTGATATTTTGAATATTACATATTGTACAAGTGAAACTTGGCACACCGAAAGATTCTAAGTAAGTATGCAGTGAAAATTTCAATCATATTGATAATCTACATACTACGTTAGTGTTTTTAACTTATAACTCTTTATTTCAGGTGTTCAAGAATGCCACTGAAACAATGTCTGACAGTTACAGAAAAGACCGCGAATGTTTCAGGTCTCGCAAAAGGCTTATCTTTGGGGGAATTAGCCAAAGAGATTTGTCGGGATATAAGAACATTGAAATCATATGTGGAAAACCCTATAACCAAACTAAGACAAGATAAAGGAACGAGAAAAAGTGTATCCCAGCGTGACATTAAAAAAAATACGTAGACAAGGGAGAAAAGACCTCGGTAGCACGAGTGTCGCCATATTTGAACGTGCTTGGGTAGTTTCTTTTTCTACAAGCACCCGCTGTATGATTCTTAAAAAGACGACAAGAAATGTTAAACCAATCGCCAGACCCGTCCTAAACAAGACCCAAAAAGAGAAGCGTATTGCTTGTGCACAGAAATATATGAAGAGCAATTTGCAAGATGTTCTCTTCACAGATGAGGCCAGAGCAACACTGGATGGCCCTTATGGTTGGCTCACGGCTTGGGCGCTACTTGGATCCTCTCGTTCGCGTAGATTTCTCCGTCAACAATAAGGTGGTGGTGTTATGTTTTGGGATGACACCATAGGAAATGAAATTTTCGAGTGCCAGGTGTCAAACACACCAGCATTTCCTACACTGCATTCCTGAAGGAGAATATTTGAGCATCGTTAGATGATTTGCCACTCTCAGGTAGACGGGGTTGAATTTTACGCATGACTATGCTTTATCACATTCAGCCAACTTTGGCATTCGAAGGACAAACACTTACGACCTCCTAGTTCTCCTGACTTTAACCCTATCAAGCAACCCTTGAAGAGGAAATTTTATGAAGGAGGTGTGCAGTTTTCATCGAAGAATGCCTCGTTGGAAAAAAACACTTTTGCTAGTACCATAATATCTCAAATCAGTCGGTTAAGAACTTCTGTGGACAAAAGATTGTTAGATGTAATTTCTAAACATGGAAGTTAAGTAGAAAAATAAAGTACATCACCAGCAATAGAGTTTTTCTATATATTTTGCGATTAATTCTTTAGTCACGTGCTTCATTATTATGATAAAATGGTAATATAAATATAATAGTTTGTTTTATTACCTTAAATTGACATTTTTGCACACTTGCAATAAAGCGCGAACAAATTAAAAACATCTTAAAATAAATAACATAACGTTATTTCAGCTGATCTGCTTAGAATCTTTCAGTGTACTAAGTTTCATATTTGTACAATGCTTAATATTCAAAATATCAACAATAATATGACCTGCAATAAAGCGTCATACACAGTTTATACGTTGCGAGATTGACGCTTTAAAATGGGTAGTACAGTCAATTTTACAGAAATCATCTTCATAATTTCAGATTTTAATCAAATTAGTTTTAACCACTTGTCTGATGAAGTGACTAGATGAAACCTTGTATGCAATGTAATTGGCCCTGATCTGGCATCTCGTTTGCAGCCGCTCTTTCACAGACGTGCCGTTTCCTCCCTCTGTCTTTTTTACAAATACTTTCACGGTAACTGCTCCGATGAGCTGCTTTCACTGGTTCCCAGACTTCATGAATTTAAGCGTTCAACTAGGCTGGCATCTCGCCCTCACCCTTTCACTGTCGAAACTGTTAAATGTAGCCGTCTCTTCTACTCCAATATATCTTCATGCCTCGTACTTCTCGCCTGTGGAACTCCCTCCCCATTTCTTGTTTTCCTGATAGCTATAATCTCCAACTATTCAAATATAACGTCAATGGACGTCTCCAGATGCCCTGATCTATCCCCTAACGTTTTTTTCATCCTTTCCTCTATCACTCCTCTTTGCTCTCGCTCCAACTTTCTGTAACCCCTTGTGTGCTAGTTGCTTCCCGTCGTGCTTTGGGTTGAATGCTTAAAAATTACGAGAGTGGGCTGAATGATTTATATGTTTACTATTAAGAAGCGATTCTAGAGCAGTGAAATGCATTAATTTCAATTCATTTTATTAATAACTTCATTGTTTCTTTCCCGCTTGACATCTGACTGTTCAAAGAAATAATCTTGCTGGTTCTAAAATGTCATCAACAGCAGATATGATACCATAATCACTGCGATACTGTCTCCCAGTCAAGTGTCTTTTCATGTTGTGTAACTGATGATAGGAAGAATAAGGAGGGTGATCAACGAAATCTAAGATATGTTTACGCACACTAGCCATGGAAACCAAGAACATGTATGTGGAGTATTTTCCTGACGAAGCAAGGCACCATTCATCATCTTTCCTGGACGTTTGGTCTTAGTAGACTTTCGTAACCGCATCAACATTTTGGTATAGTACTATCCATCCATGCCTTGGCCCATCTGAAGATAATCAATAAACAACGACTTTTTCATCCCCCAAAAAACCATCACCCTTACTGCAGATGAAACGACCATCGCCTTCTTTGGAGCAGGACAGAAGTTTTTTTTTCTGCTGCAGGGATTGTCTCTTTTTTCTCTCGTTCAAAGTGATGAACCCAGCACTCATCCTAGGTTAGGAAAACTACAAGGGCACCAGTTTGATCTTCCTCACACAATGTCAGGTTTTTCCGTGATGTAATCAGCTGGTGCACTTTTAATCCGGTGTCAAAGGACGTGTCACCCACCGATTCATTGTTCAAATTTTTCTCAACTCTCCCACAGGATATTTTAAAAGCTTTTGATATTTGATTTATAGTCAATCGCCTGTCATTCATCACCATGTGGTGAAGGCGATCTTTTTTCCTTGGTGCTGTTATTTGGATCATCATCAAAACTCTCACTTCCCCTCCTAAATTGAGTTTCGCACCTTTGCCCTGTTGATAAGGCTGGGGTGTCATTTACTAATGTAACAAACATTTCAGTATCAATGTCTTGGTGAGCTATACTATTTTTACCGCGGTAATTGATAACATCACGATTTTCAAGAAAAGTCGCTACTGGTTACATTTGTAGTCTTCTATAATCAGTCAGGTATCAGTGTACCTGAAATGAAATAATTCAGTTATTAAGAAGAAGAGTTGACATTAACGCATGCAAAATGTCACAAATCTACTACCACTTCTTCATAGTCAGCTTTGCATCACACCCGCGTATTCTGGAGAGAAAACTGTAGATTGGTTGACGGCATATTGCGTGTAACAATTAAACTGAATTTGCTCTTAAGGACGAAATAGAGTCGCTTCTGTATGAAAAAAAATATAACATCTCACAAAATCAATAACAAAATTAATCGATTAGCTTAAGTCGTTTCAGAACATCACGCATAGATTTGACATTGCTGTTACTTTTATAACTCTCGTCATTGCAATGAGATGGTTTTCAATTTTCTTTTCAAAATATGTATCTTTGTAATCTTGTGCATTTTCTGCATTGATATTTTTAATTACAGCAACTGTGTCCATAATATTGGGTAATGTATTTAACAATGTAAAAACATCGGAAAATACACTAAAGTTTATAAAACTGATGCCACATTATAAGGGTTTTAAATCACCTAATATATATATATATATATATATATATATATATATATATATATATATATATATATATAATTTCACCCCAAGCAAAGTGGGAGCGCCACTAGTACGCAATGGGCTGCAGAGAGTGAAAGTAAGAGAAAAGATTGGGTATGAGTGGGGGTGAAGAATGCATAAAAAGAAGAACGGGGTTCAAGACATCAGAATATGTCGATTGACATTACATTTAGGTTTTCGAAGATTATGCTTATCAGGGAAGCAAGTATGAGGAAGGGAGTTCCAATGTCTGGAAGTGCGAGAGAATAAGATATTAGTGTAGAGGAGCGGTTACATTTAATTCTTTCGACAGTAAAAGTGTGGGATCGAAATGCAAACCTACTAGCACGCATAAATTCATGCAGACGGGGCGCCAGTGAAAATAGCTCTTCAGAACAGATGCCATGAAATTATATGGAGAAAAGACAGAGAGAATCCTTATCACGTCTGTAAGAAAGTGACTGCAGTCGAGATCCCAAGTCAGGGCTGAAAACATTGCATATCCGTCTTTGAATTTTGTCTAGGACCTCGAGATGAACAGCGGGGATACCAGACCGTATATGGCAACAGTATTCGATACATGGACGAATGGTAGATTTGTAGATGGAAAGGACGAACTCAGATGAGACAAAAACTTCTAGCAGGACACTGAAAACCAATTTCCTTGCGATAAATGCAGCTATTTATTCAATGTAGTTGTTCCACATCAGGTCAGTGGAAAACTTGAGACAACTAAGGCGTAGTGAAGCACTCGCGTTAAGATGAGCATCAACCATCCTCATAGGAGGCAGTGACGTTTCTCTATTGGAAATGAACGCTGATTCGTTTAGAATGCATTAAAAATCACAAGCCATTTCCTGACTTAGGCAAGAACAGATCAGAGGTCCTTTTCGAGACCAACGATCGAGTTTGTCAGCAGTGCCGGTAGTAAATGGTAGTGTGGTCTGCGTAGATGCTTACTTGAGAACTGATGACATCAGGAAGAACATTGATGAAGATCATAGACAGTGTAGGACATATTGAGTGATTGGAATGTTAAAGGTTTGGATACCAACGAGATCAGTCACAGAGTGTTTAAGCCACATGGTACTGTGGGCGGTAAAGTCACCGAATACGAAGCTTTTAAAACGAATGTCAAGAGATGGCTTTGCCTACATCATCGGAAATGCTATCGAATACACAACAGTCTTGAGAGGGAGAGGTACGGTAAAGAAAGAAGAGATAGTTTACTGAATTGAGGACAGATGGACGGGCACATATGTATGAATGGTCTGAAAATTCCAGAGTTCCTTAGCCAGCGGGAGATGATCGTGAACATAAATTTCCAGGTCATGCATGTGGATTTTAGAATCCTTTCTAAGGAGAGGAAGGTACCCGGGAATCGAGAAAATCAGAGGAAGGGATTGGCGAGTTCTCTCTCAGAGTTCTAGCATATCAGGAGACATATAAAAAAGGAACGATTCCACACTGAAGAATTTGCAATGAATACCAAGGATGTTAGAGAAGGAAATGTTAAATGGTTTTGATGAATGTTTGAGTCGTTTAGGCTTATAGCTTTGGTTACTTATGGTCAAGTGTGTTATTTTGGTAAGGAAAAAACCTAAAGTAATAGTAGCAGTAGGTCATCAAATGTGACATGAGCAGAAATGAACTGGCCCAAACTGCAAGATAATGTGGCCTCGAGGTTGCCTACTGGAGTTGCATGAAGGACCACATATCAATGCGCGACATGGCACTGAAAGATATCCGGTATTATGCAACTGTTGATCGGCGCAGACTCTCAAGACGCTACGCAAGGGTCCGGACTCCTAATTACTAGACAGGAACAGCAAAAGGATAACTGACAACCCGGAACCCTCAGTATATGTTGCCACAAGAGATTTGCGACAGCACTACGATTAAAGCAAGAGAAAAAGATCCGGGAACCCCATCTTAAAAACGACACAAGAGATGAGCGACTACTACTGATCAAGAGGAGGTGGGGAGGATTAACCTGATGATAGGGAACCTTTTCCTATTAGAAAAAACAAAAATGCAAAGTAAATAACAGCAAACAAAAACAAAATAAACAACCATGGGATTGCAAACGTGAGTAATGAATCTATAGATTGCTCGTGAGGTAGAGGAGGGCTAAAAGATACATTTGGAGAAGGGGTAAAGGAAGATGCTCGTGCATTCATTACACCGACCCATATGGTTTGGGTTTGGTTTTTGTCTTACGGCATATCAACCTCAATGGGTTATTTAATGCCAACAAAATTGTTATTGCTGGTAATATGTTTTTCTTCAAAAATCTATTTCTGGGAATATTTCTCCTTGAAGAAATCTATAGCTGGTCATATTTTTTTCAAAGAATTTATAACTCTATTGTTGGTAATATTGCTGATAATAATTTTTACTTCAAAAAATATAGTTGGTAATAATATTTTTTATTGCAAAGTATTTCTGGTATTAAAACCTATTTTTACACATGTTTGGATGTTAACTATTTGCCCATAGCTGGGGCCCTAACAGGTCCTACCACCCCGGGTCAGAATGGACCTGGGAACACCAGCAATTAAGAGGTGGTTCCACGCTCTTCAAAACGTCCTGATCAGAGGCCTTGCTGTTAGACGTAGTTTATCGTCTTACTCAGGACGCGGATGTAGTTTATCGTCATACCCAGGACGAACTTACCCATATGGATTGTTATAGATGGATAGAGGAGAAGCATACGAGACGGAGGAGGTTTATGGATAGGGAATCTGAAATATAAATATAACGTTTTAACTTAGTTAAAGTCCAACATTAACATCTTGTAGAAGAGAACACTCCAACGTTTGTGAGTTCCGATTAAAATAACTTCCAACACACACACATATATATATATATATATATATATATATATATATATATATATATATATATATATATATATATACACTTTACAGAGAGAAAAAGAAGAGAATAACCCAAATAAAATGCTTAGAGAATGAAATACAAACAGATACGTACAATCCCGACCGGCGACAACAAAATTGTCCAAAGTGTGTAACAGCAAAACTGTCTATCCCACAAAATGTTTAATATCTAAAAACCCCTAGACTGATTGAGTTACTTTTTCCAGCTTCTCAGATAAGACGTTTAGCCATTTTGACACCATCTGTCGTAAGAATCACTGAAAAGACCTTTGAGTTATTCAGCTAGGATGAGAACAGGTTAAAATCGTTTTCTGTCGCAACATTATGTCTTCCCAAATGAGCAATGGTGACAGAAACACCTCATCCAGTCCTTCAGTAATGGTACCAACATTCATACTCTTGATTCTATCTTCAAATTCCATTCAAGAACTATGAAGAGAACGGTGAATAACTTTCAAAATAAGAGGGAAGAGTAAAGAGGAAAACTGGATCATTAGGTCACAACATGAAGAGGGATCATCATTTCAACTTAGAGCTAAAGAGAAAAGATCCAACTCAACTCCTAAGACGTTTGGCACACGATAAAGGAGTTTTAATTATGACAGTCCAAAGAGCAGTGAAAAAGGAATTGAAAATGAAATCGATATGTGAAAACGGTGAGGCTCCTTGTTACGCCAGTACAGAATGTTAGAAAGGGGGAAGATCATCTTGGATAAGTTTGAAAATGACCCTGGAATATATATATATATATATATATATATATATATATATATATATATATAGATAGATAGATAGATAGATAGATAGATAGATAGATAGATATATGAACTTCATTTCAATATTCCATGAGCTTTCGATCCTTGATTAATTAATGATGAACATGACATTTTAGTTTATGACCGATTTCCTCACGATTCATCTCTTAAGCTTGAAGAGTAATTATACATTCTAAATACTCGAAGTAGAGTCCAATCGTTTTATACAATTTTCGATGTATTCCAGTAAGATATATGAAATAATTTCTAAAATACAACGGTTCAAAGCTTAATATAAAATTGAACAATTTTCTTGTTACACCGGTTATATATATATATATATATATATATATATATATATATATATATATATATATATATATATATATATATATATATACATATATATATATATATATTAAATTGGTATCTACACTAATGACACAACAATATATATAACAAGATAGTAAGACTTATTTGTCCTTCAAGATCAAAATGGCAGCCGATGTCTAAAACGACCATTGGGACAAAAGACGGCTTGTTAATTTTAACGCCTCAAAAAGTAAAGTTCTCTCCATTAATTATCTGAGAGATAACTGCCTTCCTGCGCTCACTGCCTTCCATCAGAATGGCTGATGCTAACCTCCTATGGTTCGCTGCTTCTGCTGTTAATCTTAAGCTCCTTGTTAAGATCCAAATTTGAATAAGCAATATTATTTGTTCTGATCTGGAGGATCGGATTCAGTCAATTTTCTCACTGCCGTAAGTTTGACTCCCAATGTTTTTTCGATAAATATTTTCATGGTAATTGTTCGGACGAGTTATTCGCTATAATAACTAGGGTTTTTTTCTAATGTAAGCGCAGTACAAGACTGGCATCGAGACCTCCTCAATTCAGAGTTGCGCTGGCGAGAACTAGAAGTAAATTCTATACTAACAGTTTCTTCTTTCGGACATATCGCTTGTGGACATCCCTTCGGTCTCCATCCTTTGAGGCCACATTTAATCTGCAAAAATTTAAAAGTAATGTCAATCGCTATCTACTGCCGTCCTGATTACTCTCTTCTCTTTCTGCTCATCATTATTGTTTCTGTACCTATTTCTTCTACAAACTGTAACCCCTTGTCTTTTAATAGCGTTAGGGCTTTGCTTAGGGTGATAACGATTTTACATATATCGGAATGTCTTATCATTTAGCATGATAACATCCAAAAAGTTTCATTCCTGCAGTGAATAGAAGCGTAGCGAAGTAGAATGGAAACGTCCATAAGATCTGAAGGGGAAAACATGTAGTTTTAACGGGCCTGGATATTGTGTGTGAATTGTGGGTGATAGAGGAATAAGCGGAATGTATTATCATTTAGCATGATAACATCCAAAAAGATTCCTTCCAGCAGTGTAGAGAAGCGTAGCGGAGTAGAATGGAAAAGTCCATTAGACTTTGAAGGGGAAACCATATAGTTTGTAACCGGACTGGGTGTGGTGTTTGAATTGTGGGTGACAGAATATTAAGCGGAATGTATTTTCATTTAGCATGATAACTCCCAAAAAGAATCCTTCCAGCCGTGTATAGAAGCCTAGCAGAGTAGAATGGACATGTCCATTAGACATTGAATGGGAAAACATGTAGATTGTAACGGTACTAGGTGTTGTGTGTGAATTGTGGGTGACAGAGAAATAAGCGGTATATATTATGATTTAGCATGATAACTTCCAAAAAGAATCCTTCCAGCAGTTTATAGAAGCGTAGCGGAGTAGAATGGAAAAGTCCATTAGACTTTTTAAGGCGAATCCATGTAGTTTGTAACCGGACTGGGTTTGGTGTGTGAAATGTGTGTGACAGAGTAATAAGCGAAATACATTATCATTTATCATAACACCCAAAAATCATCCGTTCAGCAGTGTATAGAAGCGTAGCGGTGTAGAAGGGAAAAGTACATTAGACATTGAAGGGGAATCCCAGAATTTTGTAACGGGACTGGTGTCATGTGTGAATTATGGGTGACAGAGGAATAAGCGGAATGTATTATCATTTAGCATGATAACATCTAAAATGAATCCTTCCTGCAGTGTATAGATGCGTAGCGGAGTAGAATGGAAAAGTCCATTAGACTTTCTACTGGTAAGCATGTAGTTTGTAACCGGACTGGGTGTGGTGTGGGAATTGTGAGTGACATATGAATAAGCAGGATTTATTATCATTTAGCATGATAACATGCAAAAACAATCCTTCCAGCAGTGTATAGAAGCGTAGCGGTGTAGAATGGAAAAGTCCAGTAGACTTTGAATTGGAAACCATGTAGTTTTGAACGAGACCATGTGTGGTCTGTGAATTGTGGGTGACAGAATATTAAGTGGAATGTATTATCATTTAACATGATAAAATCCATAAAGAATCCTTCCAGCAGTGTATAGGAGCGTAGCGGTGTAGAACGGAATATTCCCTTAGACTTTGAAGGGGAATCCATGTAGTTTGTAACGGGACTGGTTGTGTTGTGTGAATTGTGGGTGATAGATAAATAAGCGGAATATATTATCATTTAGCATGATAACATCCAAAAAGAATCCTTCCAGCAGTGTATAGAAGCGTAGCGGAGTAGAATGGAAAAGTCCATTAGACGTTGTAGGGGAAACCCTGTAGTTTGTTGTTTGGAATTATCATTTATTAATTGTTTGTGTCACCAGTCATGTTACGCACACTTAGAAACCCCTGATCAAACAAAACCAGAATAGTGCATTTGAACAGATACCTTTCCTATTTTGGAAATGTATATATATCTGATCTCTTTCGTATCCTCACGTAAACGGAGACAATTTTTTAGGAGTTGAATTAAATCCGACATTTTTATAAATTATTTTTTAAAACGCTATTTTTTAAAATAAGTACTCATATCTGAGTAGATATTCTGCTTTTATTTATTTATTACAAAATATATCTATTTATTTAGAACGGTCGGATTGAATATTCGAGAAATTATATTAGACAAATTTGCGCCCTTATAGCTGTTCGAACGACGTGGCCATTTGATCTAAGTCACGTCGGATCTAATCACTGTTTTCCCCTAATGTGAAAGAGTTTCGTTGGTATGTTGTCCTAGGGTCATACATACATACAAACATACATACACATATTCATATACTTTATATTACTAGGATCCACTTGGCTTATATATAAAGGAATTTGTTATCTTTAACAGTATTAACAACATTTACCGGCTTGAATTATTGAAGAAGCTGATTTGTTTGGAAAAATACTTTACCAAGATTACTATTTCGCAATTTATATGTTTTTTTTAATTTAATTCTTTTCATAGAACTACACGATCAACAATTTTTTTTAAAGAAAATGTATTTTTTCCTTTTTCCTTTTTTACAGCGAAGAACAATTCATAGGATTTATTTCTCTTGAATATGCATCATTCAACTGCTCATACGTAAATATTTCTTCCTGCAGCCAAATTCGATTTCCTTTTTGAACTTCTGACTTGTTTATAGTTCTGGCAAATGCAAGGTGAACTGGATTCACACACACACACACACACACACACACACACACACACACACACACACACACACACACACACACACACACACACACATATATATATATGTATGTATGTATATATATATATATATATATAATCTTAAAAAACGATATGGAAAAAAAACAGTATCTGATATATTTCTGAGATGAGGTAATATGTACACTATTTATTATCGTCTTCATCTTTGTTATATTTATCACAACGTTTCTACCGTTGTACGCTCCGGCCTTCTTCCGGTGGTTGGAATCTCGAACTGAACCCTTTATTCGCTCGCTGGGGTAGATTTTTCTAGTTTGACGTGCAATATCTAATGGGTGTCAGTTATCACTTATCTCCTGTTAATTCCACTCTCCAATTTCTCCACCGCCTTAAACAAGTATGGAACTCAATTAAATTTGACTCCTGTCACTGAATCTAACTAACACCTTTATCCATAGTGCTATGTGTGTTGTAGGAGATCTGTGTATGAATTTATGGGACTTATAAACCTAATGTCTTCAGCAACTATGTTTACCCGTGCTCATATTTCAATTTTTGCTGTTATCATTGCATGCTTTTTTTTATACCAGTGCTCATATTGCAATTTTTGCACGTGGAAATAAAACAGTCTACCCCAGCGAGCAAAATAAAGGGTTCATTTCGAAACACCTGAAGAAGGCCGGAGCGTACAACGACCGAAACTTTGTGATAAATATGGCAATTAAGATGAGGACGATAGTCCGAACAATGTAAATAGTGTATGGAAAAAAATGTATTGGATTTTTATTAAATAGATATTTGTTATTTTAATCAGTAAATTGTTTTAAAATAGTGGGAATATTTAGTATGTTAAATAATAAAACCTTTAATTTTTCTAAAAATTAATACAAATTTATTGTACTAATCTACACATGCTAATAAAACAAACTGTGCTTTGTACCACATTACCTTTGGTTTCAATCCTTCAATGTATTTGTGTTTTAGAGGA
>OZ038480.1:135207092-135257092 GCA_964036315.1 Acanthosepion esculentum
ATTGAAATTTTATTCAACGAAATGAAAAATAAACTAGTTTAAAATCCAATTATAAATTATAAACTGAAATGTTAAGGCACCTGATTGGGCCGATATGTGAGATAAATTTTCTGGACACGAGAGTTTTACCTACATTAAAATATAAATCTTGAAGGACAGAAGAGACTGAACAGTTTTTACGTAAATAATTTATTGACGTTGTACTTGAATCCCATTTCGAAACTGAATAGAATGCCTACAAAACATGCAATAATGGATATATAGATGCATGTTATTAGTCTGTCGGGGGGCTATGCCCAGGTGAGGCATCTTTGGAAATTACCTGAA
This sequence comes from Acanthosepion esculentum, assembly GCA_964036315.1. NCBI lineage: Eukaryota > Metazoa > Mollusca > Cephalopoda > Sepiida > Sepiidae > Acanthosepion > Acanthosepion esculentum. The sequence goes on from OZ038480.1 coordinate 135,207,420, forward strand.
AAACGTACCACTGGTTGATCCAACCCTTGCGAATGAAATTAGGTGAACGATGGTTTTAGCTAGCACGAAGTCACAATTCATTGTGACCGAGGATTTGAGAGTGTTCGCCTTGTTCAAACTGTTGATCACGCCTCATAATGCGCTCTCTCCCCGAAAATGTAAATTAGGTCTGTTCGGTACAGTGTCATTGAAAGCTACAGATTGATTCTGTGGGTGTTGAACAAACACAAGTGTGCTTGAGGAGGCGACAGCAACACGGATTGGTTAGCTACATAAGCAGATACGAGCGGTTAGTCCATTATTTATGTTAAAGACGCATGCATTGGAGCTAGCGTATTTTGCAGACAATGTCAATTTTCTACATACAACTTGTGAAAGCCGCCACACAGTTTTGGTTGCTAAGGCGGTACTGTCACCCCTGGTGCCATCATCAGCTTTTGCTACCGGACAGTGTATTGCGTTGTATAAGTGTCAGTCTCTTGTGATTTATTTTTTCAACTGCAACTGAAATTTTCAAAGTTGTATTAAAATACACACCGCTCTCGTAGCGACCGTTATTAATTACTTAGAATGGAAGGTAAACAGATGTGTTTCTCGTCGGAAGTAGCATTTTATTGCGAGCATGGGTTTATTTAATTATATTTATTTTGTATCTTGACCAGATCCAAATTAATGAATGTTGAACTGCAGTCCGGAGACGATGCAAACACACTTCAGGTTCCAGCCAGTGAAACATAAATTGAGTAGGAAGGAAAGGATTGACCGTCCATAGAATCCATGGCACCCGACCTCAGAAGGTAGCACAGGATATGCGCATCTTTTTTCACGCAGTCGGATCGCTACGATTCGTAGTGGCTTTTCTTTCGATCATGAGCTTTCTCGCTGTTCTCCACTCCTGGAACAGTTGATTCTACTTGGAGGACACACTTCTTGGAATCAGACCACACCCTACAATGTCAGGGTGTCTATCTGTCTGAATGATGTGTACCGGAAATTGGAGAGGTTTTCTAAGATCAACTAAAATCTTTTGATCAAATTGAAATCAATGAAACTATTATGAAATAGCCTGATTACAATGGAGCCATTGTCAATATCATTCCTCCTGCGATCTTCCTATGATCTCCTACCAAATGTGACCAACCAAATGTTTTGTAGGTACTGTCCCTGGTGTATGCGCATTATGTCAAAGTGATCAAGGCACTTTACGTGACGGGCTCTCTGCATGCCCATAATTACTGCAGATATACACGAGACATAATAACAAAATGCGGGAAGTGGGCATGGACCTAGCAAGTAGACCGTGTGGAGCAGCAAAGAAAAAGGCTTGTAAAAGCCAGAGAACCTAAGATCCATTTTCACAAGGAACATGAACGCCCTGTGCGAACGATCCAAATGCCTTCCAGCATGACAATAGTGAGTGGAACCCGTGATTGGATGGTGATAGTTTATCTTAGAACAACAATTTCCGGTACACCTCCTTCAGACGGACGCACACCCTGACAGTGTAGGGTGGTCTGATTCCAAGAAGTGTGTTCTCCAAGTAGAATCAACTGTTCCATGAGTGGAGAACATGGAGAAGGCTCACGGTCGAAAGAAAAACCGCTACGTATCACTGCGACCCAACTGCGTGGAAAATGGGTTGGCATATCATGTGCTACCTTTTGAGGTCGGGTGCTGTGGATTCCATGGACGGTCAATCGTTTCGTTTCTTTTGAAGTTGGTCATCACTACTAGAACCTAAATCGTGATCTATTTCTTCTTCAGACCACAGTTCAACATGCATCCATTTGGATCTGGTCAAAGATCTGAAGAAAAAAATGGTCGATATTTTCTTCAAGATTAATCTTATCCAAAGAACCAATATCTATAGACACTTTGATAGATTACTTTACTAAAATTAAGCTGGTACTTAATATTAAATTTAAACTATGAACTCATGTATCCGTATTTCTCTTCCAATTAAGCTTATTAAGACTTTATAATGTTGTTGCAGGGTCTGTTCCAAATTTTTTAATCATTCAGCTATTTCCTCTTTTGCGGTCATTATCACTTGCCTGCATGCGTTCTACTTAATCTCGTTCACTGTCTGAATTTTCTGCTTCAACAGCCAGAGTTTTCACGAATCCAAATATTGGTTTTAGAGAGAAATGCCAGATATAGTTAACGTGATTTTCTCGAAATCCATTTCCAGTCGAGTTCACTTACACACAAAGACAATTGTGAAAGGTATGAATCTATTTCTTCTATCACAAGCTACGGGTTGAATAGTGGGACAGACTGGGTTCTTTAGCTTTGGTTGGCAATCAGTCTACCGCAGAAAGAAATAGCAACCTACTGCGGGAAATTAATCCTCCTCGTCAGGCAAGTATTGAAAAGATACATGATCTCCCAAGCGTGTATCACGTATGTCAATTAACTGGCAGACTGACTGATTTTTGTTTGTAAACGATCGTGCAGAGCCATAGAAATAATTATTTTATATGTCATTTTATATGCAACCGTTATACAGCATACATATACAGAATATCAGCTCATTGCCGGAAGAACAAAAAGAGAAAATGTCTATTTACATGTGTGGACTAATTACTCTTCCGATTGGTTGAAAAATACATCGAGACTGCACATCTTCTTCCTGAGACATTCAAAATTTCTTCATACATTCCGAATAAATACCTCATAAATAAATTATCTCAAAATTGCATTTGGCGTTGCTAATCCTAGTTGAGATTTTTCTTCTTATTACGAGTGTTACTGATCAAAATTTTCTAAAGCACAAAGCCATCTTGCCGTGTCCTGACTACGGAAATCAACTACATTCGACAGCAAAGCCTCTGATCATTGGGGGTGGCTAAGGAGCGTGGAACCACCTCGTAATTCCTGTTTTTCTCAGGTCACCCTAACCCGGGGTGTTAGTATCTTTTAGACACCCAGTTATGGGAAACAGTAATTTGAAATTTTGGGGGTGGTCGGATCAAGAGATACAAAAATACATTACGGTAAAAATACCAGAAATATATTAATAAAAAATCAGTAGCAAAAGATGAATCTCCAAACTATATATATAAACACTTTTGCCATGAAAATATAAAATTATGTACAAAATATATAGTAGAAGTTATAACATTGTGTACAAAATATTTAGATGTCGGCATTAAATAACCCATACAAGTGTTGATTTTTCGCTAAGTCAACCTGTCATCGTGAAAAAAGAATTTGTTTCGGGCAAACAATCCTAAAAAAACAGATTCTTGCTGCCTTTAGAACTGCCCGCAACCATTACAAGATTGTTCTATAAAATACAAAGTACAGCTATGCACAAGCAGTCCATGTCAATTTTACAATAGAAACAAAAAAGCAGTGCCTACTATCTTAAGCCGTTCGCAAGGAAAGTTGCCTCTACCTCCACGTTAGACAAGGGACATTCATTCCCAGATGTCCCGATACCAAACTTTACAATATATCTGTCACTACCTGAGAGGTTTCCAGACGTATCAAAATCAATGATACTATGAAGCCTACCATTCCGAATAAAATTTTGGTGGTAGTACTTAAAAGCATTAGCCCAAGGTGATATTCGATCTTGTTTAAAAATTGTTTAATTTCTGCCTGCAGGATAAGTCATTTCCATGTCTATTGATGATATCAAGAGTGTGCACTGTTTTAAAGAATGCAGGTCAGTCATCATCCTTTTCGAAACACGTTATCCCATCAGCAACCTTACTGTCGTCAGCAAACATTTTGAAACCGTCATAAAAAGAAGGTTTCTTGATCACGTCAACAGGAACAAACTCCGAAGCGACAAACTATATGGATTTCGCTCTGCTATATCCACTGTTGATATCGTAAATGCACTGAATTAGCGAAGCATTAGACAATAAATACATCAAGAGGACGATCGCTTAATATATATTGAAAGCCTTTGAAAAGGTGTGGCTTAGCGGTCAGCTATGTAATGACCAGAAGTTTTTTTCTCTCTCAGTTATCTGGTACTTCCTAAGAAGTTGCTCAATGAAAGTCGTTGTTGATGTGCAGTCCTCCGATGTCCACGAGATCAATGCAAGTATTCTCCGATTACCATGCTTTGTATTAACGATCTGCTTAATAAATCTGATCTTCAATGAATAACGATGCAGATGTTACAACGATATATGGGTGCACCTTCAAAAATCATTGAGGACCAGTGTCTGGCAGCTAATCTCTCATCTGACCTAGATCTAACAGCTCAGTGCGGGAAAACTGGCTTGCCGTATTCAGTACTTCAAATGGCAAATGAGTAACATTCCAAAAATAACCAACCAGACACTTAATTTTCCTGTATCATAATGAACGGATGTTTTCTCAAGAAGACCACTTATCTTGAAAGCCTATTCGGAATAGATCCAGTAGACCTTAAATGGAACTCATATATATGATCCATGGTTAAATATATTGAAAACATATTCTGTTCGTTGTACCGATCCCGTAAGTACCTGGTTCCTCCTGATTGGGCTACATTTACAAAATCCAGATCAGAGCAAAAATGGAATTCTGTTGGCAGAACTGGACTGGATCTACTCATTCTTCACTTTCGTCTTGATAGACTTCAAAAGCATTTACGTCCCCCCACAGACAAAAACATCACAGATCTCTCTCTATTCAATCGCTATTTTCAAAGAGAATGTTCTGAAGAGCTACTTTCCCTCATTCCACGAGTTCTGAGCTTCAGAGCTAAAATCCGCCATGTCACGCACACTGGGTCGAGCCATTAACATTGCCTTCGTATTCCATTAGTAAGAAGTAAGTAACCCACTCCCAAGAGGACGCTTTCCCGACCACTACAATTTTAATCTATTCTAAGGTTAACCATTATTTTTCCCCCACGTCCTCAAATATCAGTTGTTTACCTCTTCCTCTTTCTGCACACCAACTACCTCCTTCAGTAGCCCTCTACCTTGAGTGTCACTTGGGTCTTTTATAGGGTGAATATTAATTAAAAAAAATATCAAGTAGAACAACTGACAGAACACTCATATTGTGTACTATCGGTAAGCAATTAGTGAGGACTAATTACCCACCTTAAGTAGACAACATGCATGATTGTCAGCAAAAGAGACAATCCGAGACACGAGTTATGAGTTGGAGTTGTCAAAATAAAAAGGATATGAAGAAATTTTAAAATCTTTATTATACCGATCTCAGAAGGTGCATAGAGATAAAGGAATATGCCTTTCAGAATATCAGCAAAGAATGAAGCAATAAGAAATTTTAGATATTAAGCCAAGAGTGCAGTGTAATATTAATCCTCCTATATGGCAGTGTATGTTGGCTAAGTTAGTCACATATGTAAGAGAGACTTGGGGCAACATAGATGTGGCTTTACCGATACATACTAAGAACACCATAGCAGTTGAGAGCAATACAGTTTTTAAAAAAACAGGAACTGCAATGAAACTGATACACGCAATCAGATTGGGGACATAACGGGGAAAGATTCATTTTTAAAAATTATTTCGGACCAAGCTAGGCGAAAAGGTCGAAAGGACCCAAGGGGGTCACTGAAAGTGAAAGAAATCTGAGAAATATATTAGGATATAAGACAACAAAAGAACTGGATTCAAGAAGATTGACGTTGGGTGATTTTTTTAAAATCGTAGTTGACAGGAAAAGAGTCCGAAAGAGAGTTCCAAAAGCGAGAAGTGAGAGAGAAAAAACTCATATTGATACTCTGGTTACATCTAAAAATTGAATCAGTAAATGGATGAGACCTATCCGCCAATTTAGTAGTGCACTTAAGTTTCTGAACTCGAGATACCAAAGTGAAAACACCTGAGAACTTTTACCAAGAATATATTTATAGACGACGCATGAGGACGCCACTTTACGACCGGGAAAACTGAAACCAAAATACAATATCAGGAGAATTGCATTGCAGACACCTCTTTGAATTTTGTCAAGGATCTGTAGATATTTAGCAGTAGCACGAGACCAGATGTAGCATTAATATTTAATGCACGGACATTATATTAGACATATAAATGGGTGGGATTAATTCTGGCGACAAAATTTGATTAAAGTGTCACTGTGGAATAACTTTCCTAGCAGTCTACCTAGCAATTGATTCGATGAAATCGTTCCACTTCGTTTCAGTGGAAACGTAAGACAGAGGTTAGCAGCAGTCATAATGATAGAAGGAAGAATAGGTTCTATAATATGATTAAAGCGAGTAATTTTTTGTTTTGAAGTTGTTAAAATTAACAAGCAATTCTTTGCCCCAGTAAACAACAGATTGCATTTCACTTTTGATCAGCTGCCGATTTAACACCGAACCTATTAGATTACTATTAAGAGCAAATAGTTGTCACCAGTAGAAATGCCGAGACGATAACTGACGTCATCGGAAAGCTCGTTGATGAAAATTAGGAACAAAGCAAATCCAAGGTTAGACCGTTGGGGGGTCACACACTTTATTACAAAAAGATCTAAAAAAAAAGAAGGTCGTTCAAGATATTTCTTTTCGCAATTTGATAAAAAAGATTGAAGCAAATAAAAAATTCTACCTGAAAGTCTATAAAACCTTCAACTTGTGAAAAAGACCGTCATAAACAAACTCTGTCAAAAGCCTTCGAGAATATCTAAAACAACACAAAACATGAAACTTGGAAGATTTAAAACATGTAATGTATAATTTTTTTTTTAACTTGAAGAAATTTTAGCAGAGTATTTCTCACAATGACCAATAAGTCTATAGTGTGAAGGAAAAGTAACATGAAAAAAAAAGGACAGCGCTATTCGATAAGTCTGAAATTAATTCAGGATACAAATAAGATTGGTTTCAAAATAGCATTTAAAAATGATTCATCGGTGTAAAAACATTGATATACTTTGCTTCCAACCTGTCGAAATTTCAGAAGAAAATGTGTAAAGATAACAAATTCTGAATCGTTTTAATAGAACAACTGAAAAGAAACGCTCGAAAAGAAGTGTGCCTTTTTCCCTACCATGCCATTCGACTTTGTAGATAAAGAATATGAAAATGCTGAGGAAACAGATTTATTCTTGTGAATTTATCCGTAAGAATCGATGGTGGCATTAAATCGTTCTTCAGTAAATTACAAAGTATGCATTATTGTATTGATTTTAATTATGACCTTCAGAACACGGCAGAAATTATGCTTAGTTATTGAACTGTATTTAGAAATTGATGTAAATTCATTGTTTGATTCTCAGCCATAATTGTCGTAATGCGCGCTCATTTTACCATTCACGACCGGACGTATTCTAATGCAATTCCTTCAGTATATTTCTGCATTCGTTTTCGATCTATTTAATTCGTATTTTATGTTCAAAGAAAGACAACTGCCTTTACGTAATTTATAAAGAATCATGGCCGTCCATCATTATCATGCTGAAGTGAGGATCTTACTAAATGTCTAACTAATATGTAATCAGTTATTCATTAAAGGTATTCATTAATTCACAAACGGATTTATATTTAGAGAGAGAGTGTACTTAAAGATTAACATTAACGGAGTTGAAAGATTTTAACGACAATTTATCAATCGCACCATATATATACATATATATATATATATATATATATATATATATATATATATATATATATGTGTGTGTGTGTGTGTGTGTGTGTGAACATAGAACGATTGCGTTTAGCATGAAACAGTCTGTCGCTTCTGAGTGTTGACTTCTATGTTCATATATATACATATATATATATATATATATATATAGAGAGAGAGAGATAGATAGATATATGTATATGTATATGTATATATATATATATATGTGTGTGTGTATATATATATATATATATATATATATAGTTGCCTGACGATTGCACTAGCATGAAACAGACTGTCGCCTCTAAGTGCTGACTTCCATGTCCACTTTTATATTTACACACGCTCTATCTCTGATATTGAGCACTTTATCCCATAAATATAGCACACTTTAAGACTATATTTCTTCATACATATATATATATATATATATATATATATATATATATATATATATATATATATACATATATATACATGCACACATATATACACACACACGCGAACGCACACAAACAGACATGCAGTTGTACGCATTGCTAAACATACATGGGGCAAAATATTGAAGACTGATTCCCTATTTATGTCAAACTAATTTTAGAAAAGAGCCATTAATATAATATGTCTTTAGTTGGATAGTCAGATAAAATAATTTGAATGTCTGTGAAATTGTCTGAAAACATTTATGAATAAAATAGAGGAAAATGTGAGAAAAATAAATGCTTGGAACTATCATAATAAAAATCTGTCTATATTTCTGAGATATGCTATTGTAACTATTTATGCTATCTTCAGATAAGTTTCATTTTACATAATTACGATTATTTGTATTAATTCACTATTGTATATAATTAGTCATTAATTTCATTTCGTATTATTTGCTTTATCAGAATTTACGCGCTGTTTACTCTTGTGATGTTGAATCCTAATCTGATTGACATAACCTTCTGCTGTCATATATTTCAAATCTGGTGCAACGTATTTCCGCTTTCATACAAGCCACATACTGATGGAGGGCGAATTGTCCCGCCCGTAGAGCAAGATTCCAAATTGTAGAAAAGTGAGCTGAGGAAATCGAAGCAGATCCGGCCGAAAAAAACAACGAAAAAAGAATAAAAACGAGACCGAACAAACTTTGCTCAAACATCTTCATGAAAATACATTTCAAGCAAGGATTATTATATGCATTCATTTCAGTGCATCCGGTCCATTATGAACAGCTATGAAATAATCTAAAAAAAAAATGCCGAAATAATTGGTTAAAATTCGTTAGATAAAATGTTTATTGTAGATTTCCTTTAGGAATCTGACTTTACCAGACTGTAAAGCAGGAGTTCCCAACCGATTTTCGGCCATGCACCACTTTGATATTCCTAAAATTCTGGTGTTCACCTGAAATATTTACTACTTACATATTTAAAGTTTTATTGCAATTCGTGAAGGAAGCTTAAAAGGCCATGAACTTGGTCTCTTAACAAGCCCCCAAAAGCTATGTCCATGAAATAGAAAATTAAAAAAACAAAAAGACAGTTAAATATATATAGTTTCAAAACATGTAAGAGAGAACTGAAAGGCAGAAATAAAAAAATATTTGAATGAAAGCTTATTCTGAAATATACTTTGATCATTTTAATCATGAAATAATAATGCAAAATGAAATCTGATCTCACATTGGTATAGAAAGCCGACGCGTGTACATCCTACGCATGTCACCACCAAAATATTACCATGCCCCATCAGTGGGGTATGCGCCCCACGTTGGGAATCATTGCTGTAAGGGAATGAAATGCCAAGAGAGAATAACAATGCAATAATTGAGGAATTAGATGTTATTTCACATTTGCACCTGACAAGAAGTACGTAATATTATACGCCGTCGAAGTGTGAAATACTCTCAGTTCATTATGCGCATGCAGTGAGAGAATAGCGTATAGTGTTAGACTGACATAGGTGCCAGGCGTTGAAATAAAATCTAGTATGCCAGTTTCATAGGGAAGTAATCCCGAAACTACGTAGCGCAGCACATAATTGCGCTATGACACACTACTGATCCACGAGATGTACGTTTCGATAAAGGATGCAAAGTGAAAAAAGATTATCAACTGCTATTTTTTTGAAATTGTGCGTATAAAAGTGTGAGGAAGTTCTGTAGGGGGTGGCGATTAAGATTCAGCACAATGCATTTAGATTAAAATTCAAGAATACATTCATTTTAGTTTTCTAATATCGAGGTTCAGAACTATTTCGATCCAGTTTTCAACTTCATATCGGGTTTCTGGTTCCTTCTAAATTATTTTCGATGCATTTCACATCCAGTTGCCTTTTATGTCTTAGTAGCATTATCGCCTTACTTGGGGTGAGTTGAAAGTATTATCGTCTTATAATTGCTATGCTATGATTTCTTATTGATACAAGAAATAGTGATGTCATAAAAATCAATTTGATAATTACTTCAAAATTAATGTGTTTTAGGTTCAGCTACGAAAACAATGCTACCAGAAATAAATTTTCGTAAATATGGTTAATGATCATTGCTTTACTGTAGATAATTCAGCGATTGAAACGGTAAAAGCACTTCTAGCAACAAAGAATTTTCTTTAAGCTAACGTAACCTCCCTGTGGCTTTTCTATAAAAATTTTCATGATAATTATTCTGACAAGCATTCCTCTTTGGTAGATATACTTTACATATTTAAGCGGAGTACTAGAATTGTGGTAAAGTCTCATCATTTTACAGATGAAATAACTTGACGTAACCGTAAGTTCTATGCTAACAGTTTATTCTATCGTACTTCTCGCTTGTGGAATTATCTTATGGTTTCTTGCTTCCCAGTTAAATTTGATCTTCAAAAATTTAAATGTATTGTCAATCGTTATTTTCACTCTTAATTCTTGTTTTTCTTTTTTTTTTATTTCCTCACTCTTTAATAGTTTTTCGCATATTCTTTAACACTCAGTAATCTCTTGCGTTCTAGTGGCTTTCTTGTTTTGCTTCGGGTGAAATGATTAAAATAATTTTTTAAAAGTTTCAAAAATGAAAGAATGCAGGTTCAACCCTTGCCGACAGGAATGTTTCTTTTAATAAGAATTTCGATGCTTCTACGCTTGTAGAAATCAATTTCAACGAAAAATAGATTCGATTTTGCGCTTTCGGTGCAACAGATTTTATAGCAAGTGAAAATCGCACTGATGAATGCCTTCTAATACAGATGTAAAAACAAAAGAACCATTTTCTAAAATGCCACGGGATGTACAGGATGTTGTTCTGGTTTTCAGTCATCTGATTTTCTTATTATCCGATTAAAGCTTTATGAAAATATTTTATTCCCGTTATTTCCTTTTGATTTCAGTTGTATTTAAACCTGTTCACCGTATCAATAATGTTTTGACGTCATTTTGCAATAAATCGCTTATACCCATAAATCCGAGAACATTTCATTAAAGATGTAAACGTTTTATCCAATCTGGTTCTGAAATGAGGTCTGTACACACTTATTTAATATGGTATGTTTGGTGGCAAAATTAGCCATGTACTAAATTGTGCGTAGTCATTAGTCAGGATGTTTGATGCTATCTTTCAAGTTACGTATACAGGTTCTCTCCATTTGCAGCTCAATCTTTCTATGCATTTATTCAGTCAGTTAAGTGTCATACGGGATACACGGTTGAGCAATCATGACTCTTTCTATCCATGTGTGCTTTTGAGTTTTATTAAATCGATGATATTTACGGATTTTAACTCATGCTGGCATAAGTTTAAGTAAAGGTAATAAGTGTAATGTGCATTAATGGATATAGGATAGGTATGGAAATTTGGAGAACCGTGTACGAATTCCAGTCGAGTTCATTAGATTCACTTACGCTCAAATACCCTTGGGGGAAAGGAATAAATTCATCTGCGTCCAGCTTTGGGTTGAATAGCAGGACAGACGACTAGAAACAAATGGCAACCTACTGAAAGAAAGAAGACCGACATACTCTCCACTAATTGTTGAACATAAACCCAACAACTTGAACTTTGACATCGTGTCTTTGGAGAAAACATTAAATGGTGCACGCTTACATGGAATGGTGTGGAGTGCTCTTAACATGTCGTCGCGACAGCTTTTCTGAAAGAAGGTGACCTATGACAAAATTCTCCCCATTTCTGTAGGTATATAGATACACAGACTATAAGTTGTAGGACACTTATGGCGTAATAAAAAATAACTTGCCGCTACTGAGTCAACAACTAATGACAAACGTAGTAGAAATCGATCAGAGAATAGCTTTATAAAATAATCATTAGCGACTACAGGTTGCAATACTGAAAAACCGCAGATAATTTGGAGCAAGAGGTGTTTGTATTTTTATGGTGATTTTCTTAGCGTAATTTTGATATGGCACGTGGCCGAAAGTAAAGAGAACCCAGTGAGAATCTAACTCACTATTCAGTCGTAAGTGATATAGCGAGACAAGCTGGCCAACAATTACCTTTGGGGAAGTGCTAAAGATCATGCGTCTAAGAATGGGTAACAAGCTCGATCCAGTCGTAGTAAAAGTATTTATCAGTGATATTGTAAATTCAATAGTATGTTTACTATTTTGCTAACGTTATTTTATGTTTTGAAATCTTCAGAAAGTATTCTAAAATCATTAATGCTCGAATCGAACGACTACAGACTTGTAATTTGCCCATATTTCGACTGTATTGCAAACATTGAACATGTTTATTATATATTTTAGCATCCAACCAACGGGTTAACGTTGTTTGCGATATTCACAATGCATACACTGTTGTACCTTCCGGGTTTCTTCAGATGTTTGACGTCGTTAGAGGTAACCATTCAGAAATTTGAAATGAATCTTTAAGACTTTCGTACTTAGCTGATAATTCATGCTTTCTTCAATTTCGTAACTGATTTTTTGTTTCGTCCAGTGCTTTAGAGAATATATTTTTCGGCACTGTCTTAAGCAAGCATTGAACACAAAAATATGCGCCATCGAGAAACCTTTTTTTGTATAAAAGTTACTTTTTAAACAAGCATTAATCATTCACTGTGTACCAAGAATGATGGTCTGGTGCCATAAAATGTAAATAACATTTTATGAATATAATTATTTGATTATTGTTAATTGTTCTTAATAACAAACCCCAATAAAAAGGTTAAAGATTTGGTTAAAAGCTCTTGGGACAATAGAGACAACGTACAATTTTACATTCTCTTACCCCGACTATATGTAAAAATTTAAGAATATTAGAAAAACGCAATATATATATATAGACAAAAGAAAAATGAAATAAAAAAGCTTAACCGTAGCACCTTGTCAGTCGATTTTAATGAAACATGCATAAACGAAGGATTGCTGCCTAAATATACAACTATATATATATATATATATATATATATATATATATATATATATATATATATATATATAGTAGTAAAATATTTCGTGTGACGCATTTCGTTGCTTAGGACTACATCAGACTAAACTGTTGTTTACGTTCATATAACTAGACAAACAAACCAATTTATTTATTTATTTTACATCTGTTTGGTTAAACTTTAAAGATAAACATTTCAGCGTCCCCTCCTCATATAGAGTTTTATCCACGTAACCAACACTTTAGAGCGATGAAATATTGAATATGAATTGTGCTAGACCCACACACAAACACATACACACACATACACACACACATATATATATATTTATATATATACATATATATTTAGTTGGATTTGTGATTATATGTGCGGTACTTTTAGCTCTATCTCTGATATCGAGCGCTTACCAATGAATACCGCGCATATAATATATAAATAATATATTGCACACATACATACATACATACATATATATATATATATATAAAAAATAAAAATAAAAAAACAAACAAAAAAACAAGCAAAATAATTTGACATAAATAAATAAACAAATAAGCGACTTCCGGTAAAAGTACCCGCCAAAATATACTACCCATAATGCACCACTGACCCTTATATAAACAGCCGAGAAAAATAACAGCACTAGTCGCCTGAAGATTGCACTAGCATGAAACAGACTGTCGCCTCTAAGTGCTGACTTCCATGTCCACTTTTATATTTACACACGCTCTATCTCTGATATTGAGCACTTTACCCCATAAATATAGCACACTTTAAGACTATATTTCTGCATATATATATATATATATATATATATATATATATATATATATGTGTGTGTGTGTGTGTGTGTGTGTGTGTGTGTGTGTGTGTGTGTGTGTGTGTGTGTGTGCGCGCGCGCACGCGCGTGTGTGCATGTTTGTAAATATTTTAAAGCACTTTATCAAGAATGTCACCGAAGTTTGCAGTCAGCAATCTTTTTGGCACAATGACAAAATGCCCAGATGTTTGCTGACACACGTGCAACTCATATATATATATATATATATATATATATATATATATATATATATATATATATATATATGTGTGTGTGTGTGTGTGTGTGTGCGTGTGTGTGCGTGTGTGTCCGTGTGTGCGTGTGTGTGTGCGTGTGCTATTGGAGGGAAAGAACTAGAAATGCGTCACATCCACAAGAGGACAAACATGACATTTCTTCCTGCACACGCCACATCAAGTCACACTCTACTTAACACTTAAGACACTTAATACAAAAAATCAACAACAAATGTCATATGTTGACGGCAGGAATGAATAAATGCTGAAAAGGTACGGAAGGGAGGGAGACGAACAGCGAAAGAGAGAGAGTGAGAGGGGAGAGAGAGAGCATTTTCTATTTTGGATTACCCCCGAAAAAGACATCACTACAGGCATAAACAAACACGTTCATATGTAACTGTTTTTTTTTCTACCACACAAATTTGAATCCTATTAAAATTGGTTACCAGTATTTAACTCCTCCAGGTGAACGGCGCACATATCATATTTGGTTTGGTTTGGTCGGGATTGGTTTGTTTAACGACATATCATCTCATTATGGGTCCCTTAATGCCAAAATTTTATTTTCTCGTAAGCATTTTTAAATTTTTTTTCCAAGAAAGTATTTCCGGTATTTTTTTTTACGATGAAAACGTATTGCTGGAATTTTTTCTAAAGTATTTTTATATTTTCATGTTTTTCCTCCAGTATGGGGATTAGCTATATGCCCATAGATGGAACACAAACAGATGATACCACCCCGGATCAGGGTGGGCTTAGGAACAACAGCAATTAAATTGTGGTTCCACGCTCCTCAAAATTCCCTGATCAGGGGCATTGCTGCCGGATGCCCTTTCTTATCATACCCAGCACGAGCGATCATATTAATTTTCTTCATTAACTTTGAAATATTATGAATGATTTAAGTGTTTCCCGCTGCATCCTCCAGATTTTTTTAATTAGGATTTATTATTCTGCTATACTGGCTGCCAGTCAAGGCTAGAGAGCTTTCTATTTAACCCGGGCAAAGAATAAACGGATTCAAGCTTTCTAAATTATTCCAAGTGAACGTAACAATCAAGAGGAAATTGTACTCAGCTAGCTCATTCCATTTTCAAAAGCAATAAGTGTTACTCGCATATACTTGTGTCATATTAACCAAAGTTTAATAGATATCTCTAAGTGTCTTTCATAGAGTTATGGTTAGGGAAGATGTATTGAAAAGCTTTGTTGTTTAGCTTGATTCTCACTTGTAGTCAGTGTCGTCTACTCAGATTAGATACCGGAGAACGATTAATATAATGCATATTTTACAAGTCAGTTTGATAAAAAATGATTTAATAAGCTATTAGAAAATTAGGTATTGTATTTGAAAACGTTATATTAATAAAGGTATCTGCTCAGCTGCTACTACAGAGTACAAATAATTGTGGATCAGGATACAGTTTTTTCATGCTATTTTATAGCGTATTTACTCATTATTTCTTATTGATTACTTTATTATTTGCTGTTGATTTTATGATATTTACTTGCATTTATGTGCGCATTCGTAATTTGTTAATGGGTTTAGTATTTACTTAATTTGTGTAATTTTATTGATTTAGATTGTTTTTTTTATTTTATTTTATTTTATTTGTTTTATTTTATAAATGAATACATTCGGAGCCATATTTTTTCTAGTTATTAGCTCCTACAAAAATTTGAAACATAATCGTTGATGCCCATCCTATAACCTTTAGGATAATACAACACACATTCTACACATAATGCATCAGTCACCAGCATATATAAATAGTAGAGCTAAAACGCAACGCACAAGGCTGAAGGTTGCGTTTAAATATCAAACAGACTGTCGCCACTGGGTGTTTTCATCAATGTCCAATATATATATATATATATATATATATATATATATATATATATATATATATATATATCTATATATATCTATATATATCTATATATACATATATATGTATGTATGTATATATATATATATATATATATATATATATATATATATATATATATATATATATATATATATATGTATATATATATTGTTGTGGTGGGATCCACCTAATCTGCATAGGTGACTACCAACTATATAAATAATGGTTGATACCGGGGAAGAAGGAAGAAAGAATCACGAGATCCAACTAGAGACTCTGATCGACTGCGACTAGTCAACACATTCTCCAGGAACGTCTTCCCAGAAATATACAGAAATACTATATGTACTTATTGTGTACACTTTCTTGTTATAATACATTCTTGTTCTAAGTACATTTTGTGTTGCATTATTATTCCATGAATTAGGCGAGATTCAACATTGAGTCAAGACTCAACATATATATATATATATATATATATATATATATATATATATATATATATATATATATATATATATATTAAAATTAAGAGGTCAGTTGAATTCGCTACCTTGGTTTCAACTTTACGGTATCCTCAAGCGATTTTTATCAAATGACCTCTTAACGCTTTTAACGTTTTTAACAAATGACCTCTTAAAGCTTTAAGAGATCATTTCCTAAAAATCGCCTGAGGTACCCTAAGTTGAAACCAAGGTAGCGAATTCAAATGACCTCTTGATTTTAATATATATATATATATATATATATATATATATATATATATATATATATATATATATATATAAGAATATTGGATTTATTTTTAATGTGATATTTTTATTACTCCATGTGTGTGTTACGACGTCGTATTAGACAAAAATAAATGTGTATATGGCATGTGTCTTAACCCCCCTATTGTACTCTTCTGAAACATGAAATCATAAAGGTGGCATATAATATGACTTGAGCGATTCCACAAAGCTTTCTGAAACGCATACTTTTACATCAAATAGCAGTCTTTCATTTGGACACTGTTATCCTCCAAATATCTGAAAACTACAGCATTGAAACAATAATGATCCTGAGCAGATGTGATGAGACGGACACGTTCTGAGAATGGGAGATAACAGGATTCATAAAGAATTTTACTACGTGGAACCAAACAGGGCAAATTGTCTACAACACAAAATTAGAAAGAGATTTAAAATATAATTTGAAGGATAATCTGAATGCATTGCATACGTATGTGCAGCATTGGCAAGAACTGACTTGATATCGTACAGAATGGAGCACCTTATATGGGAGGGATGAAATGACTTTCAGAATGAATGTCTCAGGCCTGCTCAGATCAAGTGTGATTTATAGAGAAACTCATTCTGATTTACCAAGTAATATGCACTCTTGGAAATGTGTTGTGTGTGAGCGCATGCTGTTGTCGATGGTAGGTCTTATGTTTCATCATGAGAACCAGTATCATACCAACAATACCGACCCGCCTCATCGTCCTTCCAGCAATACGATGTTGTTTGTGACAGAAACTTGTTGCAGATCATCATCTGGATTGAAAATTCGCATAGTGTTACACAGAAGAGTTGTAGGACATGCAGATTCAATCAACCGAATCAAAGATACAGAGTTTATATATTATATATTCCTGATACTTCTGTTATCGAATGCTTATATTATGTGTCATTTCAGGGACACGCAAACGAGGCGGAAACCATTACAAATGATGCGAAGAGTCAGAAGCCGGCTGTCATCTGAGTAAGATGTGACAATCACTATGTTTTAAAACATCGCGATCCCTTGTGTAAATGATTAAAAGAAGTATGTATGTGTTTATGCGGGACTGGATGGGGCACACAGAAGTGTAGTATGTTGGCTCCGAGCATTTTACGATGACAACAGTATAGGAGAATTAATCAAATTAATTCCTCAATTGTAATTTGATTCGATTGTCCATTTCCTGACGAAACAGAAATGTCATTATAAATTGAACCTTGGCTTCTGATTGGTTCACGAGCCGTGACGTCGTACCATAGCTGATGAGAGATCTTGTCTCTGATTAGTTCGCCAGACTATGACGTTTGTATCCTTGTTGGTACAGTTTCTGATTAGTCCGGTAGACCATGATATCATATCATTATTGGGGGCGTTTCCGATTAGTTCACCAGACTATGCTGTCATATCCTTGTTGCAATCGTTTCAGATTAGTCCGTCAGACCATGATGACATATTCTTGTTGCAACAGTTTCTGACTGCTGCGTGGAAATATGATTTTCATGACCTATCGATTCCGAATTTTACCTAGTTTTAGCGATGGTTATTTGTTATTGTATCCTCACTAAAGAAACTATTTACCACACTTGTCTGAACTGTTTCTTGCTGAAACTGATTCTAAATTCTCAAAGAAGACAAGTTCTGAATCCTTATTTTCAAATACTATAAACAATTTTGATGGAAATGCAGTACAACTTTATAGAAATATTATAGAACGATTATTCAGTTATTAGAATTTTGAAAAATTCCGATGACTGAATAATCTTTCTCTGAATTTCTATTCATAAACATTTGTCACGAAGATGACGGTAACTTTTGCATCGGAATAATAGTAAAGTCCCTTTTAATTCAAACATTCAGACCCAATAATTCTCTATACTTTCTTCAAATCACCTGCTCACAGTAATCAACATAAATATAAAGAATTTTACGTTAAACCAAAAAAGAGTAAAAAATCTATAACAGGAAGTAATCAAGAAAGATATGAGATTTAAAATCCATCAGGAGGAGGCGAAAGGGGAATGCGTAAAAATGCAATAAATCATTTTAAAAATAAAAAAATATTTTTAAAATATCGAAATTATAATTCAAAAATAGGTATGAAGTAGAAAAAAATGGAACAGAAATAAACAAAATAAATAAATATATTATCAAAAATAACTTTAAAATCTTTTTTTTTAATGTGGCATCGATATCATTCAATGAATTGAACATTAATCGATATACACTGAAAGCAAAATATAAAAATAGAAATAAACATGAACTATAAAGAAAGCAAGAAAAGAGAATACCCTTTCAAGTCGAATCGGCAACCATTTGGATTTCATGGCTGGTTTTTCTATAATTTTTTTTTTACATTCAACTTTTTATCTTTCTTTCTATCTTTAATTATTTTTTAACAAATTCTGTCTTTTCATTTCACCGGAGCAGCGTGTTTAAAAGGGCAGTTCTATGTTTTTGCGCACGGCTCGCGCACCCAACACCGAATGCCATGTAACCTTACTCTCACCTCAAGAGGCATTAGTAGTTTTTTTTTCATCGAGAGGAATTCAGCGAGGTTTTGCCAGAAATGGTTGAGCAGGCATGCCAACCGCAGTTCACACCACGTGACCAATCCATTTTAAACGGTTGAATACTTTCAATGATTGATGTCGAGTTTTCTTTTGCACGCGGAACCATCGCATCACTGATACTGCAATCTATTAAGAGTTGAATGAAAAAAGAAAACTGTGTCTTCTTGTACGCAAATTACTCGGGACATTGTCTATCTATCTAAATTCATCTACACATTCGTGCACACGTATACAAGACTAACGTAAACTGAAGGAATTAACACCTTTGTTGACATAATAGAATTTTTAACAGTGAATCAACTTAAAATTCTATGCATGATTGCATGTACCTATTTTATAGGTAGCACTAAAATATCTATCTGCACACCCGTTGTTTTTCTATCACTACTAAATGTAGAAGTGACGCTATTTACTCACAGAGGTTTTCAGTATTTTTGATAATTCTCATAATAGTTTCCTTCTTCAACCAATTTACATTTATCGAAAGCTAAGTTCCCCTTTCGTATCTGAAACGGACCCAGAACAATTTCTAAAGATATAATGGATTTATTTTTAACCTGACCTTTACATTATTTCAAAAGTTATATATTATACTTCGTATTTGATAAAATGGAGCATCCATTTATGTTAAAATGTATTTCATTTTTCTAGGGCCCGCGCCCTAGAGAATGCTTAATAAAGAAAATGTGTCCTACAATAGGATTTGAACTTGCATCCCTATTTGCAGGAGGAACCACCGTCTGGTCCGGCGTACTTTGAGGGCTCGGGTGTAAAGAGCTTCACAAACACGCAAGAATCTAAAATTGAACATTTCTTTTCCTAAGTTTTCTCAAGTACACAACCCGGTAGAAGAAATAAATACGGTTTAATGTAAACGGAGCGGATACGCAAATACAGGTGTCCACTAAAAATGAGGTTTGAAGTAATAACATATATTGGATTAAGAAATAAATTCATTAATTCTTTAGAGATTATATATATATATATATATATATATATATATATATATATATATATATATATATATATATATATATATATATATATATATATATATATATAATAAAAAGCTCAAACACTAATATTCCATGGTTATAATTTATTACATTGGAATCATAATCACGATCCAGTTCATCAGACCTACAAATTAAATTTTGATTTTGTAGGTTTGATGAATTGGATCGTGATTACGATTCCAATGTAATAAATTATAACGATGGAATATCAGTGTTTGAGCTTTTTATTATATTATTCCTCTGTCTATATTATGACATTGAGTTCTACCTGGATTCTATTGCCTTGGAAATTTATTCATATATATATATATATATATATATATATATATATATATATATATATATATATATATATATATATATATATGTATTCTTTATATATATATATGTATATTGACTACTATTATTATATATATATATGTATATATATATATATATAATATACCAAAATTTTCTTTCAAATACATATATATATATATATATATATATATATATATATATATATATATATATATATATATATAGATATATATATATATCCATTTTTTTTAAACAAAATGTTGGTATTTTTCTTAATCCGTTTTCTAAGGCTACCAAGAAATTAATTCGTGGATTCGAAATGATTAAAAGAAAAATAAATAGACATAGTTTATATAGAGAGACTTTAAAAGATCACACCAATATTTTATTTCATTAAAACCGATACTACGGCTTTAACTCATCAGACCAAACATTTTCCCCAAAATAAATGGATACAAATTGAACCAGGCATAAAAAAATTTATCTACATAACTGATGTTAATTCAAAATTATTGTTAATTTAAAAATATGTCTGTACCTTAATTTCCTTTCGCTCTCTGTCTCTCTTTTCTCTTTTGATGACACACTCTCTAATTCACTCTACACATCTGGTATAAATAGATCAACGTGTCTGGTCCCTACGATTTCGCACATATCTCCTTGAAGAGTCTTTTATTTTTCTCCCTCTCATTGCTTTCTTTTCCCAGCCTTGAATGCATATTCCTCATCTTCTACACCATCTTTTCCCTCACGCCATTTTGAATGCATACTCCCCTTTTTTTCCTCCCCCCAATTTTCAATCAAAATAAATTATGTAGATAAATGTTGTAATGCCTGTTTAAATTTGTATTCATTTTTTTTGGTTAGAATGTTTCGTCTGATGAGTTAAAACAGTAAACGTCGGTTTTAATGAAATAAAATATTACCGTGATCTTTTAAAGTTTTCGTTTTCATAATAATTATTATTTGTTCTGTTATTACATCGGGCTACCTCTGGATCTATATCCTCTTTGGAATTATCCATGCTTATTAACAAATAAATCATTATATATATATATATATATATATATATATATATATATATATATATATATATATATATATCTGTGTGTGAACGTTCTGACTTTAAGATATTCAAAACATTCTTGTTGATCAAAGTGAGATCATTTTGTGTGTGTGTGTGTATATATATATATATATATATATATATAGAGAGAGAGAGAGAGAGAGAGAGAAAGATAGAGAGAAAGGGAGAAAGAATAGAAAGAGACAGACATAGAGAAACAGAGAGGGGGGAGAATGTGTCTGTATATGAAGAAATAGAGGGTAATTTTACTTGTATTAGTTCAATGCATAAGTTCTTGCTTGATTATACAATTAAAACTGATATTTATTCTCATTAAACTGTATAATAAATGCCTCGCTGGATAATTCTTTCTTGTCTGCTGAAGTCATTGTCTATTGTTCCAGTTTTTTAAGAACTCTGGTGAACCGTCCGACCCTAACAACTACCTGCCTATTAGCCTTCTACCTCTCTTTGGGACATTTCTACGACTCTTAAACAATGCTGCATTGGTTCATCATCTCACATCGCAAGGCCTTTCCTCAGATAATCAAATAAAACTTTCGCTTCTCCATGTCTACTGCTTATGCCCTGCTGATAATTGCGGAAAGGGGTTATCATCCTCTAGGTAAAAACGGTTAAACCCGGGCTGTAGCATTGTACATCTTGAAAGCCTTTGACGGCGACTAGCATACAGGTCTTCTCTACAAGCTGAAAAGTTACGGTGTCTCTGGACACATTTTTCAGCTGATTCAGTCTTTCCTATCATATCATGAAATGAATGTTATCCTGGACAGCCACGCGGCTGATCCCTTTCTAGTGATGTGGGTGCCTCCTGGGCTCCATCCTTGGTGCTACACTACATTTAATTTTCATTAATGACCTTCCTGGTGACATCAGCACTCAACTGTTTATCTAGGCTGAAGACGCAGCAATTTGCATCTGCCTCAAGCATTAAAAATGGCTACCAATATCCAAAATGACCATAAATGCATCGTTAACTGGGGCAAAATATGGCTTGTCAATTTTAACGCTTCAAAACTAAACTTTTATCCATTAATCATCTGTGAATTCTGTTTATGCTTTCGGTGTAATTTTCACAATTTTATGAAAATCTTAGACTTATTCACAAATGAATGTAAATAGTTTTGAAGTGTACCTTTTTTTTTTCTTTTTTAATCTTGGTAAAAATCTTGTTTTTACATGTCAACACGCGCTTTTTAATTTCATGAAATTCACTTTTTGTAGCCCTTAATGTTTAACTTACTTATAAGAAAAAGCCCTTGGGTAATTTAAATCATTTTTGTCAAATAGGACCCCAAGTTACAGAAAATCCGCTCTGAATTATAAAATAATAAATAAAAATAAAACATAGATATTATTTAATTAAAATAGCTTTTAATTGCTTGTATGAATAATATATAATATGAACAGTATTCCCTTAAAAAAAAACTTCGATTAATAATTAATTTTACACAAGAATTGTTTTTTTTATTTTTTAAAATCTTAAATTATAATAATTTATGATGTTTTAAATCTTTCAATATTCTGCAGGTGATATTGTTATTAAGAACTTTCAGGTAAACTCCATTTTAATAATTGGTCGACATGCGCAAATAAGTTAAATAGTATCAGCACCGTAGCTTAGGAATTAATGAAATCAAAGACTGTATAAAACGTACTAATTATAAAATGCAGAGGGTTTTCCTCCACACTATTGACCTTTTGTGTATCTCCCACCTTAATTAATTGAGATGATGAAATGAAAATTGCTAGAAAGGAAAAGAATTTATGAATCAAAGGATCGTTACGGAAAAGGCGAAATTATACGAAGAAACACAAGAATGAGAGGATGCAATACAAAAAAAGAAAGAGGAAGTAGTTGATGACGACGATCAGGAAAAGAGAAAGAATAAAACGAAAGGAGGAAAAATTTGTAAAGGAGGAATTAAGGACGAATAAAGAAGAAAGAAATATTCCAAGTCTTGGGAAAATTAGAAATTGACGAAAAATTGTAAAAGAGAAAGAAGAAGAAGAAAAATAGAAATACAGGTCCAATAATAATGCAATGTATAAAAGAATATTGAGCACAATCTACCAAGGAGGATACAAGAAAAGGGGAGGAATAATGCCGACGAGACCAGAAGAAATATGTTGCCAATAATATTGAAGCTGAAATAAACAACAACAACAACAAAAAAAAAGAAAAACAGAGGAAGACAAATATAGAACAAGATATGGTGCAAAGAAATTATAATGGCTTCTATGCACAGTGCAATATATATATATATATATATACATATATATATATATATATATATATATATATATATATATATATATATATATATATATATATATATATATATATATATATATATATATATATATATATATTCTCGTGTTTGCTTGTCACGTGGCTAGGAAACATTTACGAGTTGCCGGGCGTTGAAACGATGAAGTATTTGTAGAGAATGCAATTAGGACCACCTGAAGCGATCCATCTCTCTCCAGTAAAGAAAGAGAAAAAAATGCAGGAGGAAATCCCTCTCCCATCAATATCTAACGAGATAGGGGAAGGGGAAATGCCATAAATAGCGGCTTTTTTTCACAAAATTTTATTACTTTCGAGATATATTTATTCTGTACTCCATTTGTTTTTTTCTTTTTCTCTTTTCATCCGTGTATTTTCCTCCGTATATTTTAGAAGTTTTGGCTTTTCACAGTATCATTAACGTCTTTAAGAAACAAACAATCAAACCTCAGTTCACACTTTGTTTCAAAATATTGGCTCCGAGAGAGTTGGTAGCAATAATCATTAAAGGGAAAACCCATTTGATTCAGGAATACATTTTTCCCTGTTTACTTCTATTTCACTTATGCAATGAAGAATATATTCTCTTTAGATTGTTTTTCTTTTGCCTGTAATATTCTTTCTTCGACTCGGATCAGATTTCATTCATTTTCTTTTTCTTTTCTCAATTCCTTTCCCGTCCTGGTTAAGACGATAAACGACATCCGCTTCCTGGATAAGACGATATACATTCAACAGCAAGGCCTCTCATCAGGATGTTTTGAGGAGCGTGGAACCACCCACTAATCAGCTGATGTTCCCAGGTCCAACCTGACCCGAGGTGGTAGCACCTGTTAGGGTCCCAACTATGGGCAAATAGTTAACCTCTATATTCGGGTTAAAACACTACGAAAGTTTAAAAATAGGGCTTAATGTCAGCAATAAATATTTTGAGGAAAAATTATTACCAGCAATATATTATTACCAACAATACATTTAGAAGAAGAAACATATTACCAGAAATATATTTTTGTAAATAATTATTACCAGTAATACATTATTACCACCAATACATTATTACCACCAATACATTATTACCACCAATACATTATTACCACCAATACATTATTACCAGCAATAAATTTAGAAGAAAAATCTTACCAGCAATACATTATTACCAGCCATACATTTTGAAGAAAAAATATTACCAGCAATAAAAATCTTGTCGGCATTAAATAACACATTGAGGTTGATATACGATAAAACAAAAGAAAACCAAAGCAATCAATTCCTTTCTCTGCCGCCTTTTTCTAATTTATTCTATTCTTTTTCTGTCGATTTTGATATTCCCTTATTTTTTCTTTATTCTTTAGATATTTCCATTGCTTACGTCACAAGGACAGTGAGAGGAAAATTCAGACTATATAACGCGACTTATCCACATGGGAAGGATATATCTACATTAACATTATTCAAATCAGTATTCTAAATTCTAGGTATTTTTAATCAGCTCTAACCAAACCACTTGTACTAAAGGTAAATAAAAACGCGTTCATCATCGAGGTCTTCCTCTTCTTTTATCTGTCAGTCTTTCATTAGTAGATAGTTATTGTTATGAAAATATTAGGATATTGGTAATACAAATACCATTTACGAAAAAGCATCAGGGTATTAATTTTACCAAATATGTTATATAAACAAATTTAAATACCATATATTTAAATATTATTAATGAAAACTATAATCACCTTCAGGTTCAACAAAAGCAATGTTTTGATTCCATGTTTAAAGAAAATTATATTTTTGCCTGAAATATCATTTGAAAACAATTTTCAAATATGTTCCTGAAGTGTTTAGCCTCCGTGTAATATTCTAGGGATTGTAACAAAGACAATTCCATACATGTTAAATATGTTGAATATAGTGGAACCAATTTAATCACCATAAACAATCCACATCCCAGGGTGGGGATTGTTTAGGATTCAAGAAAAAAACATAATGGCACATAAGCTGAATCCATCATAAACATCGGGATGTGGAATTAATAAATACCAAACCCTTCAAATACCTCGCCGTATGGATGAGTTATACCAAATTTAGTAGAGGGGAAAGGAAGTGGAACATGGAATACGCTGCGCCAGATGTAGTTTCAAAAATCGCTACAAAACCCAAAACATTAACCTGAAAATTCAAGTCATGTTCGTAAATAGTATCATCAGATCGACACTTTCACCTGGATTTCATGAATGGTGCCACGCCCATTCAGAGATATCTAAATTATTAGCTGAAGGGTACACGGTTGACAGTTACCTGGTTGCTGTTTCCGACTGGTAGTTAGGAGCCCTAACTCTTGCGTAGCGTCTTGAGCGGCCGCTCTGATCAACAGTTGCATAATATCGGGGTGTCTGTAGTGCCATGTCGCGCATGGATAGGTGTCCCTGCAGTCATTTCCGGTGGGCAACCCTGAGGCCACATTATGAATCTTGCTGTGCCAATCCCCCTCTCTGTTCGCGTCATGGGTATCAACCGTCGGCTTCCTTTAACTCAAGCCTTCTCCCTCTTTCCAAAACCAATTACCAACATGAATAACAAAAAACTGAAATTCAAACCTAAACCAGCCTTTCAAAAATCACCCAAACCTCTAAATATCTCCTTCTCTAACATCCGCGGCATTAGAACCAACTTCTGCAGCGTTGAGTCTTTCCTCATAGCTAAGTGCCCGGATATACTCGCCCTGTGTGAGACCAATCTTGACTCCTCTATCCCTTCCTCCGATCTCTCGATCCCTGGATACCACCCACTCCTCAGAAAAGACTCTCTAACCCACATGCATGGCCTGGGTGTCTACGTCAAGGACCATCTCCCTCTGGCTAGAGAGACCTCTCTCGAATCGCCGGATCATTCCTACTTATGTCTCCGCCTATCTCTTCTCAATGCTGTAAGCTATCTTTTCTTCCTCTACCGCTCTCCATCCTCTCAGGACTGCGGGATACTCGATGTCATTTCTGACAGCGTTGATAAGGCCCTCTCTGTCCATCCGTCCGCTCACATATTTGTGTTTGGTGATTTCAACGCCCTTCACAACCAGTGGCTACAGAACGCTACCACTGACCTCGCTGGCGTTCATACTCTTAACTTTTCAATCTCTCAATCCCTCACCCAGATAATCGATTTCCCCACGCGTTTTTCCTACAATCGTGACTGTAAGCCCTCACTCCTCGACCTGTGTTTTACCTCCATCCCTGAGTCGTGTAGTGCCACGCAGCTCTGTCCTATCGGTAACTCCGATCATGCTGTCGTGTCTGTTAGTATCTCCTTCAGCCCCACCCCCTGCAAAGAAACTCTTACCACCAGAACCACTTTCTGCTACCAACGGGCTCACTGGGACTCGTTTCGGGACTTCCTCCGCGATGTTCCCTGGGATGCTGTATTTAAGCTCCCCACTCATGAGTGTGCTTCTGAGTTCTCCTCCTGGATCAAAGCCGGTATCGAAGCTTTCATCCCCTCCAGGAAATTCAAGGTCAAACCGCGCTCCTCCCCCTGGTTCACAGCTGCTTGCTCAGCCGCCATTGCCCATAGGAACCACTTCTTCCACCGTTTTCGTAGTGACATGTCCGACTTCAACAGACGTCTATTTACCTCTGCACGCAATGAGTGTAAGCGTACCCTCGACAATACCAAGGCACTATTTGCACCTCGGATGAAGGAACGTATTGCATCCCGCAAATTTGGCTCCAAGGACTATTGGTGCCTCTGCAAGAGCGTTCTGAATAGTAACAAACCCTCCATTCCTCCACTGTTCAATCAGTTTGAGGTCCTGACCACCTCAGCCGACAAGGCCGAATGCTTCGCTCGAAAGTTTTCTTCCAATTCTATGCTTGACTCCTCTGGGGTACCCTTGCCCGACTTCCCTCCCAGAACTGAGGCGCTACTGGACGGCTTGCACATAACCCCGTCGTCGGTACTGGGCATTATTTCTAACTTAGATCTCCACAAGGCTACCGGCGGTGACGGAATACCAGCCATTGTCCTGAAGAAATGCGCACCTGAACTGGCACCTGCCTTCTCTAAATTGTACAACCGCTGCCTCAAGGACTCCTGTTTTCCTGACTGCTGGAAGTCCTCTACCATTGTTCCTCTCTTTAAGAACTCTGGCGACCCCGCCAACCCTTCTAATTACCGTCCTATCAGTCTCCTTCCCATCTTCGGCAAAGTCTTCGAGGCCATTATCAACGCCGAAATGATTACTCACCTGATATCCCACGATCTGCTCTCAGACAAGCAGTATGGTTTCCGCTTTGCCCGGTCTACTGCCGATGTGCTTACGGCCATCACTGAATTTGTCTACCAAGCTATCCATAGTAACGGCGAAGCCCGTGCCGTAGCCCTTGACATCTCCAAGGCATTCGATAGGGTTTGGCATGCCGGCCTCCTTCGCAAGCTCCAGGGTTATGGTATCACAGGTCGATTATTTGACCTAATTCAATCGTTCCTATCAAACCGGGATTTGAAGGTTGTTCTCAGTGGATCCTTCTCCAACTCCTATCCCACTACTGCTGGTGTTCCTCAAGGCTCCATCCTTGGCCCTACTCTGTTCCTCATATTTATAAATGACCTTCCAGACGCCATAGACTCCCAAGTCGTTATCTACGCTGACGACACTACTATTTACTCCTGCCTCAAGCACAAATCTACTGAGGCGGACAAAATTAACCTGGCAGCTCAAATTGAAAAGGACCTCCAATCGGTTGTGGACTGGGGAGAGAAATGGATGGTCAACTTTAATGCCTCTAAAACAAAACTGCTCTCCAGTAACCACCACAAGGACCCATCCCTGCATCTCATCAGAATGTCTGAGGACCAACTTCTCGAGAGTTCCTCTCTGCGGCTGCTCGGTCTCACGCTGTCCGCTGATCTGAGATGGAACAAATACATCGAGTCAATTGCATCATCCACCGCAAGAAAAGTTGATTCCCTGTGCCGAGCCAGGAAATTCTTCTCCCCTGAATTTGACCTTGCATGGAGTATTGCTGCCATTTATGGTCTGGGGCCCCTGCGTGTTGCCTCCGGGTTCTTGATAAGATCCAGAGACGGATATGCAATGTGATTGGCCCTGATCTGTCATCTCGTCTGCAGTCGCTCTCTCACAGACGCAATGTTGCATCACTCTGCCTTTTCTACAAGTACTTCCACGGTAATTGCTCTGAGGAGTTGCTTTCGCTTGTCCCTAAGCCTCGTGAATTTAAGCGTCCTACGAGGCTGGCATCCCGTTCCCACCCCTTCACCGTTGAAACTGTTAGGTGTAGACGTCTTTTCTACTCCAATAGCTTCATGTCTCGCACATCTCGCCTATGGAACTCCCTTCCCTATTACTGTTTCCCTGACAAATACAATCTCCAACGGTTTAAGTGTAGCGTCAATCGTCATCTCCAATTGCCTTGATCTATCCACTTCCTGACATCTTTCATTCCTATCTGCTCTCGCTCTATATCTCCCGTAACCCCCCTACCTCGATCGACCCTCCGTCCTTCTCTTTCTCCACATCCCTTCCTTTACCACTCCTATCTGCTCTTCCTCCAACCCTTCTGTATCCCCTTGCGTGATAGTGGCCACCGGCCTTGCTTGGGGTGATACGCTTAAAAAAAAAAAAATACAACCACTTTCTATGATCAATGGTTAAATATGTCTTTGTACAAGAGAATCCAGAGGGTCTTCGCAAAGACTGTCCTTCTTCTACAGAATCCGAAACAAGAAACTGTACCAAACAACAGAAAACTCACTACTTCAAGACTATCAAGAGCAGTAACAACTAAAATGGATAGCGCATGTAACTCGAGGAGAAAATAATGACATAGTCACGATGTTTACATGCAACACTACTTCAAACAAAATATGAGGAAGAAAACTCCCATCAAATACTAGAAAGAGTGATAACAATTACTCAACGTGAGAAACCTATTTTCCTGAAAAATTTGTTTAAGGAAATATTTAATGAATTTATTCCGACAGGAGTACTGGCTGCTCGATTAATGAATGCAAAATGTTTCCTTATAGGGAGACGGCTAATATTACTATTGCCATTACTGTGCCAGGGATCTTTTCTTTTTTTTTCTTCCAGTGCGAACATTTGCAGTGCCATGATGAAAAATAACAGCTTTCCTTCGTATACCCGATGAAGTTTCTAGCAATATATTTATACAGTGTTAGTCCTTCCATGTACTGGTGGCGCGTAATGAATGTCAACTTTGATATTACACCAACGACAAAGCAATGAATTCTATGGCTCGAGATCTGTTAGTACGGTTACATTTTGTGATAACCGATGTTTACTTCGTTTTTTTGTCGTCGGGCAAAATTCATTTTTCATGACGTGCAATAATTTAATGCCTGTGGACTCATATTCTTTCATTGCAAGTTTTTTTTAATTTCTGGCATTCACTATAAACGAAAAACTGGCGGATAGAACCTGTGACAAACTAATTTTTGTACGCAGTTTTCTACTATTCAAACCGTTAAATAATAGTTTCAGATTATTATTTTTTATGGCAGAGTATTTGGCTGTATATGGAGTCTGCTGGTAGACAAAATCGAATTTTGTCTATATTTCTGAGATGAGGTATTATGTGCACTATTTATATTATTCGGGAGAAAAGGGAGATCACCGCCCTCTGTGGGATCAGGTTGAGATCATGGACAAAGAACAGCATTGGAAAATTCGTAAACTTAAGGAATCAGCACATATGCTAAGCCACAAAAGTCTCCTGAGCTGACCAGTTATAAGGAGTTTTAGAGAAAAGCGATAACAAAAAAAAAAATTGCAATATGAGCTCTGGTAAAAACATGTGGGATAAAAGTAAAAGTTGCAATAGGAGCACTGGTAAAAATGATTGCTGAAGATATTTGGTTTATAATACCCAGAAATTTACACAAAGATGTCCTCAAGGACACATGGCACAGTGGATAAAGGCGTTAGTTATATCCAGTGACAGGACTGAAAGAGTGTGAGTTCAATACCCGGTTAAGGCAGGTTATAACTGATAACTGACATCCATTAAAACATGGCACGTGGAACTAGAACAGTCTACCCCAGTGAGCGAGATAAAGGGTTCAGTTCGACATTCCAACCACCTGAAGAAGACCGGAGTATACAAGTGCCGGAACGTTGTTATAAATATGGCGACAATAGTCTGAATAATACACATAGTGAAAATTGATTTTGATTGGCTTAGCCAAACGTGTGATTGTTAGAGTTAGAAATTGTTTTCGATGAGTTATACACATTAGACGTGGTTATTTCGTGTCTCGCGGAACTTGTTCTTCAGTGGGGGTGATAAAGCAACCCCACTAGCTAGTTAGAATAGACACAGCGTCGTAATACGTAAGTTGTAAAATCACTTTTGTTGAAGTTCCCATTTTACCTCCAAACAAACAAATTAGCGATCTCCCGGCCGGAAGATGACATAAAGAAGAAAGCAACATATGAATGAATCAAGACCGTCGCCCCAAGATTACCCCCAGCGCGAAGGGGTATAAAACAAAACTTGGTTTTACCTTGGATAACACGTTATTAGTAAGTACGAAATACGTAATTACTTTACGAACACACTAGTATTAGTTTAGCATAAAAGTATACTAGCTCTGTCAGAAAATTACTGGGAATAGTTGTGTTGTGTGAGTTATGGGCGTCGTCTACATTGAGTTTATCCCATAGGGCTAGACAATCAATCGGCAAGTCTACAAAGAAATTTTGTAGCGTTTGCTTCGCTCAGCGCGCGAGAAGAGTAGTTGTAGTGGTTGTGGTAGGATAAATCGTGGCTAATTCAGCACGATAATGCACCTGTACACAACGCCTTGAGCATCCAGCAGTCCATGGCCGAAAAGAACATCGCCGTTCTTGAACAACCACCCTATTCACTTGATCTTGCTCCGTGTGAGTTTTGTCTTTCCCCCAAGCTCAAGGGGATCATCAAGTGGACCCGGTTTGAAGGCATGGTGACCATCAAGAGGGTCGTAACGTCGCGGCTGGGGAACATGCAAGAAGTATGACAGAGGAGGATAGAAAATTACATTAGACTCGAGGGAGGTTATGTTGATGGGAAAACCATGTTGTTTGCTTTTTGGAATTTAAATCAATTGTATCTGACATATGACCCTTTACTTTACACACAGATCTCGTACACCGCCATTATTTGCTTAATAATTATGCAATTGATTGATGTATTTTAACACTTACTTACTCACTTCATTATTGATTGCGTAATCAGTCGATGATTGACATTGATTGCACAAATGAAAATTCTGAATCTAGCAAAATGCGAATTTAGGGAAGGGGACATCAGTCAGTATTTAAATACATGTCTTTTCCCTTTTAATCGATATAAATGAATATCATTTTGTGAAAATGTTTTCACTAGTGATGAAAATTTACTTGTTCCTTGTGAAAAGTTAACACGAAATATATCGTGCCTACCTCGAAGATATGCTTCAATAGATGGAACTAAACGGACTTTAATAATTATATGGCGTCACTCTGTACTTTGCAGTATTGACAACATTTGTTCTAATCACGGAGCATGAACATGATCCTAATATGAAGTGCTACCGGTTTTTGTTTTTAATTCTTATTTTGCTCGATGACAACGCCTGTCCTTCAACTGTAAATGTGATGCCTAAAACAATCATGCAGCTGGAATAGGGCGTTATATTACCTAGCGTGTATTACGTTAGACCTGTCGACATTATAAGAAATTTAAGCTGCTTGAGCGTGCATCGTCTGGCTTTCAATGTTTTAGGCTCTTGCTTAATTTTTAAATTTAGAAAATATTTTTGGTATATAATGATTGTGATTTTCTAAGCATAGTCTCGATGTGGCACTAGGCCGAAAGTATGAGGCAGCCAGTGGTGACCGAACTCACCTTTTAGTCGTAATTGATTTAGTGACATCAGCTAAATTACACCGCCTCGAGGTGCCCCTTTTGGTACATTTTCCTTTGTGGTAAAAACAGCTGCCTTTGTGTTTCATCCAAAATTAATAAAAGGTTTTCCCTCCCTATTCTAGGTACTGTATTTGGAGTTTACCTGTAAGTTAGTTAAGCCGGGGGTGCTTGAATTTAATTTTCAGAGTCGACGAACATCTGCTGCATGAAGCCGGGTAGTCCGATCCAGAAAAAAAAAGAAAAAAATAACAAAAACAAAACAAAAACAAAAACAAAAAAGAACAAAAACTAAAACAAAAAAAAAAAAAAAAAAACAGAAAAAATTTGACAACCCCCAGACCAGAATTGAAAGGAACATCAAAGTCGTACCCACATGAAAAAGTTTTCGGCTGGTGGGCTTGATCTATTCTTCGCTATTACTATGAACTTGGCTTCGAAAATTGTATCAAATTAGTCTTTGAAAATTATTCACAGCGTAGTTTCTCTTTTTTTCACTTTATGCATTTTTGTTTTTTGTTTTTGAGGACCTTCTCATGAAACATTAGAATATTTATTGTAAAAAGGAATATTTCATTCTCATTGATAATTTTCATACAAGATATTTGCCTTCACTTGGCACACAATGCACTTAATTTGTGTAATTCATACATTTTTTCGTGTTTTTTAAAATCAGCTTATGTAATATGTCATTGTTGTATGTCCATATGTTACCTCAAACATTTGTTTGAACGATTTGTTTTTCAAAATTTTATTTTAGCCAAATAAAAAATCTTATAAAATATTTTGATTTGATCCAAGCGGTTGTTCTTGTCTGAGAAGGGGTTAAAAATTCAAGACAGTCAAAATTATTCATGTATTAATTAAATTGATGCTATGAATTATATAAGAATAAAAATTATTGTACAAATTGTGGTGTATTAAAAACCAATTTTTCCTATTAATACAAATGACTCCTAGCTTCTTTTGAAAATATTAAACCTTTTCATTTTCACCTTATTTTCATCTTTTCCTTTATTTTCCGTTCCTGTTATCATTGTTATTTTTTCTTTATATCATATTGATATACTAAAGAAGCTACCAAACAGCTTCCTCATTTGTCTGTCATATACACACACACACACACACACACACACACACACACACACACACACACACACACACACACACACATATATATATATATATATATATATATATCTTCATTTCCAGCCAATTGTTTTGGCGAACATCTTTGGATATTTCTACATTTTTATTCACTGTTCTCTATTTCTATATCTTCTACAGGTTTCTTAGCAAATCTGTTTCAGCCTCTCCCGTGAAGATACCAGGAACCATACTGATTATATGCAGGATGATCTCTCTGATATGTCATAATGTACGTAGCCCACAAGTTAAGCCGTGATACCTGCCTGTCTTTTGATCCATTCTTAAAGAATAATCAACTAGAAGTGGCTCATGAACAATGAATACTATTACATGTATTAATCTTGTTTTGTTTATTTACTTAGACGAACTTTTGTCTGCATTAATTTTCATTGTAACTTACAGACAATTATTTTCGACTGTTGCTACCGAATATGGTTCGGTTTTGAATACTCTTACTATTACTGAGACTTCACTTCCGGGTTAAGGATTGGGTTTCCTGTTCCTTCTAAAATCTTCTTCAGATCTATACTTTTAACGTTACCGTCTGAAGTCGGACATTTTACTTAAGAATTAATTTTTCTTCTAGACAGGAGTAGACAGTTTCGCCTGTCCCCAGTTTTTGAACAAGAGTAAAGGTTTGTCCTTGTTCACTGTTTCAGACTGTGTTTCCGCTTCGTTCTAGAAGCCACTTCCTTCTTAGAAGCATTATCGCCTTGTTTGAATTGCAATGAATCTTTCCCTCTCTCTCTCTCTCTCTCTCTCTCTCTCTCTCTCTATATATATATATATATATATATATATATATATATATATATATATATATATATATATATATATATATTACACTGTAGCAAAATTATTTTCCAAATAGATAAAAATGTATCCGTTTAATTTCGAATCTATGACTCATGTCGAATTCTTTAACATGGACTGTATTTTGATTGGTTGAACTCATTATCAAAATGTCTAGCTTTTTACATTTCCATTTTTTCATCATTATATTTATAATTCTCTCTTCTTCTTTTCCTTTGGGAAAGAGACTTTCTCTGTTGTCTTTCTTGCCTTCTCGCTCTTCTTATTTTCTTTCTTCTTTTTCCCTTTTTGAAGAGATTATATCTTGTCTTTCTTTTCTCTTTTTTCGAATATATCTTGTGTTTTTCTTTTTTTTTTCTTTTTTAGATCAGACTATATCTTATGTCTTTCTCTCTTTCTTGCTTTTCTTATTTTCTTTTTTCGCTGGAAAAGAGATTGTATGTAAGTAAATATTAAATATATATATATATATATATATATATATATATATATGAGTTTCTGCTTATATGAAAGTCAGATATCAAGATTTATTTTTAAACCAATGAAGATTTTAAATACTTCTGAGCTAATAAACCATAATATTACTTAAATTAAAATTGTACGAGAGCACTTAATTAAAAGATATCTAACCGTAGAACAGTGGTTCTTGCTTGTCATCCTTAGGGAATTTGATCCTCAGAATTTTGTTTTCATCGGACAAGATTAAGGATATCTGAAATGAAATCGACAATTATCTTTAGTATTTTCTGATTTATTGAAATTGTATTCTTTTACTTGGTTAACAAATTCAAAAATCTTCGGTTGTTGTACCCATTGCCTGGCCTTTTCATCTGCTTGTGATATTTGATAAGGTTTTTTGCGAACCGAACTCATTCCACTGTACCTGCCAGGGGGAGGTAACCCATTTGTTAATTCTGATACTTAGCAACGTGATGTTTATGTTCAGAATGATATAAAAAAACAATACAAATGAAGAAGGATGTCTATTCTTGTTTTATAGATTGTGCAATAATGTTTGATAAAGTACGTCACCATGAACTTTTCGTACTTCTTGGTAACCTTGACATATTCGGGAAAGATATTAGAATAATCAAGGCCCTATACTGGCAGTAAACCGCCTGCATACTAACAGAAAATTAGATTAATAGATAGAAAGATTATAAGATAAGAATGTTTCTCACTAAACTTATTTAACCTGTACAGTGAGATGATTCTGAGGGAATTAGAAGTCCTATCATCATTCATTATTGGCGGCCACAACCTAAGCAACATTAGATATGCAGATGATATAGTGTTGATAACAGATACGGAAAGGAAACTAAGTGATACACGCTTAGGCAATCATGTATCTTTCGTTTCATGAGTGACGAGGCAGATTTTTTTCCCGCAGTAGGTTGCCATCCAAGTCTATAGACTCCGGTCTGTCCTGATATTTTCCCATAGTTGGGGGAGAAGAGGATTCATACTTTTCCCAAGTGCATTAACATGTAAGTGAATGTAATAGATTTGACTGGAATTCGAACTCGGCTCTCCGATACCTCAAACCGTGCTGCTATCCATTACTCCACCGTGCCTCCACAACTGCAACAAGACGAAATTCATAGATGTTAGCAAATGTAACAGCCCAAGATGATAATTACAAATTAGAGATACCACAATAAAACAAGTATATCCAGTTAAATATACGGTAAGTGTTTTAACAGAGGACGGAAAGTGAGGCACTGAAATCCGAAGACTTATTGGGGCAGGCAAGGAGGCATTCCAAAAGCTAAGCAAAGTATTAAGAAACAAAAAATGGGAGAAAAATACAAATTGTAATGAACTGTAACGTAATATCTGTCCTCCTGTATGGCAATGGGTGCTGGAAAATCTCTTCACAGATGAAGAGGAGATTTGAGGCAGCAGAAATGTGGTTCTACAAGAGGATGCTTAGGATAACATAGACTGAATATGTGAGGAACGACGAAGTTTTAGAGAAAATGGAAACAAACAGGAAACTTATATCTAACACCAAGAAGAAACAATTGAAATTTCTAGGTCACATAACGAGGAAAGAAGGCTTGGAATATCTAATACTCACAAGGTAGATTGAGTGCAAGTGGGACAAAGAAAAACGATGTATAACATACTCATTGAGATTTGAGTGAGTAGAGAGCCTTGATCGCCAATATACTGGAGGGACACGACACATAGTATAAGGATAAGAAGCTGTACTGGACATTTCACTTGTTTTTGTTTTAATGATCCTGCGGATGTTGATTGTACTTTCTGAATATCTTATCAACGTTTCCTTCACATGCCAGGCGTTTCCCCATTTTTCTACTTTGATAACGATGCTCAATAACACAGATTGTTGTCCTAGCACATGCAGAGGAGAAATGTATTTCCTATTTTTCTTTTAGTTTTATTTAATATATAAATTTTTTTTTACTGATTTTTATCTTTATTTAATAATCAATAAGTCTGGCAATGCGGATCAAATAACCTGAAAGGCAAAACTGCATGAGCATCGCGGGCACGTCAGTCATCAAAAACAGCAAAACATTAATACGGAAGAATTATGACATTCCATTGCGTTCTAGCGGCCTCGATTTACAAGTATCGGATATGAACAGACTGAAGTACTCCAGGATTTTTTTTTATCAGTTCATCTTAAGTAAGCTGATAATGCGACTAAGACACAAGAGGCTACTGGGAGTGAAAGAGAAAGAAAATGACTTTAGAAAGTACCGGAAACCCAATCCTAAACAGAGAAAAATGAATATACCTCTACTCCTGTTCAAATGATTGGGACGGAGTGTGAACCAGACCATTAGGCAAATCTAGTATCTGTCTATATTTCTGAGATGAGGTATTATGTACATTATTTACATTATTCGGACTATTTACATTATTGGGTGATTGGAATGTCGAACTGAACCCATTATTTCGCTCACTGTCAGATAACTGACATCCATTAAACATGGAACGTGGAACTAGAACAGTCTACCCCAGTGAGCAAAATAAAGGGTTCAGTTCGACATTCCAACCACCTGAAGAAGGCCGAAGCGTACAACGGCCGAAACGTTGTAATAAATATGGCGACAAAGATGAGGACAATAGTCAGAATAATGTAAATAATGGAGGCAAATCTATTTACTCCTATTAGATGTTTCCTTATTTCTACTATTATTTTTCCTTAAAAAACCCTAAGGATTGTTGTGAGCTTCATTTAGCCTATGTTAGTGTGGAAATCTGAAGATGACCGGAATGCCCAACTGTCGAAACGTAGTTAGTAAAACAACTAATATTATGAAGACTGAATAAATCATTCTATAAAGACATTTAGTTTATCAAATCTTGACCGGAACTTTGGGTGCGTGTAATAGGGAAATCAATAAAATTAGCCTCGCTTCCATTTGCAAAATTAATAAACAGGAGTAGATAGTTTCACCTAACTTCTTTTTCAGTCTTTTAAATAAGACGAGAGATCTATCCCCCAGTCTCTGGTTCTTTCTAATCTACTTCAACTCCTATGCTTCTAGCCTCTCCGCCAAGACAGTGGAATTATGTTTACTATTTATTTTTCCTCAAAAGGATGAGATACGTTCACCTATCGTCTGATTCACATTCTTCCACGATCTTTTTCCCATTAATCGAGGTTTATCGCTTGTTTTCTCTTTATGATTCGGTTACGTACTTATTTTAATACTTATTTTCATTATCTGTCACTCCCATCATCCTCTCCTATCTTAGCAGCATTATCGCCTTCTTTAGAATGAATTGAGTAAAATAAAAAAATGAAGTTCGATATTTCATTTAACGATCATTCGATGGTATACGTTAGTTAACATTATTTTATCATAAACTAATCTTAATAAACATCTGGAGTCAGTGATTTAAACAGCATTCTGTCTCATTCAGTTTGAATGAACATAGTTTAGAATTTGAGATCCGTATTATTGAATGAGTTGAATACAATTCCATTTGAAATCCGTCATAAATTTGTTTACCATTCTTGCAAAATGTTAGCAGGAAATGTTAAGCTTGATCAATATTTACTTTCACTAATAATTAAATATTTCAAAGGATTGATTTTCTTACATTGCACCAAAGAAGAAGCCATCTTGGATATATACATTTCTTTTTTTGGTGGGGGGTGTCCTCCGATCTAAGACAGTGACGTTGAAACAGTCTGGCGCCTAAGCAGCTTTGCCGAATAGTCTAATTATTTTTTTCTGACGCCGAATCAGTCAAGCCAAATGGGCTACGCCGAAACGTACCAAACCCTATAAAACAAGAGTAAATGTTTAATAAACTGGTGGAAAATGATATTTAATAATAATTATTTAAAAATAGAAACCAGCCGTACCAAATTTGGATCGTAGTGGGGTGAAGGAAGTACTTTAATCGCGTTGGCACAAGTATTTGTAATACAGGTGAACATAGTTCTAAGTGAGAAATACTTGCGTTTTTTAACTGATTTTGCATAAGAATATGAAATTGCAATAAGTTTTAAAAAATGATTTAAGCCATTTTAATAAGCAAATATTTTTATGAGATCTAGAAGGCCAAGTAATCTGTATGCAAATAATATGCAAATAAAAGAGAACTTTATTATCTGACGAGAAATCAAGAATAATCTTGAAAGACTTGTATATAAGAAAATAGAATATACCATTCCATTGAATATAGGGTTGCAGCTTATATAATGAGTTGTCTAAAACACTATATATTCAATATTATTTCGTTTAATATCTAGTGTATTTGCTTAGAATAAAGATGATGCTATATCTGCTTAGAATATGATGTTGATATTTGATTAACTAAATAAATTTGATCCAAAACTAACAAGCAAATCAGCAAGCTACTCGATAGAATTATTGAGTATGGGAAAATATCTTCAGTGTTTATTTTTATTAGAATTAATTCATAATAACTCCTACAAATATTTATTTCGCACCTCAAATATTTACCTGACTTTCTAAGTCTTTGTGATAACACTTCAGATGTCCTCGAATTCCATCTTAAAACAATATTTTCTTTTTTTTTTACCAGATATCAAAGTTTACACAGCTCGAAATAAATGATCAGCTGATAGATATAAGTCAGTTTTCATTGTAAAGACTGTATTTTCATTTCGTTACTGGCATTATTTATGTCTCAATAAAAAACAATTAGATTGATTGATGTTATAAGGTATCGAAAGGAGACTTATCAACTGATTATTCTTTGACAACAACTTTGTAAACAAAACCATGTCACAAATGAAACGTGTTGCAAGACGAGAAAGTGACAGGAATGAATACGGACTGTGCTTCACGTACTCACTGAATCTTGAAAGATGAACGTTTGTTTAAGACGAGGGCCGTGAGAGAATGGACCCCCGAGGTTTGGGCTGCGCGTTCAGGTCTCCTTTATTTCTAATATCGAACTATCTGCAGTCGAAGAATCTCTCGGACCAGGATCTTAAGATAAAAATCACCAACAAAACGACGGAATAAATATGGCGGATCAAATTATATTAGGGAAAACGTTTCATCTAAATAAATCTCAACATTAGACATAAATAATATAGTATATTTGAATAGCATCTCTATACTTATCTAAGTTTAAAATTTTATGGAATGAAGCTTCATATAATTACCGTGTGTCTAGAGCGTCAGTATGAACATTTTATTTTATCAGAACAGGAAGATAATTTTTGAGACACTTTTGGAGCGAAATGTTGTACGCCATGAAAAAAGAGAGTCTTTCATGATGTGAAACAATGAATTTTACATGCCATGAAAAATTATGAAATCAGTTATGTTTTATCAGCTATGAAAAATTAACGGTCACAGTGTTTGGAGAAAAGCGCCAATGCAGTTGAATTGGGATATATTCATGGAGAGGTATTTTTCAAAATGATGGAGCGATTTCATATACACACATATTGTTTATTACAATATCTGAGACAGAGCGTTTCTAGATATAGAGAGTATGGACAAATGAATCGATACAGCATTGTGTCTGCAAATTTCACAATCAATACAGTCAGTTTCACGCTTCAAGCAATCTTTAAATTTGGTTTGAATAGCACTTGAGGCGGAAAACTGACAGCCATCAAGCACTATTGATTGTTATTTGCTCACACACACACACGCACACGCACACACACACACACACACACACACACACACACACATACATATATATATATATATATATATATATATATATATATATATATATATATATATATATATATCGGGACCTCCACTACATTTTTCATACCTAAGGTTTAAAATGATTTTTTTTAAAGAAAAATCATTCTTGAAGCTTTCATTTTAGCTTTAATTGATAGCATTATGATTAAAGTTACTATTTACCAATAAGCAAAATACTTTGGTGTATTTCAAATAGAAATTATATTGATTGGAATCTCAAATTTTTGGTTACTTTCAGAAAGACGATAAAAATCGATAAATATCGGCCATTTTGACTGATTTGTAAACAAAACTTATTTCCGGTTTTACAATTTTCCAAAAATAAAATTTACGTTAGTTGAGGAAAATTAGCAAATTTAAAGTTAAATTAATCAGATTTGAAACAAATATTACTTATAGCATAAAACGTAATATAAAAGCATTTTTTAACTTCGGGGTCTTGTTTTTCAGACCTGTTAATCAGTTGATTGGTAGATTAATGTATTGAAAAACTAACTATGGCTGACCAGAAATTGATGTAAATTTATAAAATCTAAGTGAACGATTTGTCTTTGATTTTTAACTACCTAGTATTTTTTTAAATTAAAATATTAGCAGCAATTTTATATTATTTTATTGAATTTTTGTTACTGATATATTCATATATAACCGTACGTTTTTCTCAAAATAACTCTCACAAAAAAAAAATCTAAAAAAAATGAAAAAGCTACTAACAAAAAATGTTACTTAATTTTTAACCCATACTAAAATAAATAAATAAAATAAAAATATTTAGTGAAATACTAATTTAAAAAAAAAAAAAAATTATTCGAAAATTTTAAAGTTCAAATTTGAAAGGATGATTTCCTTAACTTGTTGATGTGTAAATGCAATGAAACATAGAAATAAAAATGAAAGAATTGCAGACGGCCAGATTTTTCTGGGAGGACAACTCTTAAAACACGTGACAGACATACGGAAATGGGAATGTTCCGCCACTGAAAAAATATTCGGGGTAAAGTATTTTTATTTATCTTTTCAATTTTTGATTCGTAAATAAAGTTTTCATTTAATAATAATATAAACTAACCAGATGGAAGTAATGCAGAATTTTAAACGATTTAAATTATAATAATTAAAATGTAAAAAATATGAAAGCAGTTCTTGTAAAAGTCATTATTAATCGAAAAAATTCTTAAGAATATTATATCTGTAATATATCAATTAAAAGCCTTATATATTCCATAATATCAGTTTTGTTACATTTTTTATTTTACGATTCAGAGCAGATTTTCGTTAAATGTGCGTTTTTGTTTTATAAAAATAACCAAAAAAAATGATGATTTAAATTCTTCAAGGTGTGCTGCTTTTAATTAATAAAACAAATTTTGTGATTTAATTTCTTGAAATTTCATGAAATTAAGTGGATATGGAGGTAACATATGTAAAAAAAAAATTTAATAAAATTTTCTAAAATGATTTCAAAAATAATTTTATTCATTTCTGAATAAGTCATGAAAGTTTCATTATAATCCGACAAATATTTGATTTTTGCAAGAATTTCCAAATCAATGTTTTTCCATCAAAAAAAGGCTAGAGGAAGACTAATAAAATTTACGTCGACTTAAAATTAAAGAATTTAACCAAAAGATTCGAACGTGCTGGAAAGGTTTAAAAAATTTAATAAAATAACAAAAATTACTTTGATCTTTCCTCTTAATAATAACATGAAAATTGTGACAAAAGGCCATTTTTTTATTAAATTTGGGGCCGTTTTTTATCATGATATGCTGCTGTTTACTGCGAATATTTAGAGATACCTAGAAAAGAGTATGGCGTAAAGGAAACTGAATTAAACTTCATGAAAACAAGTTTATCGTTATAATGTTTATTTTTTTACGTCAGGGGAATCACTAAACAATGTAGAAAATTTTAACGCATTTTGTTTTTTGTTTTTTTGGCAGTGACAGAAATTCATTTGAAAAATCTTGGAAAAAAAGTAATGGCCGGATTTTAATGAAACTTTCAGAAACTATTTACAAATGATTGAAATTATTTTAAATATATTTATTTGAAAGTCATAGTAAAAATTTTTTTTTACATCTGTTACCCCCCCCCATAACTAATTCTATGATAACTCTACAAATTTATCGCTGAGAATTATTCCTGATTTTATTAGTTAAAAGCAGGAGTCTATGATGAATTTAATTCATGCATTTCTGTTAAAAAATCGAATCCCGTATTGCCGAAAATCAGCTCTGAATTGTAACATAAAAATCCAATAAAATAAAAATATTATTTAATTTAAAAAACCTTTTTTACTTGCTTTTATGAACTTTATGTTTTTGCCTATCTCTCTGCGTAATAGTAGTCGTAGTACATTGCTTGGTATCCTGAATAACTGGGTTTGCTGGGCGTAGCCCCTATATTCGCCAGTTGTTCTCTGTTTATACTTTTCTATCTAATTTGCATACGATACTACACCTCCCTGAATCGGAGAGGCCGTATACCCTAGTTATTTCTTTTACTATTCCTGATTATTATCGTATTGTGTTGATCTTCCTCTTGTCTCTCTTGTTTTCTCTTTCATGAGGATCTCTGTCTCTCTTCATTTTCTTCTTACTCGTCTGTCTTTTCATTCTCACTTCCTTCAATTTCCTACTCTGTTCTACCTTTGTAACTTTCTCTCTCTTTTTGTTTTTGATCTTCCATTTCTACCTCATCAAGTTCGTTTCTGCTTCTAGATTGATCTGCATGCGCCAGTAGATGTTGTCCGTTTTTCAGAAGTATAGCCGTGTCGATTCATTTTTGTATCAGCAAATTTGCTTCTTCTTGATTAGCCTCTTTATTCTTTCTATAACATACCATTTCTTTCGTTCAAAAGGATATAGTTGTGGGGCTTCTGATTTGTCTTCCCATTAATGCCGAAGGGCTCACTTTTATTCCCGCGTGTGAAATGGATGTGTAACTGAGAAGCATTTTTGGTAGATACGTTTCTGTGCTTTCATAAAGTGGTGAGAATACGTTTAATCCCATTTTTACCGTTTGCACCATTATTTCCGCAATGCTATTAGATTGTGGGTGATATAGTGTTTTGTTGTTTTGAATGCGTCCGATCTG
The DNA here is from genome assembly GCA_964036315.1 of Acanthosepion esculentum. Taxonomy (NCBI): domain Eukaryota; kingdom Metazoa; phylum Mollusca; class Cephalopoda; order Sepiida; family Sepiidae; genus Acanthosepion; species Acanthosepion esculentum. The sequence goes on from OZ038480.1 coordinate 135,251,467, forward strand.
TCTTAATCACGCACATAAATTCTCATCTCAAAATTCGAGTGCATTGTCGGTGACTATTGTCTGTAGTACTCCATTCCTTGCGAATATAGTTCTTAGTACTTGCTTTATTGTAGTAGCATATCTGTCTTTTACTCTGACAACTTCTAGCCATCTTGAATATGAGTCCTCTAACCGTATGGACAGTCCCCTATCTTTGATATATGCGTGATCCAGGTGGACCCTAACTTGCTTCTTTGTGTCATAAGTGAATTTTTGCTTGCTTAAAGTTTTATATTTCCACACATTTTGGGCGTATCGTAACGTATTCCTCTACATCTTTTGGATATCCTGGCCACCAGGCTTGTAACTTTATTCTTCTTTGTGTTGCTCCTGTTATGCTATAAGGCACGTCATCATGTACTCCTTTTGTGGAGCTACTATTATATCCCCATTGCATATTGTCTTTGGCTCACTCTGCCATCGAACAATTATTCCGTATATTATTTTTTTATTCTCTCTACTATTCTGCTTAATATTATGTACTGTTTTGTTTCTGTTTTGAGTTTATTTAGAAGAAGAACGTCCGTTTCTACCAAATATATTATTTTACCTTCAGTATTTTTCTGTTTTTTAATCTGGTTCATTCTTGTGCTGTAATCTTGATAAAGCGTCTACGTGAGAGATAGAGTTCCCTTTTACGTATACTATTTCAAATTTGAATGCCATGAATTTCATTGCCCATCTTGAAATCCTTGACGATGTGGTTTTTGGCAATATGAGTTCTGGTGGTTTGTGGTTCGAATTTAATAAGAATTTTCTTCCTATCAAAAATTTTCGCGCCCTTTCCATGCTCTATACAATAACTAGTGCTTCCTTTTCAATATTCGAGTAGTTAGTTTCTGCTGGCGATAACCATTTTGATATGAACATGATTGGGTGTTCTTCTTGTGATAGAAGAATAGCAGTAGTCGCCTTTTCACTCGCGTTTGTGGTTGATGTTACTTATTTTGTGGATCAAATAATTTTATTATTAGTTTGTTTCTCAGTATTTCCTTTAGTGTTTCAAAAGCAATAATTTGAATTTGCGTCCAGTTAAATTCATTGTTTTTTTGAGTAAATTTGCGAATGCCGCCGTATCTTCGTATGTATTTACTACAAACATTTATTAGCCCCCAAATTTATTGTAATTTTTTATTTGTTGGAACACCTATTTCTGTTATTTTCTGTGCTAGTCTATCGTCGTGTGATATGCCTTCTTTTGAGATTTGGTAACCTAAATATGATATCTTCTTGCAGTCAAAATTACACTTGTCTTTGTTTACATTCATGTCTCCCTTTTTTTAATCGAACTCTTTTATATTTTAATTCTTCTTCAGTTCTTGCCCCTACACATAGATAGTCCTTTTATATTATTATACTTTTTTTATTTTTCCTAATAAGACTATTTCAGTCACTTTTTGGAAAATATGGCTCGAAGTCTTTACCCCAAACAGTAGACGAGTCCATCTTCGTAAGCCTATAGGGGTGTTTATCGTAGTGATTTCCTTGAATTTCTCATCAATTTCTATTTGCTTGTATGCTGCCTTAAATTGTTCCATTTTTGCTAACTCGTGGCTCGCAGTTTCGGTATTTGGCAACGAAAAGAGTCTGAACATATCTGGTGATTTACCCCTATCTTATAATCACCACATACCCTTAAGTCTCCCTCATGTTTCTTTATCACTACTATCCGTGACGCCCAATTGCTATCACCTTGAGTTACTCTTTTTAGTATGCCTTGTATCATTTTGTTTCATTTGGCTAATACCAAACGTAGGATGTGAATTGGAACTTTTCTTGACTCTTTATATTTTGGGTGATCATTTTATAGACTTTCAATAATTCTATTTCATTTTCTTCTGCTTCCAAGTAATTGATTAGTCTCGCTGTATCAACTTTTAATAGAATTCCTAGTAATCCGTGATCATTTTCGCATTCTACAACTTTAATGGGAATTATTGTCGGTGTCAAAATTGCCATTATTTTTTATAGTCGTTCCATCAAATTGCTTAAAATTGGATGCTGCTTTTTTTTAAAATTTAAGTCATTCTAATTTTATTCAGAAATATTTTGGTATCAACGTAATTTAACTGCCTGTATATCAACTTGCATGTTAAATATTTCGCCATTTAAACTTATTTTTTCTCTACTTTTTTTGGTGTATTCATTGTGAATATTTCAGCTTCTACTTCGGAGGGGGTTTGTACAGTTTTTACTCTTTCTATTTTCTTTTCATATTTGCATACTTTCTGAAAATTATCTCATTTTTTGCAATTTTTCCTAGAGTTGGGTATTTGTACTTGTCACTCACGTGCATTTTTCCACAATATCTACATTTAATTATAGATTTGGTTGTGCTCGTCCTGTACGTTTAGAATTCTTCTTTTGATTGATTAAATTCACTAATCAACTCTAATTGTTGTAAAATCTCGACGCTGGCTTCCAAACTCATACTACCCCTCTGTAGACATTCTATTATTTTCGTTTGTGGTTTTGGTCTTTCAAGCCTTCAATTATTCTGAGAATGATTAATTCATCTTCTATAGCTATTTCTCGTGCTTCCAATTTTTCAAATTCACCGTATTTGGCTCGTTCTTTCAATCTATGTAAATATTGTATAATGGGCTAATTGGGTGCTTGTCTTGTCTCTAAAAACTTAGTTCTTTCGGCGATGACCAATCTTTTCTTTAGTCTTATGTTCTTTTTTATAACTTTACATAGTTCTTCAAATGTCATTTCTTCTAATTCACTCTAATTCGGGTAACATATTGCCGGAATTTTCTTCATAGCTTCGCACCCGGCACTAGCAAGAAATAAATCTTTTATCTCGTTCTCTCCTCCATCGGTCTTCGTGTCTCTTTATTTATTCATTCTTGCAAATGCAGCAAATGTTCTTATCCATGTTTCTATTTACTCTGGATCTTCCAGCAAATTTAACCATCCTATTGGCGATGCCATTGGTATCTGTTGCAATCTCTCTGCGTAGTAGAATTCATAGTACAGTGCTCCGTGTCCTGAATAGCAACTGGGTTTGCTAGGCATAGCCTTATATTCGCATTATTCTCTATTTATACTTGTCTACCTAATTTGAATAAGATACTATAATGAATAAGTACAATATTGCCTGGAAGCAAAAAAAAATTCGATGTAAAATTAATTCATGCAACAATTGTTAGTTTTTTGTTTTTGTCAATTTTACATCAAAGTTGTTAAACTGAGTTTTTTAAGCAAAGGTGTTATTTAGTATATCTATCTTTACAGATCATAAATTTTAAATCTTATCAGAATCTGCAAACCTGCAGCATTTAAAATAGATTTTTACATTGTTTTTGTGTTCATAAAAACGGTTTGAAAATTATCAATTATTTTGTAGTTTCAAGTAACTTACTTGAAATTAAAAAAAGTAATTATTTCAAAATAAATTGTTTATTTTCAAAACTGATAAAAAATATGGAAAAAATTAACACATTAAAAATGTATAAAATTTCATATATCAGAAGAGTACCTACATATTATCTACGAATCTTATGAAGTTTATATGGTCTTATTTTGTGTCATCTCAGAAAATTTTCATGAGATAATATACAAATTAATAATAAAAATTACGGAGACAAAAATAAAAATTAATATAAATGATCTCCTCAAATTTCATGAGATGTACATAAAAATTATAGTTACCTCTTTTTTTAAATGTTATCTCATTGACAGCAGTTATGAAATTTTAAAAATTTTTTGGTATTTTTAATTTTTCCAGAAGAAGCATGTCACGTGGAACAAAAACAATCTCTCCATTTGGACGAAATAAAGTTTTCGGTCTGAAATTCCAATCACCAGAAATATGTAAATAGCGTAAATATCATCTATCTCTTATTTAATGGGGAATTTATAGTTATTATTATTTTTTCTACGATTATTTGCATTCACTGTAATATCGTTAATTCCGATTGGATGTGTGTTGTGGTGTAAGAGCTATCGGTTGAAAAAGAGAAATCGCAGATCCGAGTTTGAATTCCAGTCGGGTTCGTTACTTTCACATACACTAGGGAAATGTCTGTATCCCTTTCGGCTATGTATCCCTTTCCCGCTACGGGTTGAATAGCAGAATGGCTTCTATAGCTTGTGTTGGCAAAACCTGTCTAGCGCAGAAAGAAAATGAAACATGGCGCGGGGAAATCTTCAGATTAGACAGTCATGAATCGAAATAGTCATGATTCACCAAACGTGTATTACGTGATGACAGTTAACTGAAAGAGTCAACAGTTACTTAATTGAGGAATTTCTGGAGAGACATCATCATCCAAGTGTGTATTCCGTATGGCACTTAGCTGGCTGTCTGCTAAGAGCCGATGAACAAGGGTCTAGGAGACTGAAATAGAGTAATGGAATTGAAATAAAAAGAAACTACAAGTCAGATATAAAAGAAAGCAATGGTTTGATATCATTCTTTCTGTTTCGGCATAACAAAAGTCACCGATAGTCTGAAGGCTTCTGTCTCACGTCTGCAAAAAGACTTGCCCTGTTGGATTCGAACCATAAAAGAAATAAGAACATAGCTCGGTTACATAAAAATCTTCTTAAATACTTACTCATAAAATATATCTTCTTTGATTTTACTTAATTTGATAGTCAAAGCTTCAATCATAAATAATAAAATTTCCAGCAGCCGATATGAAAAAAAAATTAGTTAGACGTATTGAAATATATAACGCTAGACTGAAAGAGATAAAGATACATTTGAAAATTTTAAAAAAATTATAACTGATAAGAATGATAATAAAGTACTCATTCGAATTAATTATTCTCGACCCCAAAACAGACACTCTGATATCAAATTCAAGTTGCCGAAATTGTGAAACATTGCTTGGAACAGATCATTCGCATCAAAGGTGGTAAGGCTTTGGTTGAGATCAAGTAAAAACCAAAAGTGGGTTTATTTATTAGACATTGTTTCGTATAGTAAACGACTACAAGCAAGGAATACATAAAAACAAAACAACAAAAAACAAAGAAAGAAAGAAATGATCTGATTTTTGTAGTGATGATGATCAAGATTACCATGCACAGCCTTTGTCCACTTTCAGACATCATAATTTAGTCTTTGAATAGCACAGGTGCAGCTGATACACGTAAAGTTTTGCTTTCATATTTTGAAAATCTTATGTCAGTCAGGAAATTATTTTACCTTTTTCGAACAAGAATAACTCTGTTCAAACATGACTGCTTACTCCTATCTCAATGTCAAGTCTGATCGTTTCGATACGATCAAATTAGCAGTAGAGTTCAAAAGTAATCTACAATGTGTTATTAACTGGAGCAAGAAATCGCTTCTTATTTTAGCGCCTCCAATACAAAACTCTCTTTTAATCGTCTAAAAGAACCTATTTTGAATTCTATCACAATGCTAAATGCAATGTCAATCGTTATGTTCTGTCTTCTTGATTCCTCTTCTTTTATTTCTCTCTTTCTGTCTTTAATAAAGTTTCTTTTTAATATTCTCTCACATTCAGTAATCCATTGCGTTTTAGTGGCTTTATTCCCTTGCTTGGCGTGAAATGATTAAAAAAATAATAAAATAATTTTAATTTTCGTGAACGTAATTATCGTTATT
>OZ038480.1:135262092-135344592 GCA_964036315.1 Acanthosepion esculentum
TAATCTTTCAACTGAAATATAGCTAATCCAAACGCTGGATAACGATGATTTTTTATTATAGTACTCAAAAACTTTCTGAGAGAACTATGTATAGGGTAAAAAGTTTGTTTTGGGAATCTTCCTATAAATGTGCTAAGTCCATGCTACAGTTTTACTCTTGATAAACTGATCATTAAATGTTTTTAAGCGCCCGATCAGTTTATCACCTTTAGTCATGCGTGCGTTTAGAATGTTTACTGTAAGATCACAATGACAAAGGCCTTATGTCTAATCTTTAATTGTATTATTCCAATTTTTCGGAAAAGAATAAAATACAAGGAAACCATTGGCATGAAATTAATATATTATATTGAATTAATTGCTAGATCTACTGATAGGAATGTTGCCAGACAATATTTCTCCTCAGAATCCATCATGCATATTGATACATCATTGGTCCGTGCATTCAGTATCGCGGCCATATTTGGCCTCGTTCTCATACAATATATTTTGAGCTACTTTTCAATTTCAAAGACGGGTTTGTAATGCAATCGATCTTGACCTTAAATCTCGACTTCAGTTATTTTCTCACCGACATGACGTAGCTTCCCTGTCTTTTCTACAAATATTTTTATGGCAATTGTTCTGATGAGAATTCTTCCTTGGTGTCTCGATTGCATGAATTTTAGCGAGCTACTAGATTTGCAACTCGGTCTCAACTTTTTAATTCTGAACTCGCTAGATTCAACTATAAGTTATCTCCTAAGTGTTCCTTTTCTCGGACGTTTCGTTTGTATAACTACCTTCAAATTTATTGCTCCCCTATTACCTGCAATCTTCAAAAAAGTAAATGTAACACCAATGGTTGTCATGAAAACTTTCTTTTTATGGTCCTTTCTCCAGACTACATATTTCTCATTCTCTTTAGCACCCGTTAGGACGGAAGGCGTTTAAGTACTAATGGCATTATCGCCTTGCATGATGGAAAAAACAGATGGATTTTGTTGGCTTCTTTTTAATCATACGTGTTCGGATTTTTCCACACCCAGTAACTCCATGCCTCGTAGTGACATTTCTGCTTTACATGGTTTGAAACAGATTATATATATATATATATATATATATATATATATATATATATATATATATATATATATATATATATATATATATATATATAGACTGTTTCGCTGTATCACAGCTCCTCTGTATTGCAAGACGTTTGATTGATTCGACGTCAGTCAGATATCTTACCTCTAGATCATTTTAACGTTTTTCTTTATACGAAATACGACAGCGGCTCGTGTGCGTGTGTTACACGTGCAATTATTTCCTTTTAAATTGCAACTTTGTTGTTTGTTTTTGTAATCGGTAATTAAAGAACTTTGTGGACTGGTGCTACACAATCACAAAGAACTGTACCAACAATTCACGTGAAGGCTTTCAACTGCATAGGAAATGAAATGAATATCTTATGTAACTTAAAGAAAAAATAATGCCATAATCACGATTTTGACTGTACACATTACCTCGAATTAGAGGTTAGCAAGGAAGACTTCTTCAGTACTGGAAAAGGCAATAACACTTACATGAGAAACACATTTTCCTGAAAAATTATTTTAAAGAAAAAACTTATATATTTCATCCGACATTAGTTCTAGTTGTTCTGTCAATGGATGCCAAATGTTTCCTTGTTGGGAAATGCCTAATGTTAATATTATCATTTAGTAAACATGCCTTATCTCAGCAAAAAAGAAAAAATGATGGAATATATAATTAGTATCGAGGTGAGATCAGCGCCTAATCCTGTTAATTTTGTATCATTTCTGCATTATGTGGATATTCTTTGAGACTTGTCTAATACCTGTTTTTTCACATACGAGAATTGATTTAATTAAAGATATAAAAATCACTAGATTTCTTGTGCGGGATATATAACGAACGCAAGGGAATATTACCCACATCATAAGGTTATTTATTTATTTGCTAAAGTTTAAAACTGCTATTCATAATTTGTTTATATATATATATATATATATATATATATATATATATATATATATATATATATATATATATATATTTATGTATATGTATGTATTGAAATTTTCATCTTTGATAATGGCTTATGTAAGCCGAAAGATTAGATTGGATTTAAAGGAACTTACTTAAAATAAATACACAGAACTTATCTATATTAGTTAATGAAACATACATTAATGAAAAATTGCTGCCTAAATATATATATATATATATGTGTGTGTGTGTGTGTGTGTATATATATATATATACATATATATATATATATATATATACACACGCACACACACACTGGGCGCGATGGGTAAATTGTCGTGAATTTTAATTTCGCGCATGCGCATTGCTTTTTTATTTCGACTGCACAGTATTGTATGGTTAGATGGAAACTGTCTGTTAGAAAAAACGACCACAATGACGCAATTTATTCCGTCAGAAATTTGGAAACGGCATGTCGTACTACTTGGCATTCGCGCCGGAGTCCCAATATTCAGGGTATTTGGGTGTCAATCTGAGGAGAGTCCAGAGGATTCGAAAAGAGATTTATGGCGATTACAAAAGTATTTGGAATGATCACTAGTAATAGCCACGTTATGCCTCCATTCCATTCATCTTCCTATAGAGCCTCAAACACAAGACAACAGTCTATATCAAGTGCCTTGAGAAGGTAGCCCTGCCCTGGGTCAAATGGTGACTGCTGGAAAACCCTATATCAGGCTCTGCCCCATGCCGCACAACAGGAGAACGCAGTCATTGCTACCAGACAATTTCTGCGACAACATCTCCCCTTCCACCTGACCAGCTAACTCCTCGGGCTTAAAACCATTTTATTATTATATCTGGGATATAGTTGAGCGCTAGACCAACAAAATTCCGTGTAGCAACAAAGAGGAACCAAAGGCAAGGTTTATAGCAGAATTCACCAACCTAAGCGAGGACACTGTCCAGAATAGTTGCAGGAGATTCAGAAGTCGTCTGGAGGCCGTGAATGAAGCCATTTGCGATTTTATTGAATAATCCTACTCTGTAGATTCTCAAGATGTGCAATCTTGGCAAATATAAACTTGTTAAAATAATCTGTCAGTATTATTTTCATTTTGAGTAATTTAGACGACAATTTATTCATCATATTTATATATATATATATATATATATATATATATATATATATATATATATATATATATATATATATACACACATATATATACATATATATATATATAAATAAATAGATAGATAGATAGATAGATAGATAGATAGATAGATAGATAGATACTTTCTGACAATGCCCACCTGTGTCATTTTAATTTCACAGCCTTCCTGGTCGGCGCAATTTTTTCTTTCTTTCTTCATTGCAAGGTGATATTTCTGATTAATGGTTTCTTTTATACTATAACAAAAGTTGAGAAGGGTAAAATATTTGCCATTGTGTGAATATTCTATTCGTGTATGATTGCACGCTTTTGAAATCAGAGATTCTCTGATTAATATAAGCCTATTTAATATTCGTATTATTTTTCTTATGCCTGTACGAACTCGGACAATGGTGTATTTCCCAACAGTATCACTTTTGTAGAGATGTGCGGATATCGTCATGGCTACAATCCCAAAAAGAGAAATCAGTGATCTGCGTTCGAATTTCAAACGAATTTGTTGCATTCACTTTCGCAACAATGCTCTTGGGACAGGCATCAGTTCATCTCTTCTTCCTCCATCAGAATATTGATATTACACAAGGCTTCAGACAAAAGATTAGAACGGACGCTAGAAAGAGAAATAGGAGTAGATAGGTTTGTTTATCGTCCGGTTCTTACCTCTTCTAAGGTTTTTTGAAAAGGACATGATGTTTATCTGCAGTTTCCTCTTTGAAAATAAATTTCCGGTTCTTTCCTCTTCTCAGGTCTTTTGAACAGGAAAAGATGTTTATCTGGTGTTTCCTGTTTGAAAATGAATTTCCAGTTCTTACCTCCTCTCAGGTCTTTTGAACAGGAGAAGATGTTTATCCATTGTTAACTGTTTGAAAATGAATTTCCGGTTCTTACAAATTCTCAGGTCTTTTAAACGGGGGACGATGTTTATCTGCTGTTTCCTGTTTGAAAATGAATTTCTGGTTCTTACCTCTTCTCAGGTCTTTTGAAGAGGAGAAGATGTTTATCAGCTGTTTACTGTTTGATAATGAATTTCCGGTTCTTACCTCCTCTCAGGTTTTTTGAACAGGAGAAAATGTTTATCCATTGTTTCCTGTAGGAGAATGAATTTCCGGTTCTTACCTCTCCACATGTCGTTTGAACAGGAGAACATGTTTATCTGCTGTTTCCTGTTTGAAAATGAATTTCCGGTTCTTACCTCTTCTCGGGATTTTTTTGAACAGGAAACGAGGTTTATCTGTTGTTTCCTGTTTCAGAATGAATTTCTGGTTCTTAGTACTTCTCAGGTCTTTTGAACAGGAGAAGAAGTTCATCCATTGTTTCCTGTTTGAGAATGAATTTCCGGTTCTCACCTTTTCTCATTCTCTTTCACTCCTAGTAGACCCTTTTGTATTAGTGGACTTATCGCGCTGCTTGGCGTGAATTGATTAAAAATCCGATACTGGACTGAATGTTTCCTTATAAGGAAGCGGATCATATTACCGTTAATATTATCAATTATGAGTTAAATATCAGGAAGGATTGTATTCTCTGGTCTTGTAATTCAGTCACATTAAAAAGAAAGGCTATGCTTAACTCGAGACTGTCGAGCAGTTAATTCACTTGTCATTCCCATAGAGACATGGCAATTCATAAATCGTAAAAGAAACAGATTTTGTGGAATGTCATGCATGTTTGCCTTCTAAAAGGACATTGAATTACATATAAGTTAGACTATTTAAGGAACGACGATCAAAATCTATTGTTTTATAGCATTTTCATTAATTTAGTTTTATACAATAATGCGAAAACTTTGGAAAACAATTTTTGATTTTTGTACCTTGTCGTAATGTTAAGGTTAATGAGCTTGCCGCGCCAACCATGAATGCTGTAACGAATTTCATTCTCAATGGATGACCCGCAATTGCAATGCTCTCTAACAGTGATCAAATATTAGTAACTATTTACTTGGTTTATTTTATAAAGCAGTCAGTTTTGTATTTTCGATTTTGTTGTTTGGATAATAACATAGAAACCAGTTTGCTCACGGAAATTTCACATGTGAATGTCACATGGTAAACATAGCCCTGTTATATTTCTTTTTATCATTCTTTTTTTCCTCTCTTTTTGTCCTTCCTTTCTTTCTTTCCTTCATTTCTTTCTTTCCTTCTTTTCTTCTTTCCATTCTTTTCGAATACTTTCCTTTCTTGTTTTCTTTTCCCCCTTTTTCGTTTTCTTTTCTAATTCCTGCTTAAATTTTATTTGCGCTCCCATTTTGTTCTTATTAATTGATTTGGTGAACCTCTTTACTACCTTCGTAATCTGTTTTCGTTCTGTCTTATTACTGCTGTCTGCCACATGCCCACTGTTTCCTACGTTTTGGACCTATTAACATCAACAAAACGCCAGCTCATCAATATTAAAAAAAACTTCTTTCAAGGCAGATGTCAACTGAAACATTATGAAATTAAACAAGCTCTTGTATTTCTTTGCACGAAGAAGAAGAATCGTAAAAAAGTAAAAAAAAAATGCGAAAAAGGTAAAAGAATTACGTGCAAATAAATAAAAATCAAAGACAAAGAAAACAAGAAAGAAAGAAAGAAAGCATCACGGTTCTGAAAATAAGAATGAATGAGAGAAATACGAAAAACTTAAGTTTTTTTTCTCATTAATCAATAAAGAAGAAAAGAGTAAATACTGTGAACGTCTCTTCAAAAACTTAATAATTATTGGATGTATTGAACTAAACATTTGGGACACAACACCATCGAAATTTACGGGATTTTACACTATCATCGAAATTCTGCGATTAATGTGTCATTTACTAATATACTATTTTCCCTTCAATATGAGTATAAAGTAGTAATAAACCGTTAATAAAATATTTATTAGCCAATAAACATTCTGCGATTAATGTGTCATTTACTAATATACTATTTTCCCTTCAATATGAGTATAAAGTAGTAATAAACCGTTAATAAAATATTTATTAGCCAATAAACATGCTATGTCCGATAGGACAAATCTGAGGAGAGATTTATTCTATCATACAAATAACCATTTGTTTGGTTTCAAGAAGAACCTTATACTCGTAGTCTTTTGATAATGCAACGATTTCTAATTATAATTCCCAACAAATTTGTCTAATTGGCGCAACGAAATATTTCGGTCCCAATCAACCACAATCCTTCAAACAGTAGCTTAGAAATGAAACCACCGTCAATGCTAGAAAGAAAAATAGGAGTAGATAGGTTTGCCTATCGCCCGGTTCACTCTTCTACCCGTCTTTTGAACAGGAGCAGGGGTTAGTTCGTTGTTTCCTGTTTAGGGTTGCGTTTCTGGATCCAAAATTCTTCTCAATCTCTTTCACTGCTAGCAGAGCCCGTTATAGCAGAGTTGCTATGTCTTATTCCTTTTCATAAATAAAGGATCAATTACGTATTTTTTACTAACACCGATGATCAGTTTTTGAACCGAGGTAAATATCCTTTGTAACAGAGAGAAAGGACCTCCGTATTTTGAAAAAAATATCTAACTTATTATTCTGAGAATTATTCTTCTTTTGTATGGTGTATCTCTTCATGATATCCGCGAGCATGGCACTCCATAACATCCTATTCTTTGTATCTCTTAATAACGTTTTCTTACTTGCTATCTCGTACCGCTGTTCCGCACTACACTCGCTGGCCATATAGATGGTCTGCTACATGTCTTTGTCTCTCCCTCTTGACTTCATTATGTCCTGTAAATATCGAATTTTCAAAGCCCACCTTCCTCATTATGTGTCCAATAAATTTCAGAGGTCTCGTTCTGATTGTAAGTATAATGTCCTTTTTAGTTCCGTTTTCCTTAAGACTCTCCGCCCATGACATTCGCAGCATCATTCTGTAGAACCATATTTCTAATGTCTCCCGTTTTTCTTCTGTGAAGAAATTGTCCAACATTTGCTTCAATATAGGAGGATTCATATTATATAACAGTTCATCATATTTCTTTTATTTTTTCTGACGAAATCTTCCTGTTTCATTGTATTTTTCTTAGCTTTTGTAATACATTTTCTGCTGTTCCAATGCACGTTCGAATATTGGTGTCGCATATTGCATCCACTGTGAAAGCACTTTCCAGATATTTACATATTTGAACATTACCTCAGCACTTAAGTAAGATCTGATAAATGTCTATGACGTTAGCTAATTTAAAAATTGCATTTGTTTTTCAGGGTTATATGATGGGTTCTTCTGTAACGAGATACAAATAAAAACCTTTTCAAGTCGGAAAGAAAGAAAACGAACATGAAAATAAAACAGTAAGAAGAAGAAGAAGAAGAAGAAGAAGAAGAAGAAGAAGAAGAAGAAGAAGAAGAAGAAGAAGAAGAAAAAGAGGAAAAAGAAGAAGAAGAAGAAGAAAAAAGAAGAAGAAGAGGAAGAAGAAGAAGAAGAAGAAGAAGAAGAAGAAGAAGAAGAAGAAGAAGAAGAAGAAGAAGAAGAAGAAGAAGAAGAAGAAGAAGAAAAAAGAAGAAGAAGAAGAAGAAGAAGAAGAAAATCAACGAGATCAGTGATGTCTCTCTTGTTTCATACCATGGTCATTTTCTTGTTTTCTTTCCTTTTTCACTGCATTTGTTTGTTTATCGCGGTTTCATACCAGGTCCTCACATTTCTATTTTTCATTCCTTGCTCCCACACCCTACTACCAATCTAAAATCTCGGCTGATTCGTACCCGTGAGACTTCGACCCAACCCACCCTCATCTCATTCACAATCGTTGCGGGAACCTCTTACAAATCCAAACACAAGGAAGCCATTAAAAATAATAACATCATGCCAAGAAATTGCTTGGTGGGTAAATCACTGAAGGATGGGGAAAATACAAAGATCTCTAAAGGTAGAGTATGAGTAGAAAGAAAGGAGCAATGAAGACATGTTTAACCGATACTTCGTTAAAAACGAAACAATGATATATACAATTGTTTCGTTATATATATATATATATATATATATATATATATATATATATATATATATATATATATGTGTGTGTGTGTGTGTGTGTGTGTGTGTGTGCAAGTTTCATTAAATATGACAGACAAGTTGCTTTGATTAAGATTTTATATAATTTCACATGTGATCTTTTCAATTTTTTTTCTTTTCCGTAGATAAATTATATAAAAACTGTCCAAATGATCTTTTTATCCGAGCGCTTTGATATTATTTAGTGTTGGTTTCTTTGGTCTTATTAACTATGAACATGGACACAATATCTTGACTGTGTTTTGAAAATGAAACATTATATAAATACGTAGATACAACAAACTATTTCTAGTTAACAGTTAATATATTTCAACCTTGAAAATGGCTGAATATATATACATATATATATATATATATATATATATATATATATATATATATATATATATATATATATATATATATATATATGCACATTTCATTAAAAACGACTGACAAGGTGCTTTTATTTAGTTTTTTATACAATTTCTCATGCGATCTAATAATGGTTTTCTTTTCGGATGATAAATTATATAAAAACTGTCCGAGGGTTCTTTTTATCCGAGCGCTTTCGGCTATACATTTAGCCATTTTCAAGGATTATATTTCAACTTTTTACATAATTTATCATCCGAAAAGAAAACCATTATTAGATCGCACGAGAAATTATATAAAAAACTAAATAAAAGCACCTTGTCAGTCGTTTTTAATTAAATGTGCATGAATGAAGGATTGCTGCCTAAATACACAAATATATATATATTTATATTTATATATATATATATATATACATATATATATATATATATATATATATATATATATATATGCGTATATACATACATACATATATATATATATATATATATACATATATATATATATATATATATATATATATATTATTTGTTTAAATGTTATTTTTAAATGGATACTCATATTTCAGCAGATGCTCTGTTTTTATTTTTTTTATTAAACAATATATTTATTTATTTATATCTACCGGTCTGAATATTCGAGAAATCTTGTTAGAAAAATATTCGCTTTCCGTATTATCTATATCATATTTTACGTATGGTAATCTCCAATTTGGAAATGGAATAAGATATAAAACTGTAGACATTTAGCAAAAGTGAACAATTTGTTAAGAACTTAATTCATCTCAATAATGATAAAAATAAACGGCTAGAATTTGGTCCCTGATCCTGTGCCATACTAAGTTATGTTTATTCAATATAAAGAAGAAAAGGAATTTGAAATAACATCATAAATAAATGAAAATAATGTAAAGATAAAATGAGCAAGATTGTCGCAACACAATCTTCCTGCACTTTTTAAACATGGCGTAAGCCAAAGACGTCAGCCAATCAAAGTATACATCAGTTCGCATCTCCTTAAAGAGAAAGATTCCAAACTATGATTTTCTAAGAAAGCCGTCTCTTCCCCTTCTGAAGTTTGCAGGAAAATATATATGTTATCTGTCAAAATTTAACTAAACTTAATAAATATATGATATTTTTACAAAGTTTAGTTAAGCCGTACAAAAATGTTTCTCTAAATTTCATAAAATTAAATAAGTGTGTGTGGGGGGGAGGGGGTAACAAAATATTTTTACCAAGATTTTCTGAAAAAAGAAACTTTTCTAAAATAATTTAATTCATTACGGTGAAGTCTTGAATGTTTTGTCAAAATCGACGATTATTTGATTGTTTTCTAGAATTTCCAATTCAATACGTTTTTTCACCGCACAAAAACAGTACAATTTCCTATTGTAATTTATGATCACAAGCTGACGGAAGAAGAAAAATAACCAAAATTTTGAACGTACTAAAAAGGGTTCAAATATATTTTAATAAACAAAAAATCATTTGTTGTTTTCCCTTAATAATACTGTAAAGATTTTGAACATGAAACTTTAATTTTATAAACATTTTGGGTATTTTTCCATCATGGTATGCTCATTTTTTAGCGAATCTTTGGAGTTACATAAATATATGTAACGTCTATTAATAAGCACAGCTTGTCATTGTATTTTGTTCTCTGAGCAAAAGTAAGGTTTCTGTATGCACCTACGTACTATCGTAATTCGCGCTAGTTTGTTTTAAAGGAATAGAAACCCCACTGATCTATTATTAAACCACAGGAATTCAATTTGTAGTTTATTACTAGCTACGAACTGATCGAGAAAATGAACATAACACCCCTACAAAATGTGATTTGCAACGCCAATCGTCATCTTCTGTTGTCTTGATTCCTGTCATTTTTCCTTTCCTCAATCTCCCTACGCCCATTTTTTCTCTCACTTTCACTCACCGTAACCCCCAGCGTGTCAGTGAAAAATTACCTTTCCCCTTTGGTAGAATTAAGAACAACACACGTAAATATTAAACGATCGATTACAATCAGGATTCTCAAAATTGTGTCGATATTCGTAGTCAAAATGAAAGTGGTCGACCCAAGTTTAGATAGAGAAATAACATACTCAGCTTTTCAGTGTCCGATAGTTCTTCGCAGTGGGTCGAACAATGTGGAAAGAATGAAGTCACGTATGCTGGCAATATGCGAGAAGCGGAAATAACGTAACATGTTTGTATTATTAACAGTGGTGTTAGTAAAAGAACTAGCAGTACTCTTTGTAGTATCCGCTATACATTAGGAGGATAATAGCTTTTCGCTGCTATTTCCTCGGGGATAAGGTAATTATACGAGCTTAGTTCGCCCAAGTGATCACTCAACCACACACTTCGTCAACTTCCACGGCATGCCGATGAGGAGATATTTTTAAATGACATCTGTCGATGAGACAGAGCGTTGTTAAATGTAACCATGTTTTTCCCAAGAGCCTTAGTTTAAAATCAGAATATATATATATATATATATATATATATATATGTATCTGTGTGTGTAAATGTGTTTATATATATATATATATATATATATATTCATGTATATATCTATAATTATAGATATTATATATATATATAATATTTATAATTATAAATATATACAGGTATATATATATACATGGATATATATAATTATGGATATGATATATTTACACACACACACACACACACACACACATATATATATATATATATATATATATATATATTTTAGCCTTTTCATAATTATCTTTGCTCTACATATATTTTCGGTTTCGATCTTGAATTTTGTATTGAGCACGTTTTCTATACTTTTTAGGCGTAGTTGTTTTCAGTCTTCCATTTACATTTCTATCGGAATATATATATATATATATATATATATATATATATATATATATATATATATATATATATATGTACACTTTAAAAATAAGGAGATCAGTTGAAAGCGCTACCTTGGTAGGTCGCCTGAGGATACTGTAATTTATCCTCAGGAGATTTCTATCAATTGACTTGCCAACGCATTTTGAAAAAACCTAATAAACGCTTTATTACTTTTAAAAAAATAAACAAACGCAGTTGTGCGATAGAAGGAAGAGGGTTTGAAGGTGGAATTGTATTGAGCAATTTTCAATACTGCTGTTTCCTGGTCTGTCAACTCTGACCAGTAACTTTTATATATATATATATATATATATATATATATATATATATATATATATATATATATATATATATATTTATATATATATATATATATATATATATATATATATATATATATATATATATATATATATTATTTTTATGTATATATGTTCTTTTTATAGATACAAATATTTAAGTAAATGCTCTATTTTATAATAAACAGTATTATAACATTTACCTGAATGTCCGAGAAATTTTCATAGAAAATATTCGTCCTCCGACAGGAATCGACCCTGTATTATATACGGAACCGTCAATTAAGCCTGACGTGCCTTAACCGATCCAGCCACGGAAGATAGTTCGATTAGCAAGGTCGATTTTACTGTTTTTAAAATTCAATCTTCCATGAATCCGTTACGTACATTCATATCTGCTCAAATGACGTCACACATTATGAAATGGACAAAGTCCGACAATTATTTTCAGACATGTTTATGTTTATAATATCTCTCTCTCTCTCTCTCTCTCTCTCTCTCTCTCTCCCTCTCCCTATATATATATATATATATATATATATATATATATATATATATATATGTATGTATGTATGTATACGCACACACAACATTATGCACACTATTTACATTATTCGGACTATTGTCCTCATCTTTATTACAACGTTTCGGTCGCTGTAAACTCCGTCCTACATCAGGTGGTTGGAATGTCGGACTGAACCATTTATTTCGCTCACTGGAGTAGACTGTTCTAGTTCCACGTGCCATGTTTAATGGATGTCAGTTGTCAGTTGTCAGTTGTCAGTTAATTCCCCTCTCCAAGTTCTCCACTGCCTTAAACGTGTATTGAACTCACACTCTTTGGGTCCTGTCACTTGATCTAACTAATGCCTTTATCCATGTTCCATGTGTCCTTGAGGACATCTGTATATGAATTTCTGGGTATTATAAATGTAATGTCTTCAGCAACCATTTTTACCAGTTCTCATATTGCAATTATTTCTGTTATTATTGGATATTTTTAAACGGGGCTCATATTGCAATTTTTGTTGTTATTATAGCTTTTCTCTGGCAATCCCTATTACTGGTTCCCATATTGTATTCATTTCTATGCTTGGTCGGTTCATGAGATTGTTGTGGCCTAGCATATGTGCTGATTCCTTAACTTAAATTTTCCGATGGTGTTCTTTGTCTATGCTGTCAACCTGATCCCAAAGAGGGCGGTGATCTATTATTTCTTTCCATATGTGGTCAGCCACGCCTGATTTTTCCACTTCCCCTCGTTTTACAGCTTTCTGATGTTCTTGAAGCCTTACCTTAAGGAGGCGGCCTGCCTGACTCCCCTCTATATTTCTTTCCGCAGCTGCACGGGATAGCGTACACAGAGTCTTTAGTCATGTTCTCCTCTATGGGCGTCTTACTCTGGAGATATCTGCGAAGTGTTGTCCAGCCTTTGAAGGTTGCTCTGATGGGATATGGACCGCAGATCCTTTGTATTTTCTCTGATAACCCCTTTACATAAGGCAGGCCGACTGTTTTCTGAGTTTTGTTGTCCTCCTCTTGTACACACCTATCCCAGTTTTTTTGGGCTGCTGCCATGTACCCAGGGTAGTTGTTACGTTGTAGGGTACTACTTATACTGACCAATTCTTCATCTAATGTCTCTGTCGCCACTTATGATTTTGCTCGGTGTTGTAAGCAGCGGACGATCCCTTTCTTTACGCCGTATGGATGGTGGGAGTTGAAATTGAGGTACTGTCCGGTGAATGTCGATTTACGGTATACGGATGTCTTGAACCCATGCTCTGTTCCAGATATTAGAACATCCAGGAGTGGGAGTGTATTGTTTCTCTCTTTCTCCATCGTGAACTGTATCGAAGTTTTTATTGAGTTCACATAGTCAAGTAGAAATTGACATCCACCTTGTGTTGCCAGAGTATGAAGGTGTCATCTACGTACCTTAACCAAAGTGTTGGCCTTAGAGATATAGACTCTAATGCCATTTCCTCAAAGTATTCCATATATCAGATCATCCCATAAATTCTGTCCGAATTTTGAATAAAGAAAACAAGTGACCAAATGCTACATTTAATTACAGATTCAATCAGCAATGTATTTTCCCTGATTATCTATGACTTCCTTCCATCTATTAACAAGCTTACTAATTCCATTACTGTGAAATTCTTTTGGCTTTGATTCGAAGAACTCACAAATGCCAGATTTAAACTTTTCCTGTGTTACAAAAGCTCTTTTTTCCAAATGATTCTGTAAGCTACGAAACAAATGGTAGTCTGAAGGAGCAACGTCGGGAGAATAAGGTGGATAAGGAATTTTCTCCCAACTAAGTTCTTCAATCTTTTGTGACGTGATTCTTTCTGTGTGTGGTCGCGCATTGTCCTGATGAAGCATCACCCATTTTCGATTCACTCGAGCAGGTCTTTATTTTCTCAAAGCTTGGTTCAATCGCTCTAATTGCTGACCGTATATTTGAGCATTAATTGTTTCATTAGGTGGTAAGAATTCAAATTGGATTATTACTTAGCAATCCTACCAGATTGAAGGAAGAACCTTTTGCCCATGAAGTTCCCTTTTCGGCTGTGGCTGGGGTCTTTCCCCTTTACCAAGCCACTGTCTACGACGCTTAACATTTCAATAAAAGATACATTTTTCGTCGCCAGTCACAAGTCTATCGAAAAAAGGTGAAACAAGTTGGCGAGAATGGAGAGAAGAGCAGATGTCAACTCGGGATTTAAGGTTGTTTTAAGACAATTCATGAGGTACCCATTTTCAAAGTTTAGGAACTTTTCCAAGTTGTTGAAGATGACGATGAACAGTTGTATGGTTTGAACTGAGAACCACTGCCAATTCCTCAACTGATAAAGCAGGATTTTCTTTAAGGGCTGCTTCAAAAAGCTTTTCATCAAACTCACCTGTACGTCCGGTTCAATCTTCATCTTCAAGGGTGAAATCTCCACCTCTGAATTTTGCAAACCATCTTCTGCAAGTTCTTTCATTCACACATTCCTCTCCATAAACTGAGTGAATGTTTCTAGCCGCTTCGGCTGCTGCGTTTCCTTTCTTGAACTCATAAAGCATTATGTGCCTCAAATGATTCTTGGGTACTTCCATGTTAGCAGGGTTTTAATCAAACAAAATTTAATTTTATTGTTCTCTGAAATAAAATTTGATCAGTTTAAATGCATCTAAACATAAAAATAATGTTTAGCCCCATTAGACATTATAAAATAGTCTTTAAATTTCGTTCATTTTAACAAAAAGTTCAAATTCGGACAGAACTTATGGGATGCCCTAATATATTCGCCATTGCTGGTGATAATGGCGAGCCCATAGCTAAGCCCGCATCCTGTCGATATATGTGTGATCCATTCCATTGTTGTTTGTGTACAGAAAGTCAATATTACCATCAGATTATCTATTGGAATACTGGTCCATTATTCTAGCGATCAGTCAGAGGCCAGTCTGTCTCTGACTACTGAGAGTGCCTCCTCCTTGGGTACCTTGGTAAACAAACTCACCACGTCCAAGCTCACCATCTTGTTGGATAGGATGGGATCCTCTTTGATTATTTCCACGAATGGGTTATCAGAGAAAATATAAAGGATAGATAAACAGTGAGATAGAGGATTAATCATATATCTATCTATCTATCTATCTATCTATCTATCTATCTATCTATCTATCTATCTGATTCTGTCTTTCTACTCTAGGTGTAGCAGCAATATTTCAAATACGTTTGGTTGTATAATATCAACAGTTTCTCTCACAAATTATTTATTAATTTGTTACGTTCGTTGATTGTATACATTGTAACATGCGGAAGAAAGATAATCTAAAATAAAAATAAATATGACCTTCGGTAAATTATCTGATTACACACACACACACACACACACACACACACATATATATATATATATATATATGTATATATATATGTGTGTGTGTGTGTGTGTGTGTGTGTGTGTGTGTGTGTGTGTGTGTGTGTGTGTGTGTGTGTGTGTGTGTGTGTGTGTGTAATTATGAATTTCACCATAAAACAAACA
This sequence comes from Acanthosepion esculentum, assembly GCA_964036315.1. NCBI lineage: Eukaryota > Metazoa > Mollusca > Cephalopoda > Sepiida > Sepiidae > Acanthosepion > Acanthosepion esculentum. Next base: position 135,277,859 of record OZ038480.1, read on the forward strand.
AGCTAAAAGATGTCCCAATACTAATGTCATGTTGGGAGAACTGATATATGAATTATCAGAAACACTTTCTTGCTATCAGGCATCCTGCCGAGATGTCTTCGTAAATCAGCATAAAGTCGTTAGTAAATTTATGGGTAAGTTTTGAAAAGAAACAGTGAATTGTTGCCTGATGGAGACATCTTGGCATAAAGAGTTGTTGCCAGAAAGTGTTTCTGACATTTTATATGTATGTAAGCATGTATAGAAACGCTCTACCCTTGATAGATACACCATATTCCGCCATATATAATTAATATACCAAATTTGAAACAATATCATATAAATATATATATATATATTTATATATATATATATAAATTGATATAAACTATATATATAAAATTGATATGTAAAAATAAATAATAATAATATATAATAAATTGATATAAACGATATATAAAAAATTGATATATAAAAATATATAAACGTGACAGTAATTCACGTAATTGCAGTTAACTGTATGGAAATAGCGCTCTCTAAATTATTCCAGTTGCTAAGGACATTTTGGTAGTATTAGTTACTTTGTTTAATAAATTCATTTCGTTTCGCCTTGAAAAAAGTCCATATCGGACGAACCACGTCTGCAATTATTACAGTTTTCCTATTTTCTTATATATATATATATATATATATATATATATATATATATATATATATATATATATATGCAAAAGAAAATAGGAAATGTAGCCTGACGATTGAATCTAGCATGAAACAGACTGTCGCCTCTAAGTGTTGACTTCTATGATCACTTTTATATATATATATATATATATATATATATATATATATATATATATATATATATATATATATATATATATATATATATATATATGTATGTATATATATACATATGTTCACTTTTATATTTACATTCTCTCTATCTCTGATATTGAGCACTCTATCCCATAAATATAGCACACCTTAAAACTATATTTCTTCATATTTCGTTGCCGGACCTCTCTGTCTACTTTTTAGGGGTTATCCGCAATTCACTGCTTATATTTTTCAATCTTTTTTATGTATTAGGTTGGTGCAACAATAATGTCGTTTTTTGACGCTCAACTTCATGTGAGAAAACGACATTATTTTTGCACCAACCTAATAGTTATCATTGGTGTAATTTTTCCCCTCTTGTTTGTGTCCGTGTGCGCGTTACGCGTGTACATTCGCCCGTCTGCATGGATCTGTGTACGTGTCTAGTGTCGTCATTTTTTAATCTTTTTTTATCACTTTACACCCGCTCTTTATTATTTTCCTCTCTCTCTCTTTATTTTAGATAGGTATAAACTTACGGAGACAGGTAGACAGATCGATAGATAGAAAGATTTGTACATACTGAGAGAGATAACTAGGGTTAGGGTTAGATAGATAGATAGATAGATAGATAGATAGATAGATCGATAGATAGATAGATAGATAGATAGATAGATAGATAGATAGATTCTTTTATGTTTTATTTTTTTGTTTTATTAATTTTACCCCAAACATGGCAAAAATGCCACTTATACGAAAAGGGTTGCTGGGAGTGAAATAGAATGAGAACACTTAAAGAGGAGAATCAACAATAAAATTCAAGTATTCAGGAAAATCTAAGTGGCGATTGGCATTGAATTTAAATTTTTGAACTAATAATTTAAACCAAATAAATGAATAAACAAATAAACAACTTCCGGTAAAATAACCGCCAAAATAGACTACCTCAAGGCACGTCTGACCCGTATATATAAATAGCCGAGAAAAATAACAGCACTCGTGGCCTGACGATTGCATCTAGCATGAAACAGACTGTCGCCTCTAAGAGTTGACTTCTATGTTCACTTTTATAAATACACATACTCTATCTCTGATATTGAGCACTTTATCCCATACATTTAGCACATCTTAATACTATATATATATATATATATATATATATATATATATATATATATATATATATATATACTCGTCAGAATCCAACTTGCACATTTCTAAATCTACAATATATATATATATATATATATATATATATATATATATATATATATATATATATATATATACTGACGAGTATAAACTTTCTGTCATGACACTGTGAACCGATATTCTTTGCAGTAAACTTAGCTATTGCTTCAATATAAACACTTCACTTCATGTCAATGGAAAACGTGACCATACGAAAGCACAAAGAGTTGCTCTCGAGGAGGTTAGCATCAAACATACGGATTGAAGGCAGAAAGGATTCTTTATGTTGATTAAATGATAGAAGTTTCGATCCTATGGAACCCGTTTGAGATATCAAGGGCCACATTCCCGAACCTCGACCTTCTTATCTAAATTTTAAATAATTCAGAAATAATCGTTAATACTTCTGCGCCTGAGCTAGTGAAGCGAATGCCATATTGTTTATTTGAAATAAGGCCAGTTTAAATGCGATATTTAACCACTTGTATGCTAGAGTCTCTAGTACGTTGCCGAAACGATGTGAATGACAAATAGGGTGATAATTCGAGGTGTCAGAACGTTCAACAGAGATCTTAAATACAGGTAGTACAGATGAGGATTTCGACCAAGTTGAAAAGCAAGAAACAGCGAGGCATTTATAGTGGATTTTCGTGAGAACAAAAGCCAGTTCCTGAGCAGGTTTCCGTCGTACAATTGCTGGATTAGCTTCAACCCAGTAAGTCCCGTAGAGATTTAGTTTAGAAATGATAGCTGAAAATATTACGGAAAAAATAAAACACTATTCCTTGCCTGTGATCTTTAATGAAAACACACACAGTTACAAACGCACCTGAGCAGCTACCAAATCACAGAGATTCAGAAGCTAAAAACTAATGTCGTTTAATTTGAACTCGATTTATTCATGTCATGTTTTCGACACATTCATGATTATTTTACCATATTATCAGAAATAATTTACATCATTTTCTATTAAATCTTCTTTTGCGCCAGAAACACTTTTAAATCTACGTTTATATTATATATAATGTATTTATATTTATAGATAGAGAGATAGATAATTCATTTGCATATTTATAAATATATTAGTATTCATTCATGTAAATATAAACAAATACTTATTTACTAACTTGAGCTCAATGTTCTATAAAGCCCAAATTGTTAGATACAAGGTGTGATACGAAGTCATTATTGCAATTATATACTATAGAATCGCTGAATCTAACATACATAGTTTTAATTTCTTTATTTCTTAATCTTTACTTGTTCTTCAACAGTGACCCTCTAGTGAGTCACTTACTTGAAATAAAACTTTAGAGGAAAGTGTGTAATATTAATATGCATTCATGTTACAGCAAGTGCACTAGTGTTGCGTTGGCCAGATGTAACCGTAAGTTCTACGCTAACGATTTACTTTCTCGCATTTCTTGCTTGTGGAACTTTCTTCCCGCTCCACGCTATCCAGCCAGATTTGATCTTCAAAAATTCAAAAGCAATGCCAATTGTTACAAATTGTCTTCCAAATTACTCTTTTATGGATCTCGCTACTTGAAATATTTTCTGTTTTCTAATTCTTTCATACCCAATAAGCGTATATGTCTTAGTGGCTTTTATAACTTGCTTCGAGAGTAACTTCCATTACACACACACACACACACACACACACACACACACACACACACACACACACATATATATTTTTTTTTTAAGCGTATCACCCCAAGCAAGGCTGGAGGCCACTATCACGCCAGGGGTTATAGAAGGGTTGGAGGAAGAGCAGATAGGAGTGGTAAAGGAGCGGATGTGGAGAAAGAGAAAGGCAGTGGGTCGATCAAGGCAAGGGGGTTACAGAAGATTTGGAGCGAGAGCAGATAGGAATGAAAAATGAAAGGGTGTGGAGAAGGGAACTGGATAGATCAAGGCAACTGGAGATGTCGATTGACGCTACACTTAAACCGTGGGAGATTGTATTTCTCAGGGAAACAGTAATAGGGAAGAGAGTTCCATAGGCGAGATCTGCGAGACATGAAGCTATTGGAGTATATATATATAAATATATATAGAGAGAGAGAGAGAAAGAGAGAGAGAGAGAGAGAGAGAGAGAGAGAGAGAGAGAGAGTTTCGTATTTATTTATGTTTGTATGTATGAATAAATTCGCTAATCTATGCCTTGGAATAAACTTCGTGAGAAAGTACTTCCATATTTGTGCATCCCTCTTTCTTTCTCTTTCTCTCTCATTGTATATATATACATACGTATATATATATATATATATATATATATATATATATATATATATATATGCATACATTATATATTTATACATACTTAAATCTATATATATACATATACATATGTATACATACACTTATACATACATACATACATATATATATATATATATATATATATATATATATATATATATATATATATATATATATATATATATAAATAAAAAGAAAGAACAGTAAGATATATAATCCGGTGTTCTTATAGATATTTATATATATATATATATATATATATATATATATATATATATATATATATATATATATATATATATATATATATATATATATATATAAACCCACACATAAGAATAAAGGTTTATAATAAGTGCATGTTTAATGAGGTGATAACTACATATTTCCATAAAAATAAACAAAGAAATCCTAAAAAGTAATAAAACAAACACGTGTGTATGCGTGTGTGTTCGTGCGTGTATGTGTTCAAGTTCCCATACGTGTGCGTGTCATTTCAAAAATAGTTAAGCCGAAATGAAGAATTATGGTAGAATGCAAGAACAGAATGCCAACACACCTGGCCGCGCAGTAATGCTCACGTGATGAAAATGGCGCGAATTATTAATGGTGATTTACGAGAGAATATCACGTAAAACTATATAAAAAATAGTATTTGTTTTTACTGAGAGTCGTGGGCTACAGAGCGTAATCCCTGCAAAATACCTTCCTGGCTGTTTGATTAATTTATTTCGGCGCAGTAACGCGAAAAATGCATTTAAAAAATGCTAACATATAAGTCGAGGCGAATACATTGGTCTGTCGTAGCGCTGCTCAGCGAAAAGAAGCAAGCAAGCACTCACCGCCAACTTGAACAAATGGCCGAGGACAAAATGACACACACGTGGAATAACAACAACGATTCTCTCAGTCAGCAGAAGTTAGAACTTAATGTGAAGAGCATTCTTTGGTAGGCCAAGGAGTTAAAGAGACCTGTAACCGTGCCAGACTGGTGTTATTTGCTCATACCTATTTAAATAAAAATGTTCTACTTTCTAAGAAAGATAATGGCACGCATCGAGAGATACAAAGCGTAGAGGAACATAAGAATTCAGTATTGGTAAAGCGAGGGAGAATATAATATCCTGCAGTTGCAATAGATTATTAAGCCACCAACAGCTCTAAGGCGAGATACCCTGACTATGAACTAGCTTTACAGGAGTAAGACACACATGCGCAAGATATATATAAGGGGTGGTCCAACTCCAGCTCCCGAAACACATGCGGCTCTTTGACCTTTGATATGCGATTCTCTGACCTTTAATAGGCGGATCTTTGACCTTTAATATGCGGCTGTCTGACCATTAATATGCGGCTCCTTGACCTTTGATATGCGGCTCTCTGACCTTTAATAGGCGGCTCTTTGACCTGTAATATGCGGCTCTTTGATCTTTAATAGGCGGCTCTCTGACATTTAATAGGCGTCTCTTTGACCTTTAATATGCGACTCTCTGACCTTTAATATGCGGCTCTTTGACCTGTAATATGCGGCTCTCTGACCTTTAATATGTGGCGCTTTGACCTGTAATATGCGGCTCTCTGACCTTTAATAGGCAGCTCTTTGACCTCTAATATGCGGCTTTCTGACCTTTAATAGGCAGTTATTTGACCTTTAATATGCCGCTCTCTGATCTTTAATATGCAGCTCTCTGGCCTTTAATAGGCGGCTCTTTGACCTTTCATATGCGGCCCTTTGACCTTTAATATGCGACACTATGTCCTTTAGTATCCGGCTCTCTGACCTTTAATATGCGGCTCTTTGACCTTTAATAGGCGGCTCTTTGACCTTTAATAGGCGGCTCTTTGACCTTTAATAGGCGGCTCTTTGACCTTTAATATGCAAATCTTTGACCTTTAATATGCGGCTCTCTGACCTTTAATAGGCGGCTCTCTGACCTTTAATAGGCGGCTCTCTGACCTTTAATAGGCGGCACGTGGAAATATGTTGACTGATCTCCTTTTTTCATCACAGTCAATATAAAAGATAAATAAGGGAAATTTCAAGCTTTATAACTTTTTACTGGTTATGAATTGAGACCCAATTGGATTAAAACGTAAGTTCTTGGTTAGTAAAAATGTTTAAGAATTTAAATCCTAATTTTAATTCTGGATCTGTGTGAGGCATTGTTCTTTAGTGATGAATGAAGAAATGTTGGGAGGCAGAAATAAGAAAAAATTCAAGCTTTATAATTATTGACTGGTTATGAATTGAGACCCAATTGGATTAAAACGTAAGTTCTTGGTTAGTAAAAATGTTTAAGAATTTGAATCCTAATTTTAATTCTGGATCTGTGTGAGGCATTGTTCTTTAGTGATGAATGAAGAAATGTTGGGAGGCAGAAATAAGAAAAAATTCAAGCTTTATAATTATTGACTGGTTATGAATTGAGACCCAATTGGATTAAAACGTAAGTTCTTGGTTAGTAAAAATGTTTAAGAATTTGAATCCTAATTTTAATTCTGGATCTGTGTGAGGCATTGTTCTTTAGTGATGAATGAAGAAATGTTGGGAGGCAGAAATAAGAAAAAATTCAAGCTTTATAATTATTGACTGGTTATGAATTGAGACCCAATTGGATTAAAACGTAAGTTCTTGGTTAGTAAAAATGTTTAAGAATTTGAATCCTAATTTTAATTCTGGATCTGTGTGAGGCATTGTTCTTTAGTGATGAATGAAGAAATGTTGGGAGGCAGAAATAAGAAAAAATTCAAGCTTTATAATTATTGACTGGTTATGAATTGAGACCCAATTGGATTAAAACGTAAGTTCTTGGTTAGTAAAAATGTTTAAGAATTTGAATCCTAATTTTAATTCTGGATCTGTGTGAGGCATTGTTCTTTAGTGATGAATGAAGAAATGTTGGGAGGCGGAAATAAGAAAAAATTCAAGCTTTATAATTATTGACTGGTTATGAATTGAGACCCAATTGGATTAAAACGTAAGTTCTTGGTTAGTAAAAATGTTTAAGAATTTGAATCCTAATTTTAATTCTGGATCTGTGTGAGGCATTGTTCTTTAGTGATGAATGAAGAAATGTTGGGAGGCAGAAATAAGAAAAAATTCAAGCTTTATAATTATTGACTGGTTATGAATTGAGACCCAATTGGATTAAAACGTAAGTTCTTGGTTAGTAAAAATGTTTAAGAATTTGAATCCTAATTTTAATTCTGGATCTGTGTGAGGCATTGTTCTTTAGTGATGAATGAAGAAATGTTGGGAGGCAGAAATAAGAAAAAATTCAAGCTTTATAATTATTGACTGGTTATGAATTGAGACCCAATTGGATTAAAACGTAAGTTCTTGGTTAGTAAAAATGTTTAAGAATTTGAATCCTAATTTTAATTCTGGATCTGTGTGAGGCATTGTTCTTTAGTGATGAATGAAGAAATGTTGGGAGGCAGAAATAAGAAAAAATTCAAGCTTTATAATTATTGACTGGTTATGAATTGAGACCCAATTGGATTAAAACGTAAGTTCTTGGTTAGTAAAAATGTTTAAGAATTTGAATCCTAATTTTAATTCTGGATCTGTGTGAGGCATTGTTCTTTAGTGATGAATGAAGAAATGTTGGGAGGCAGAAATAAGAAAAAATTCAAGCTTTATAATTATTGACTGGTTATGAATTGAGACCCAATTGGATTAAAACGTAAGTTCTTGGTTAGTAAAAATGTTTAAGAATTTGAATCCTAATTTTAATTCTGGATCTGTGTGAGGCATTGTTCTTTAGTGATGAATGAAGAAATGTTGGGAGGCAGAAATAAGAAAAAATTCAAGCTTTATAATTATTGACTGGTTATGAATTGAGACCCAATTGGATTAAAACGTAAGTTCTTGGTTAGTAAAAATGTTTAAGAATTTGAATCCTAATTTTAATTCTGGATCTGTGTGAGGCATTGTTCTTTAGTGATGAATGAAGAAATGTTGGGAGGCAGAAATAAGAAAAAATTCAAGCTTTATAATTATTGACTGGTTATGAATTGAGACCCAATTGGATTAAAACGTAAGTTCTTGGTTAGTAAAAATGTTTAAGAATTTGAATCCTAATTTTAATTCTGGATCTGTGTGAGGCATTGTTCTTTAGTGATGAATGAAGAAATGTTGGGAGGCAGAAATAAGAAAAAATTCAAGCTTTATAATTATTGACTGGTTATGAATTGAGACCCAATTGGATTAAAACGTAAGTTCTTGGTTAGTAAAAATGTTTAAGAATTTGAATCCTAATTTTAATTCTGGATCTGTGTGAGGCATTGTTCTTTAGTGATGAATGAAGAAATGTTGGGAGGCAGAAATAAGAAAAAATTCAAGCTTTATAATTATTGACTGGTTATGAATTGAGACCCAATTGGATTAAAACGTAAGTTCTTGGTTAGTAAAAATGTTTAAGAATTTGAATCCTAATTTTAATTCTGGATCTGTGTGAGGCATTGTTCTTTAGTGATGAATGAAGAAATGTTGGGAGGCAGAAATAAGAAAAAATTCAAGCTTTATAATTATTGACTGGTTATGAATTGAGACCCAATTGGATTAAAACGTAAGTTCTTGGTTAGTAAAAATGTTTAAGAATTTGAATCCTAATTTTAATTCTGGATCTGTGTGAGGCATTGTTCTTTAGTGATGAATGAAGAAATGTTGGGAGGCAGAAATAAGAATAAATTCAAGCTTTATAATTATTGACTGGTTATGAATTGAGACCCAATTGGATTAAAACGTAAGTTCATGGTTAGTAAAAATGTTTAAGAATTTGAATCCTAATTTTAATTCTGGATCTGTGTGAGGCATTGTTCTTTAGTGATGAATGAAGAAATGTTGGGAGGCAGAAATAAGAAAAAATTCAAGCTTTATAATTATTGACTGGTTATGAATTGAGACCCAATTGGATTAAAACGTAAGTTCATGGTTAGTAAAAATGTTCAGGAATTTGAATCCTAATTTTAATTCTGGATCTGTGTGAGGCATTGTTCTTTAGTGATGAATGAAGAAATGTTGGGAGGCAGAAATAAGAAAAAATTCAAGCTTTATAATTATTGACTGGTTATGAATTGAGACCCAATTGGATTAAAACGTAAGTTCTTGGTTAGTAAAAATGTTTAAGAATTTGAATCCTAATTTTAATTCTGGATCTGTGTGAGGAATTGTTCTTTAGTGATGAATGAAGAAATGTTGGGAGGCAGAAATAAGAAAAAATTCAAGCTTTATAATTATTGACTGGTTATGAATTGAGACCCAATTGGATTAAAACGTAAGTTCTTGGTTAGTAAAAATGTTTAAGAATTTGAATCCTAATTTTAATTCTGGATCTGTGTGAGGCATTGTTCTTTAGTGATGAATGAAGAAATGTTGGGAGGCAGAAATAAGAAAAAATTCAAGCTTTATAATTATTGACTGGTTATGAATTGAGACCCAATTGGATTAAAACGTAAGTTCATGGTTAGTAAAAATGTTTAAGAATTTGAATCCTAATTTTAATTCTGGATCTGTGTGAGGCATTGTTCTTTAGTGATGAATGAAGAAATGTTGGGAGGCAGAAATAAGAAAAAATTCAAGCTTTATAATTATTGACTGGTTATGAATTGAGACCCAATTGGATTAAAACGTAAGTTCTTGGTTAGTAAAAATGTTCAAGAATTTGAATCCTAATTTTAATTCTGGATCTGTGTGAGGCATTGTTCTTTAGTGATGAATGAAGAAATGTTGGGAGGCAGAAATAAGAAAAAATTCAAGCTTTATAATTATTGACTGGTTATGAATTGAGACCCAATTGGATTAAAACGTAAGTTCTTGGTTAGTAAAAATGTTTAAGAATTTGAATCCTAATTTTAATTCTGGATCTGTGTGAGGCATTGTTCTTTAGTGATGAATGAAGAAATGTTGGGAGGCAGAAATAAGAAAAAATTCAAGCTTTATAATTATTGACTGGTTATGAATTGAGACCCAATTGGATTAAAACGTAAGTTCTTGGTTAGTAAAAATGTTTAAGAATTTGAATCCTAATTTTAATTCTGGATCTGTGTGAGGCATTGTTCTTTAGTGATGAATGAAGAAATGTTGGGAGGCAGAAATAAGAAAAAATTCAAGCTTTATAATTATTGACTGGTTATGAATTGAGACCCAATTGGATTAAAACGTAAGTTCTTGGTTAGTAAAAATGTTTAAGAATTTGAATCCTAATTTTAATTCTGGATCTGTGTGAGGCATTGTTCTTTAGTGATGAATGAAGAAATGTTGGGAGGCAGAAATAAGAAAAAATTCAAGCTTTATAATTATTGACTGGTTATGAATTGAGACCCAATTGGATTAAAACGTAAGTTCTTGTTTAGTAAAAATGTTTAAGAATTTGAATCCTAATTTTAATTCTGGATCTGTGTGAGGCATTGTTCTTTAGTGATGAATGAAGAAATGTTGGGAGGCAGAAATAAGAAAAAATTCAAGCTTTATAATTATTGACTGGTTATGAATTGAGACCCAATTGGATTAAAACGTAAGTTCATGGTTAGTAAAAATGTTCAAGAATTTGAATCCTAATTTTAATTCTGGATCTGTGTGAGGCATTGTTCTTTAGTGATGAATGAAGAAATGTTGGGAGGCAGAAATAAGAAAAAATTCAAGCTTTATAATTATTGACTGGTTATGAATTGAGACCCAATTGGATTAAAACGTAAGTTCTTGGTTAGTAAAAATGTTTAAGAATTTGAATCCTAATTTTAATTCTGGATCTGTGTGAGGAATTGTTCTTTAGTGATGAATGAAGAAATGTTGGGAGGCAGAAATAAGAAAAAATTCAAGCTTTATAATTATTGACTGGTTATGAATTGAGACCCAATTGGATTAAAACGTAAGTTCTTGGTTAGTAAAAATGTTTAAGAATTTGAATCCTAATTTTAATTCTGGATCTGTGTGAGGCATTGTTCTTTAGTGATGAATGAAGAAATGTTGGGAGGCAGAAATAAGAAAAAATTCAAGCTTTATAATTATTGACTGGTTATGAATTGAGACCCAATTGGATTAAAACGTAAGTTCTTGGTTAGTAAAAATGTTCAAGAATTTGAATCCTAATTTTAATTCTGGATCTGTGTGAGGCATTGTTCTTTAGTGATGAATGAAGAAATGTTGGGAGGCAGAAATAAGAAAAAATTCAAGCTTTATAATTATTGACTGGTTATGAATTGAGACCCAATTGGATTAAAACGTAAGTTCTTGGTTAGTAAAAATGTTTAAGAATTTGAATCCTAATTTTAATTCTGGATCTGTGTGAGGCATTGTTCTTTAGTGATGAATGAAGAAATGTTGGGAGGCAGAAATAAGAAAAAATTCAAGCTTTATAATTATTGACTGGTTATGAATTGAGACCCAATTGGATTAAAACGTAAGTTCTTGGTTAGTAAAAATGTTTAAGAATTTGAATCCTAATTTTAATTCTGGATCTGTGTGAGGCATTGTTCTTTAGTGATGAATGAAGAAATGTTGGGAGGCAGAAATAAGAAAAAATTCAAGCTTTATAATTATTGACTGGTTATGAATTGAGACCCAATTGGATTAAAACGTAAGTTCTTGGTTAGTAAAAATGTTTAAGAATTTGAATCCTAATTTTAATTCTGGATCTGTGTGAGGCATTGTTCTTTAGTGATGAATGAAGAAATGTTGGGAGGCAGAAATAAGAAAAAATTCAAGCTTTATAATTATTGACTGGTTATGAATTGAGACCCAATTGGATTAAAACGTAAGTTCTTGGTTAGTAAAAATGTTTAAGAATTTGAATCCTAATTTTAATTCTGGATCTGTGTGAGGCATTGTTCTTTAGTGATGAATGAAGAAATGTTGGGAGGCAGAAATAAGAAAAAATTCAAGCTTTATAATTATTGACTGGTTATGAATTGAGACCCAATTGGATTAAAACGTAAGTTCTTGGTTAGTAAAAATGTTTAAGAATTTGAATCCTAATTTTAATTCTGGATCTGTGTGAGGCATTGTTCTTTAGTGATGAATGAAGAAATGTTGGGAGGCAGAAATAAGAAAAAATTCAAGCTTTATAATTATTGACTGGTTATGAATTGAGACCCAATTGGATTAAAACGTAAGTTCTTGGTTAGTAAAAATGTTTAAGAATTTGAATCCTAATTTTAATTCTGGATCTGTGTGAGGCATTGTTCTTTAGTGATGAATGAAGAAATGTTGGGAGGCAGAAATAAGAAAAAATTCAAGCTTTATAATTATTGACTGGTTATGAATTGAGACCCAATTGGATTAAAACGTAAGTTCTTGGTTAGTAAAAATGTTTAAGAATTTGAATCCTAATTTTAATTCTGGATCTGTGTGAGGCATTGTTCTTTAGTGATGAATGAAGAAATGTTGGGAGGCAGAAATAAGAAAAAATTCAAGCTTTATAATTATTGACTGGTTATGAATTGAGACCCAATTGGATTAAAACGTAAGTTCTTGGTTAGTAAAAATGTTTAAGAATTTGAATCCTAATTTTAATTCTGGATCTGTGTGAGGCATTGTTCTTTAGTGATGAATGAAGAAATGTTGGGAGGCAGAAATAAGAAAAAATTCAAGCTTTATAATTATTGACTGGTTATGAATTGAGACCCAATTGGATTAAAACGTAAGTTCTTGGTTAGTAAAAATGTTTAAGAATTTGAATCCTAATTTTAATTCTGGATCTGTGTGAGGCATTGTTCTTTAGTGATGAATGAAGAAATGTTGGGAGGCAGAAATAAGAAAAAATTCAAGCTTTATAATTATTGACTGGTTATGAATTGAGACCCAATTGGATTAAAACGTAAGTTCATGGTTAGTAAAAATGTTTAAGAATTTGAATCCTAATTTTAATTCTGGATCTGTGTGAGGCATTGTTCTTTAGTGATGAATGAAGAAATGTTGGGAGGCAGAAATAAGAAAAAATTCAAGCTTTATAATTATTGACTGGTTATGAATTGAGACCCAATTGGATTAAAACGTAAGTTCTTGGTTAGTAAAAATGTTTAAGAATTTGAATCCTAATTTTAATTCTGGATCTGTGTGAGGCATTGTTCTTTAGTGATGAATGAAGAAATTTTGGGAGGCAGAAATAAGAAAAAATTCAAGCTTTATAATTATTGACTGGTTATGAATTGAGACCCAATTGGATTAAAACGTAAGTTCTTGGTTAGTAAAAATGTTCAAGAATTTGAATCCTAATTTTAATTCTGGATCTGTGTGAGGCATTGTTCTTTAGTGATGAATGAAGAAATGTTGGGAGGCAGAAATAAGAAAAAATTCAAGCTTTATAATTATTGACTGGTTATGAATTGAGACCCAATTGGATTAAAACGTAAGTTCTTGGTTAGTAAAAATGTTCAAGAATTTGAATCCTAATTTTAATTCTGGATCTGTGTGAGGCATTGTTCTTTAGTGATGAATGAAGAAATGTTGGGAGGCAGAAATAAGAAAAAATTCAAGCTTTATAATTATTGACTGGTTATGAATTGAGACCCAATTGGATTAAAACGTAAGTTCTTGGTTAGTAAAAATGTTCAAGAATTTGAATCCTAATTTTAATTCTGGATCTGTGTGAGGCATTGTTCTTTAGTGATGAATGAAGAAATGTTGGGAGGCAGAAATAAGAAAAAATTCAAGCTTTATAATTATTGACTGGTTATGAATTGAGACCCAATTGGATTAAAACGTAAGTTCTTGGTTAGTAAAAATGTTCAAGAATTTGAATCCTAATTTTAATTCTGGATCTGTGTGAGGCATTGTTCTTTAGTGATGAATGAAGAAATGTTGGGAGGCAGAAATAAGAAAAAATTCAAGCTTTATAATTATTGACTGGTTATGAATTGAGACCCAATTGGATTAAAACGTAAGTTCTTGGTTAGTAAAAATGTTTAAGAATTTGAATCCTAATTTTAATTCTGGATCTGTGTGAGGAATTGTTCTTTAGTGATGAATGAAGAAATGTTGGGAGGCAGAAATAAGAAAAAATTCAAGCTTTATAATTATTGACTGGTTATGAATTGAGACACAATTGGATTAAAACGTAAGTTCTTGGTTAGTAAAAATGTTCAAGAATTTGAATCCTAATTTTAATTCTGGATCTGTGTGAGGCATTGTTCTTTAGTGATGAATGAAGAAATGTTGGGAGGCAGAAATAAGAAAAAATTCAAGCTTTATAATTATTGACTGGTTATGAATTGAGACCCAATTGGATTAAAACGTAAGTTCTTGGTTAGTAAAAATGTTCAAGAATTTGAATCCTAATTTTAATTCTGGATCTGTGTGAGGCATTGTTCTTTAGTGATGAATGAAGAAATGTTGGGAGGCAGAAATAAGAAAAAATTCAAGCTTTATAATTATTGACTGGTTATGAATTGAGACCCAATTGGATTAAAACGTAAGTTCTTGGTTAGTAAAAATGTTCAAGAATTTGAATCCTAATTTTAATTCTGGATCTGTGTGAGGCATTGTTCTTTAGTGATGAATGAAGAAATGTTGGGAGGCAGAAATAAGAAAAAATTCAAGCTTTATAATTATTGACTGGTTATGAATTGAGACCCAATTGGATTAAAACGTAAGTTCTTGGTTAGTAAAAATGTTCAAGAATTTGAATCCTAATTTTAATTCTGGATCTGTGTGAGGCATTGTTCTTTAGTGATGAATGAAGAAATGTTGGGAGGCAGAAATAAGAAAAAATTCAAGCTTTATAATTATTGACTGGTTATGAATTGAGACCCAATTGGATTAAAACGTAAGTTCTTGGTTAGTAAAAATGTTTAAGAATTTGAATCCTAATTTTAATTCTGGATCTGTGTGAGGCATTGTTCTTTAGTGATGAATGAAGAAATGTTGGGAGGCAGAAATAAGAAAAAATTCAAGCTTTATAATTATTGACTGGTTATGAATTGAGACCCAATTGGATTAAAACGTAAGTTCATGGTTAGTAAAAATGTTTAAGAATTTAAATCCTAATTTTAATTCTAGATCTGTGTGAGGCATTGTCCTTTAGTGATGAATGAAGAAATGTTGGGAGGCAGACGGATTAAAGAAATTTCCAGTCAGCAAGGGTTACGGATGAATACCAGGAGACTGAGGTCATGGGTAAAGGGATTAGGGCGACCGTACTCAGGCAATGTACATTCATGCAATGTATCACAGGACGTTGAACTGTGCAGACTTAGTTTGTTCACTTCAGTTTAAACGTGTCTGTGAAATTTTATCAACACTAATTGTATGAATTGAAAATATCAAAGATGAAAACAGAAATTTTAAGCCATTGTGGGAAGAATGTTTTGCATTCAACGTTAAAAGATGTAGACCATTGTGCATTATACCCCCATTGCGCATGTGTACATTTTGTTCATGTCTTCCGGCGCTCAAACATCTGAACTTTATCGCATGTCGCTCTTACATTGAACAAGTTTGGATATCCCTGTTATATATCCTCAACCTGGGTCAGATTAGTAGGTAATATTATCTGGTTATTTACTATTAATATAACAACTAATCATAGCTTAGTGCGCTACAAGTACCATTAGGTAAGCATCCAGTACGTATCAAAGTAAATATGGGTATAGGTTAAAAAGACGACTAAGAAACATTACCCTACTGCAGTCGCCAAAAATTATATTAACAAGGTTTAGTATAGCATAAGGTGAAACAAAGCTAAACAATATAGTAAGAAATATGAAAAGTTCGTTATAAAAAAGATCGTGAACGTGTTATCTTAATATATTACAATGAATGCTAAAGTTTTTCTTCTCAAATGAAGAATAGATGTGAGACAAGAGTGGAGTGGTTCAACAGAAGGATGCTGAGAATGAAATGAGAAGGATGCTGACAATACTATGGACGGGACATTTTTAGGAACAGTGGAAAACGAAAGTACGATTGTACTTAGATTCAGAAAGTGGCAGTTGAAAGTTGTGGGTGATATAATGAAGAAAGTGCGCAGGGAGAATTTGACCCAGAAATTATTGATGGTAAGATGGACTGAGGGAGACAGAGAATAACCTACTTAATGTGATTGTGTAGCTGGATGGCCAAACATCGATTTGTGAAATAGTAAGGAGACGAATGATATTTTGAGCTACGAAGAAAAAGTTGTTATGGAGAGCTACACCCCCAACATCATGGAGAATCTGACTTTTGCGGGACATATTGAAGGCAGGTGGGACAGATGAAAGTAGGGCGTGGCCGATAAAACAACTTTTTTAAACGGATGGCAAAATATATAATTGGAGGGATAACGAAAAGAGAAAATATACTCAGGATAGGAAGTTGTGAAAATCCATGATCACCCACGTCCTTAATAGACACGGCAAATAGAAGAAGAATTCAAATTGATCACCTATTCTTGCCCGCTATATTATGTCGCCTTATCAGAAACGACGAAAAGGGAACTGTCACATAGTGGATACGATCATTTAAACACAGCAAGAAAAGATAGATTCCAGTATTTCCCTAAGACATTTTTGCGAAAGTGAACGATGCCCTTTTGCGCGCCTATATGCTTTAGGCTACCTACACAATCTCATGAAACAGAGTACGCGACTATGAATAATAATGCAGTAGTGTTCTAAAACAGTGAAAAGAATTCTTCTCACTTAATCTTCAAAGTTATAAAATGATATGTAAATAAAGTTAAATGTACCTATGTCAAGATAGACAAAATATATACTTGCACTTTAAATCAAGCTAAATCGTTTGTTTCGAAAAGAAATACTTAAAAGTAGATGATTATCTTTAAACTGAATTAACAGCAGCAACAACAACAACAGTATATAATAATAATAATAATAATAATAATAATAATAATAATAATAATAATAATAATAATAATAATGCTTTATCGTTGACATGGTAGTCGATGCAGATTGTAATGTATCATTGAACATTTTCAAAATGTTATCAAAATAGAAGGATCTTGACATGGAAATCTAAAAAAAATGTGGCAGATAAAGACATCAATAATTGCAGTTGTAGTTAGATCATTCAGATTGATTGCAAAATGTTCCGATAGACTCACTAATGGGATTCGTGGCAGTCTATGCCTTAAAAAATACAAAAAATTGTACACACAAATAAATCTCACACTTACAACGAGCTTTAGCTATGTAAAATGTATGTGATCTTATTTCTGTTTTCTTTTAGAAAAAAATGGTCAGTGGAAGATGTCAACAAGCCATTTCTGACCTTATATATCTGGTTGGGACCCGGAAGGAAATGTGTATACAACAGAAATCCGAGAATACGTGCTCTCTGGTCTTGGTCGAGTGTCACCCGAGAGCTGATAGATTGAACAAAATTGCCCCTTGGCGGTCAAGGATAACACACAAAATTACGAATGATTACGAATAAATTTTCTTACTGGATCGGTCGTTACCCGCGTCAACAAGGACCGCATACCTCAAAGAGGAACCAGTCTGGGGCTGAAAAATCTGTCACTGGAACAATCTCTTCCAGCAACAAAGAGACACTTGGTCACCAAACCCGGACTATTTCCAACTTTGGAACAACTGACTCAATGTCAAAGCAACTAATAAAAAGAAATCGAACGAAATGACCTCGCGAAGAGTATCAACAAGTCAGGACATCCATTTACACACTCGAATATCCACAAAATAACACCACAAATCAGATATACCAAATACGGTTTATTAAGCCAGGTAAGTAGCGACTTGTATTTACACGAAGCTGATTACGACTAAAATCGCCTGTTGCGAGCTGATAGGTGTCGGTCGGCCAAGGATGAGAGCCATGTACAAGTGTGTCTGGGCATATCAGATTGCAAGTTTAAAGCTGAAATCTGGACATGGATGTATCACTCCCCAACACATTACTACTGCTCTATTTGGGAGCATATACGTAAAATCGCGTGTCAGTGTGGATGTCTATTTCGTGCTAATGTCTGCGCTAATTTCACTTTCCAAATCTTCTTCTTTTCAAACTCCGACATTTGTGTGTTGGCTTCTGTATTCTGGTGTTAAAATATGTATAAGCGCTTGTATATCTTTCTCTCTTTCTTTCCCACTCTCATTCTCTTCTATCAAATCTGTTTCTCTCTTTCTTTCCCACTCTCATTCTCTTCTATCAAATCTGTTTCTCTCTTTCTTTCCCACTCTCATTCTCTTCTATCAAATCTGTTTCTCTCTTTCGTTCCCACTCGCATTCTCTTCTATCAAATCTGTTTCTCTCTTTCTTTCCCACTCTCATTCTCTTCTATCAAATCTGTTTCTCTCTATCTTTCCTACTCTCATTCTCTTCTATCAAATCTGTTTCTCTCTTTCTTTCCCACTCTCATTCTCTTCTATCAAATCTGTTTCTCTCTTTCTTTCCTACTCTCATTCTCTTCTATCAAATCTGTTTCTCTCTTTCTTTCCCACTCTCATTCTCTTCTATCAAATCTGTTTCTCTCTTTCGTTCCCACTCTCATTCTCTTCTATCAAATCTGTTTCTCTCTTTCTTTCCTACTCTCATTCTCTTCTATCAAATCTGTTTCTCTCTTTCTTTCCCACTCTCATTCTCTTCTATCAAATCTGTTTCTCTCTTTCTTTCCCACTCTCATTCTCTTCTATCAAATCTGTTTCTCTCTTTCTTTCCCACTCTCATTCTCTTCTATCAAATCTGTTTCTCTCTTTCGTTCCCACTCTCATTCTCTTCTATCAAATCTGTTTCTCTCTTTCTTTCCCACTCTCATTCTCTTCTATCAAATCTGTTTCTCTCTTTCTTTCCCACTCTCATTCTCTTCTATCAAATCTGTTTCTCTCTTTCTTTCCCACTCTCATACTCTTCTGTCAAATGTGTTTCTCTCTTTCTTTACCACTCTCATTCTCTTCTGTCAAATCTGTTTCTCTCTTTCTCTCCCACTCTCATTCTCTTCTGTCAAATCTGTTTCTCTCTTTCTCTCCCACTCTCATTCTCTTCTATCAAATCTGTTTCTCTCTTTCTTTCCCGCTCTCATTCTCTTCTGTCAAATCTGTTTCTCTCCCACTCTCATACTCTTCTGTCAAATGTGTTTCTCTCTTTCTTTACCACTCTCATTCTCTTCTGTCAAATCTGTTTCTCTCTTTCTCTCCCACTCTCATTCTCTTCTATCAAATCTGTTTCTCTCTTTCTCTCCCACTCTCATTCTCTTCTATCAAATCTGTTTCTCTCTTTCTCTCCCACTCTCATTCTCTTCTATCAAATCTGTTTCTCTCTTTCTTTCCCACTCTCATTCTCTTCTATCAAATCTGTTTCTCTCTTTCTTTCCCACTCTCATTCTCTTCCATCAAATCTGTTTCTCTCTTTCTTTCCCACTCTCATTCTCTTCTATCAAATCTGTTTCTCTCTTTCTTTCCCACTCTCATTCTCTTCCATCAAATCTGTTTCTCTCTTTCTTTCCCACTCTCATTCTCTTCTATCAAATCTGTTTCTCTCTTTCTTTCCCACTCTCATTCTCTTCCATCAAATCTGTTTCTCTCTTTCTTTCCCACTCTCATTCTCTTCTATCAAATCTGATTCCCTCTTTCTTTCCCACTCTCATTCTCTTCTATCAAATCTGTTTCTCTCTTTCTTTCCCACTCTCATTCTCTTCCATCAAATCTGTTTCTCTCTTTCTTTCCCACTCTCATTCTCTTCTATCAAATCTGTTTCTCTCTTTCTTTCCCACTCTCATTCTCTTCTATCAAATCTGTTTCTCTCTTTATTTCCCACTCTCATTCTCTTCTATCAAATCTGTTTCTCTCTTTCTTTCCCACTCTCATTCTCTTCCATCAAATCTGTTTCTCTCTTTCTTTCCCACTCTCATTCTCTTCTATCAAATCTGTTTCTCTCTTTCTTTCCCACTCTCATTCTCTTCCATCAAATCTGTTTCTCTCTTTCTTTCCCACTCTCATTCTCTTCTATCAAATCTGTTTCCCTCTTTCTTTCCCACTCTCATTCTCTTCTATCAAATCTGTTTCTCTCTTTCTTTCCCACTCTCATTCTCTTCCATCAAATCTGTTTCTCTCTTTCTTTCCCACTCTCATTCTCTTCTATCAAATCTGTTTCTCTCTTTCTTTCCCACTCTCATTCTCTTCTATCAAATCTGTTTCTCTCTTTATTTCCCACTCTCATTCTCTTCTATCAAATCTGTTTCTCTCTTTCTTTCCCACTCTCATTCTCTTCCATCAAATCTGTTTCTCGCTTTCTTTCCCACTCTCATTCTCTTCTATCAAATCTGTTTCTCTCTTTCTTTCCCACTCTCATTCTCTTCCATCAAATCTGTTTCTCTCTTTCTTTCCCACTCTCATTCTCTTCTATCAAATCTGTTTCTCTCTTTCTTTCCCACTCTCATTCTCTTCCATCAAATCTGTTTCTCTCTTTCTTTCCCACTCTCATTCTCTTCTATCAAATCTGTTTCCCTCTTTCTCTCCCACTCTCATTCTCTTCTGTCAAATCTGTTTCTCTCTTTCTTTCCCACTCTCATTCTCTTCTATCAAATCTGTTTCTCTCTTTCTTTCCCACTCTCATACTCTTCTATCAAATCTGTTTCTCTCTTTCTTTCCCGCTCTCATTCTCTTCTGTCAAATCTGTTTCTCTCCCACTCTCATTCTCTTCTATCAAATCTGTTTCTCTCTTTCTTTCCCACTCTCATTCTCTTCCATCAAATCTGTTTCTCTCTTTCTTTCCCACTCTCATTCTCTTCCATCAAATCTGTTTCTCTCTTTCTTTCCCACTCTCATTCTCTTCCATCAAATCTGTTTCTCTCCTTCTCTCCCACTCTCATTCTCTTCTATCAAATCTGTTTCTCTCTTTCTTTCCCACTCTCATTCTCTTCTATCAAATCTGTTTCTCTCTTTCTTTCCCACTCTCATTCTCTTCTATCAAATCTGTTTATCTTTCTTTCCCACTCTCATTCTCTTCTATCAAATCTGTTTCTCTCTTTCTTTCCCACTCTCATTCTCTTCCATCAAATCTGTTTCTCTCTTTCTTTCCCACTCTCATTCTCTTCCATCAAATCTGTTTCTCTCTTTCTTTCCCACTCTCATTCTCTTCCATCAAATCTGTTTCTCTCTTTCTCTCCCACTCTCATTCTCTTCTATCAAATCTGTTTCACTCTTTCTTTCCCACTCTCATTCTCTTCTATCAAATCTGTTTCTCTCTTTCTTTCCCACTCTCATTCTCTTCTATCAAATCTGTTTATCTTTCTTTCCCATTCTCATTCTCTTCTATCAAATCTGTTTCTCTCTTTCTTTCCCGCTCTCATTCTCTTCTGTCAAATCTGTTTCTCTCCCACTCTCATACTCTTCTGTCAAATGTGTTTCTCTCTTTCTTTACCACTCTCATTCTCTTCTGTCAAATCTGTTTCTCTCTTTCTCTCCGACTCTCATTCTCTTCTGTCAAATCTGTTTCTCTCTTTCTCTCCCACTCTCATTCTCTTCTATCAAATCTGTTTCTCTCTTTCTCTCCCACTCTCATTCTCTTCTATCAAATCTGTTTCTCTCTTTCTCTCCCACTCTCATTCTCTTCTATCAAATCTGTTTCTCTCTTTCTTTCCCACTCTCATTCTCTTCTATCAAATCTGTTTCTCTCTTTCTTTCCCACTCTCATTCTCTTCTATCAAATCTGTTTCTCTCTTTATTTCCCACTCTCATTCTCTTCTATCAAATCTGTTTCTCTCTTTCTTTCCCACTCTCATTCTCTTCCATCAAATCTGTTTCTCTCTTTCTTTCCCACTCTCATTCTCTTCTATCAAATCTGTTTCTCTCTTTCTTTCCCACTCTCATTCTCTTCCATCAAATCTGTTTCTCTCTTTCTTTCCCACTCTCATTCTCTTCTATCAAATCTGTTTCCCTCTTTCTTTCCCACTCTCATTCTCTTCTATCAAATCTGTTTCTCTCTTTCTTTCCCACTCTCATTCTCTTCCATCAAATCTGTTTCTCTCTTTCTTTCCCACTCTCATTCTCTTCTATCAAATCTGTTTCTCTCTTTCTTTCCCACTCTCATTCTCTTCTATCAAATCTGTTTCTCTCTTTATTTCCCACTCTCATTCTCTTCTATCAAATCTGTTTCTCTCTTTCTTTCCCACTCTCATTCTCTTCCATCAAATCTGTTTCTCTCTTTCTTTCCCACTCTCATTCTCTTCTATCAAATCTGTTTCTCTCTTTCTTTCCCACTCTCATTCTCTTCCATCAAATCTGTTTCTCTCTTTCTTTCCCACTCTCATTCTCTTCTATCAAATCTGTTTCTCTCTTTCTTTCCCACTCTCATTCTCTTCTATCAAATCTGTTTCTCTCTTTCTTTCCCACTCTCATTCTCTTCTATCAAATCTGTTTCCCTCTTTCTCTCCCACTCTCATTCTCTTCTGTCAAATCTGTTTCTCTCTTTCTTTCCCACTCTCATTCTCTTCTATCAAATCTGTTTCTCTCTTTCTTTCCCACTCTCATACTCTTCTATCAAATCTGTTTCTCTCTTTCTTTCCCGCTCTCATTCTCTTCTGTCAAATCTGTTTCTCTCCCACTCTCATTCTCTTCTATCAAATCTGTTTCTCTCTTTCTTTCCCACTCTCATTCTCTTCCATCAAATCTGTTTCTCTCTTTCTTTCCCACTCTCATTCTCTTCCATCAAATCTGTTTCTCTCTTTCTTTCCCACTCTCATTCTCTTCCATCAAATCTGTTTCTCTCTTTCTCTCCCACTCTCATTCTCTTCTATCAAATCTGTTTCTCTCTTTCTTTCCCACTCTCATTCTCTTCTATCAAATCTGTTTCTCTCTTTCTTTCCCACTCTCATTCTCTTCTATCAAATCTGTTTATCTTTCTTTCCCACTCTCATTCTCTTCTATCAAATCTGTTTCTCTCTTTCTTTCCCACTCTCATTCTCTTCCATCAAATCTGTTTCTCTCTTTCTTTCCCACTCTCATTCTCTTCCATCAAATCTGTTTCTCTCTTTCTTTCCCACTCTCATTCTCTTCCATCAAATCTGTTTCTCTCTTTCTCTCCCACTCTCATTCTCTTCTATCAAATCTGTTTCACTCTTTCTTTCCCACTCTCATTCTCTTCTATCAAATCTGTTTCTCTCTTTCTTTCCCACTCTCATTCTCTTCTATCAAATCTGTTTATCTTTCTTTCCCACTCTCATTCTCTTCTATCAAATCTGTTTCTCTCTTTCTTTCCCGCTCTCATTCTCTTCTGTCAAATCTGTTTCTCTCCCACTCTCATACTCTTCTGTCAAATGTGTTTCTCTCTTTCTTTACCACTCTCATTCTCTTCTGTCAAATCTGTTTCTCTCTTTCTCTCCGACTCTCATTCTCTTCTGTCAAATCTGTTTCTCTCTTTCTCTCCCACTCTCATTCTCTTCTATTAAATCTGTTTCTCTCTTTCTCTCCCACTCTCATTCTCTTCTATCAAATCTGTTTCTCTCTTTCTCTCCCACTCTCATTCTCTTCTATCAAATCTGTTTCTCTCTTTCTTTCCCACTCTCATTCTCTTCTATCAAATCTGTTTCTCTCTTTCTTTCCCACTCTCATTCTCTTCTATCAAATCTGTTTCCCTCTTTCTTTCCCACTCTCATTGTCTTCTATCAAATCTGTTTCTCTCTTTCTTTCCCACTCTCATTCTCTTCTATCAAATCTGTTTCCCTCTTTCTTTCCCACTCTCATTGTCTTCTATCAAATCTGTTTCTCTCTTTTTTCCCACTCTCATTCTCTTCTATCAAATCTGTTTCTCTCTTTCTTTCCCACTCTCATTGTCTTCCATCAAATCTGTTTCTCTCTTTCTTTCCCACTCTCATTCTCTTCCATCAAATCTGTTTCTCTCTTTCTTTCCCACTCTCATTCTCTTCCATCAAATCTGTTTCTCTCTTTCTCTCCCACTCTCATTCTCTTCTATCAAATCTGTTTCTCTCTTTCTTTCCCACTCTCATTCTCTTCTATCAAATCTGTTTCTCTCTTTCTTTCCCACTCTCATTCTCTTCTATCAAATCTGTTTATCTTTCTTTCCCACTCTCATTCTCTTCTATCAAATCTGTTTCTCTCTTTCTTTCCCGCTCTCATTCTCTTCTGTCAAATCTGTTTCTCTCCCACTCTCATACTCTTCTGTCAAATGTGTTTCTCTCTTTCTTTACCACTCTCATTCTCTTCTGTCAAATCTGTTTCTCTCTTTCTCTCATCTGTTTCTCTCTTTCTCTCCCACTCTCATTCTCTTCTATCAAATCTGTTTCTCTCTTTCTCTCCCACTCTCATTCTCTTCTATCAAATCTGTTTCTCTCTTTCTCTCCCACTCTCATTCTCTTCTATCAAATCTGTTTCTCTCTTTCTTTCCCACTCTCATTCTCTTCTATCAAATCTGTTTCTCTCTTTCTTTCCCACTCTCATTCTCTTCTATCAAATCTGTTTCCCTCTTTCTTTCCCACTCTCATTCTCTTCTATCAAATCTGTTTCTCTCTTTCTTTCCCACTCTCATTCTATTCCATCAAATCTGTTTCTCTCTTTCTTTCCCACTCTCATTCTCTTCTATCAAATCTGTTTCTCTCTTTCTTTCCCACTCTCATTCTCTTCTATCAAATCTGTTTCTCTCTTTCTTTCCCACTCTCATTCTCTTCTATCAAATCTGTTTCTCTCTTTCTTTCCCACTCTCATTCTCTTCCATCAAATCTGTTTCTCTCTTTCTTTCCCACTCTCATTCTCTTCAATCAAATCTGTTTCTCTCTTTCTTTCCCACTCTCATTCTCTTCCATCAAATCTGTTTCTCTCTTTCTTTCCCACTCTCATTCTCTTCTATCAAATCTGTTTCTCTCTTTCTTTCCCACTCTCATTCTCTTCCATCAAATCTGTTTCTCTCTTTCTTTCCCACTCTCATTCTCTTCTATCAAATCTGTTTCCCTCTTTCTCTCCCACTCTCATTCTCTTCTGTCAAATCTGTTTCTCTCTTTCTTTCCCACTCTCATTCTCTTCTATCAAATCTGTTTCTCTCTTTCTTTCCCACTCTCATTCTCTTCTATCAAATCTGTTTCTCTCTTTCTTTCCCGCTCTCATTCTCTTCTGTCAAATCTGTTTCTCTCCCACTCTCATTCTCTTCTATCAAATCTGTTTCTCTCTTTCTTTCCCACTCTCATTCTCTTCCATCAAATCTGTTTCTCTCTTTCTTTCCCACTCTCATTCTCTTCCATCAAATCTGTTTCTCTCTTTCTTTCCCACTCTCATTCTCTTCCATCAAATCTGTTTCTCTCTTTCTCTCCCACTCTCATTCTCTTCTATCAAATCTGTTTCTCTCTTCCTTTCCCACTCTCATTCTCTTCTATCAAATCTGTTTCTCTGTTTCTTTCCCACTCTCATTCTCTTCTATCAAATCTGTTTATCTTTCTTTCCCACTCTCATTCTCTTCTATCAAATCTGTTTCTCTCTTTCTTTCCCACTCTCATTCTCTTCCATCAAATCTGTTTCTCTCTTTCTTTCCCACTCTCATTCTCTTCCATCAAATCTGTTTCTCTCTTTCTTTCCCACTCTCATTCTCTTCTATCAAATCTGTTTATCTTTCTTTCCCACTCTCATTCTCTTCTATCAAATCTGTTTCTCTCTTTCTTTCCCGCTCTCATTCTCTTCTGTCAAATCTGTTTCTCTCCCACTCTCATACTCTTCTGTCAAATGTGTTTCTCTCTTTCTTTACCACTCTCATTCTCTTCTATCAAATCTGTTTCTCTCTTTCTCTCCCACTCTCATTCTCTTCTGCCAAATCTGTTTCTCTCTTTCTTTCCCACTCTCATTCTCTTCTATCAAATCTGTTTCTCTCTTTCTTTCCCACTCTCATTCTCTTCTATCAAATCTGTTTCTCTCTTTCTTTTCCACTCTCATTCTCTTCTATCAAATCTGTTTCTCTCTTTCTTTCCCACTCTCATTCTCATCTATCAAATCTGTTTCTCTCTTTCTTTCCCACTCTCATTCTCTTCTATCAAATCTGTTTCTCTCTTTCTTTCCCACTCTCATTCTCTTCTATCAAATCTGTTTCTCTCTTTCTTTCCCACTCTCATTCTCTTCTATCAAATCTGTTTCTCTCTTTCTCTCCCACTCTCATTCTCTTCTGTCAAATCTGTTTCTCTCTTTCTTTCCCACTCTCATTCTCTTCTATCAAATCTGTTTCTCTCTTTCTTTACCACTCTCATTCTCTTCTATCAAATCTGTTTCTCTCTTTCTTTTCCACTCTCATTCTCTTCTATCAAATCTATTTCTCTCTTTCTTTCCCACTCTCATTCTCTTCTATCAAATCTGTTTCTCTCTTTCTTTCCCACTCTCATTCTCTTCTATCAAATCTGTTTCTCTCTTTCTTTTCCACTCTCATTCTCTTCTATCAAATCTGTTTCTCTCTTTCTTTCCCACTCTCATTCTCTTCTATCAAATCTGTCTCTCTCTTTCTTTCCCACTCTCATTCTCTTCTATCAAATCTGTTTCTCTCTTTCCTTGGCTCACTCCTCACTACGTCTAGGAGGCACGGTGGACTAATGGATAGCGGCTCGGATTGAGGAATCGGAGACTCGAGATCGAATTCCAGTCGAATCCGCTACAATCCCTAGTACCCTTGGAAAAGTTATGAATCCACTTCTTTTCACCCCAGGTATGGGTAAATAGCAGGACAGACCGGATTCTATAGCATCGGATGGCAACTGGTCTACCGCAGAAAGAAAAGGCAACGTACTGCGGGGATAAAAATATGCCTCGTGTATCGAAAGATACATGATCGCCTAAGCGTGTATCATGTATGACACATAACTGACGATGATTGCATTAGGTGCATGGAACCCTGAGTCATACTGGGGGCGTGGGATACTATTTTTACTAATATATATCAATAGCTCTGTTATTTAACCCTGGGCACTGTTTTTCTTACAGGACAGACCGGGTTTTATAGCCTTGGATGGCAACTGGTCTACCGCAGAAAGAAATGGCCACCAACTGCGGGAAAAAACCTGCTTTGTCAGTCATGTATCACGCATGGCTCATAATTAACTGATGATAGAAAGTGAAATAAGACCTCATCTCAACCCAAAGATGCCTGTCAATGTTCGCAGTGACATCGTGTGAAACAAAAGACTCTCAAATGCAAAAATAGATAAAACTAGGTATAAGCCAGAATACAATACCACATCACTCAAACAATACAGAGATGAGAGTAGAAATAAATAATATGACAGATGATAAGTTAAAAAAACAGCCATATCAACTTTGGCTGTCTCTGTGGTGCAATAAAGTTTCAACATTTCCAAAAATCACCCAAACCTCTAAATACCTCCTTCTCTAACATCCGTGGCATTAGAACCAACTTCTGCAGCGTTGAGTCTTTCCTCATAGCTAAGTGCCCGGATATACTCGCCCTGTGTGAGACCAATCTTGACTCCTCTATCCCTTCCTCTGATCTCTCGATCCCTAGATACATCCCTCTCCTCAGAAAAGACTCTCTAACCCACATGCATGGCCTGGGTGTCTACGTCAAGGACCATCTCCCTCTGGCTAGAGAGACCTCTCTCGAATCGCCGGATCATTCCTACTTGTGTCTCCGTCTATCTCTTCTCAATGCTGTAAGCTATCTTTTCTTCCTCTACCGCTCTCCATCCTCTCAGGACTGCGGGATACTCGATGTCATTTCTGACAGCATAGATAAGGCCCTCTCTGTCCATCCGTACGCTCACATATTTATGTTTGGTGATTTTAACGCCCATCACAACCAGTGGCTACAGAACGCTACCACTGACTGCGCTGGCATACATACTCTCAACTTTTCAATCTCTCAATCCCTCACCCAGATAATCGATTTCCCCACGCGTTTTTCCTACAATCGTGACTGTAAGCCCTCACTCCTCGACCTGTGTTTTACCTCCATCCCTGAGTCTTGTAGTGCCACGCAGCTCTGTCCTATCGGTAACTCCGATCATGCTGTCGTGTCTGTTAGTATCTCCTTCAGCCCCACCCCCTGCAAAGAACCTCCTAGCACCAGAACCACTTTCTTCTACCAACGGGCTGACTGGGACTCGTTTCGGGACTTCCTCCGCGATGTCTCCTGGGATGCTGTATTTAAGCTCCCCACTCATGATTGTGCTTCTGAGTTCTCTTCCTGGATCAAAGCCGGTATCGAAGCTTTCATCTCCTCCAGGAAATTCAAGGTCAAACCGCGCTCCTCCCCCTGGTTCACAGCTGCTTGCTCAGTCGTCATTGCCCATAGGAACCACTTCTTCCACCGTTTTCGTAGTGACATGTCCGACTCCAACAGACGTCTATTTACCTCTGCACGCAATGAGTGTAAGCGCACCCTCGACAATGCCAAGGCACTATTTGCAGCTCGGATGAAGGAACGTATTGCATCCCGCAAATTTGGCTCCAAGGACTATTGGCGCCTCTGCAAGAGTGTTCTGAATAGTAACAAACCCTCCATTCCTCCACTGTTCAATCAGTTTGAGGTCCTGACCACCTCTGCCGACAAGGCCGAATGCTTCGCTCGGAGGTTTTCTTCCAATTCTACGCTTGACTCTTCTGGGGTACCCTTGCCCGACTTCCCTCCCAGAACTGAGGCCCTACTGGACGGCTTGCACATAACCCCTTCGTCGGTACTGGGCATTATTTCTAACTTAGATCTCCACAAGGCTACCGGTGGCGACGGAATACCAGCCATTGTCCTGAAGAAATGCGCACTTGAACTGGCACCTGCCCTCTCTAAATTGTACAACCGCTGCCTCAAGGATTCCTGTTTTCCTGGCTGCTGGAAGTCCTCTACCATTGTTCCTGTCTTTAAGAACTCTGGCGACCCCTCCAACCCTTCTAATTACCGTCCTATCAGTCTCCTTCCCCTCTGCGGCAAAGTCTTCGAGGCCATTATCAACACCGAAGTGATTACTCACCTGATATCCCACGATCTGCTCTCAGAAAAGCAGTATGGTTTCCGCTTTGTCCGGTCTACTGCCGATGTGCTTACGGCCATCACTGAATTTGTCTACCAAGCTATCCATAGTAACGGCGAAGCCCGTGCCGTGGCCCTTGACATCTCCAAAGCATTCGATAGGGTTTGGCATGCCGGCCTCCTTCGCAAGCTCC
Organism: Acanthosepion esculentum; assembly: GCA_964036315.1. NCBI lineage: Eukaryota > Metazoa > Mollusca > Cephalopoda > Sepiida > Sepiidae > Acanthosepion > Acanthosepion esculentum. The sequence goes on from OZ038480.1 coordinate 135,307,166, forward strand.
GGGGTTATGGTATCAGAGGTCGATTGTTTGACCTAATTCAATCGTTCCTATCAAACCAGGATTTGAAGGTTGTTCTCAGTGGATTCTTCTCCAACTCCTATCCCACTAACGCTGGTGTTCCTCAAGGCTCCATCCTTGGCCCTACTCTGTTCCTCATATTTATAAACGACCTTCCTGACGCTATAGACTCCCAAGTCGGTATCTACGCTGACGACACTACTATTTACTTCTGCCTCAAGCACAAATCTACTGAGGCGGACAAAATTAACCTGGCAGCTCAAATTGAAAAGGACCTCCAATCGGTTGTGGACTGGGGAGAGAAATGGATGGTCAACTTTAACGCCTCTAAAACAAAACTGCTCTCCATTAACCACCACAAGGACCCATCCCTGCATCCCATCAGAATGTCTGAGGACCAACTTCTCGAGAGCTCCTCTCTGCGGCTGCTCGGTCTCACGCTGTCCGCTGATCTGAGATGGAACAAATACATCGAATCAGTTGCATCATCCACCGCAAGAAAAGTTGGTTCCCTGTGCCGAGCTAGGAAATTCTTCTCCCCGGAATCGATCCTCCAAGTCTATAAGTCTACCATTCGCCCTTGCATGGAGTATTGCTGCCATTTATGGTCTGGGGCCCCTGCGTGTTGCCTCAGGGTTCTTGATAAGATCCAGAGACGGATATGCAATGTGATTGGCCCTGATCTGTCATCTCGTCTGCAGTCGCTCTCTCACAGACGCGATGTTGCATCGCTCTGCCTGTTCTACAAGTACTTCCACGGTAATTGCTCCGAGGAGTTTCTTTCGCTTGTCCCTAAGCCTCGTGAATTTAAGCGTCCTACGAGGCTGGCATCCCGTTCCCACCCCTTCACCGTTGAAACTGTTAGATGTAGACGTCTTTTCTACTCCAATAGCTTCATGTCTCGCACATCTCGCCTATGGAACTCCCTTCCCTATTACTGTTTCCCTGACAAATACAATCTCCAGTTTAAGTGTAGCGTCAATCGTCATCTCCAATTGCCTTGATCTATCCACTTCCCTTCTCCACTTCCTTTCATATTTCATTCCTATCTGCTCTCGCTCTATATCTTCCGTAACCCCCCTGCCTTGATCGACCCTCCGTCCTTCTCTTTCTTCACATCCCTTCCTTTACCACTCCTATCTGCTCTTCCTCCAACCCTTCTATAACCCCATGCGTGATAGTGGCCACCAGCCTTGCTTGGGGTGATACGCTTAAAAAAAAAAAAAAAAAAAAGATGATATTAAGCGAATGGACGCTAAAACGTGAAAACCTCTCGCCTACCACCGAATGTTTCATGCCAAACCTGATGTTGATCGTCTGTATGAGTCCATATCCGAAGGAGGTAGATGATAAATTCAGCTAAAACTGTCTTACAAAACTAAAGTGGCCTTCAAATATACCTGGAGACTTTAGAAGACTGGATGCTGATATGTGTCAACGAACATGAAGCTAGTAAGCGACATCGTTCCGTCATAAAGTAAGTAAAAGGATGAAGTAATACAGGCACAATACACTGACTGAAGCTAAAATCGAAGGTTTTATTCTTGCTGCATATGACCAAAGCTTGCTAACTAGACATTATCAAGCACACATACTGAAAAATTGTGTTAGCCCAAAATGCAGATTCTGTGTTAAATATCCGGAAACAATTAACCATCTTGCATCAGGCAGCGCGGTATTGACACCCACTGAATAGGAAAACCGGCATGATGGAGTGGTCTCTGGAAAATCTACCCTGGAAAATCCTTCCCGGAAAATCGGCATCTTTAACGGAAAGGAAACTGAAAGCAATTGGTATAAACACCAACCAGACGCGGTTAGGACCTGTAACAGTTTTATGGGACTTCACAATACACACAGACAGAACAATCAAATTTAATCCCCCAGGCATCGTGATTAGATACAGCAAAGACAAAATCTTTTTTTTTATATGGCGGTCCCTGCTGACTGCAATGTGTCTTTGAAGATCTTCAAAAAATCTATCAATATACAAAGACCTTGAATTAGAAATCTCAAAAATGAAACATGAAAACATCAAAATTTCCAATCGTAGTTGGAGCCCGCGGATAGATTGAAAAAAATTCCAATAGACTCACTGAAGGGATTCTTGGTATCCTATGCCTTAAAGAAATACAAAACATTATTTTTACGAGTACAGCTCACACATTATGAAGTTGCTTTATCTATGTAAAATATGGGTGATTTTTTTTCAAAATTGCTCAGTGAAAAATCTTATGATGCCATTCCTGACCTTAGGTATCTTGTGAGGACCCGAAGAGAAATGAGTACACACCAGAAATCAAAGGAAAAAATAATAATAATAATAATAATAATAATAATAATGATACAGATAAAAGGCCACAAACCATTTCTTTATTATTGACATATCATTTCTTGCGGACTGTAATGTATATTTGACTAACGTTAAAAACTATAAATTACAAGGACGATGAAGCAGAAATCTCAAAAATGTGGCACAAGAAGACATCAGTAATTGCAGTTGTGGTTAGAGCCCTCGGATTGATTAGAAATTATTCTGATAGACCTATTGAAGGGATCCTTGGTAGCACATGCTTTAAAGAAATGCAAAAAATGTTCTCACAGCTACAGCTCACGCCTTACGAAGGGCTTTATCTTTTTACATCGTTTAGACTGTTCTCATATTTATTGCCATATTCACGACGTTTCGGCCGTTGTACGCATCGGCCATCTTCAGATAATATACTTTGAGTTTTCGAACCGAAACCTATATACAGTCACGGGGATAGATTGTTCTAATTCCACGTGTCATACCTTTGGATATCAGTTAATTCACCTTAGTAACTCAACTCTCCAAATTTTTCTTCCCACTGCTGTGGCCATGTATTGATCTCGCAACACTTTTGTTGTCAAATCACTTTTTGTGGTCAAGTCATTTTTGGATCACTCAATCAACGCTCTAATCCACTAGACCATGTGTCCTTGGCAATAAATACAAGGACAACACTCCGAACAATGTAAATATTGTAAATAGTTAACATACCGTATCTAGAAATATAGACAGAAGCATTAACTTTGTAAAATACGCGTTAGCTTATATCGCTTTATTTTTATTTTTTCTTCCACAGATATTCAGCAGAAAATATCATCATGACATTTCTGAACTTAGGTCTCTGGTTGGGACCCGGAAGGAAAGGTATATAACAGAAATCAAAAGAAATATCAATGATAATAATTATATGGAAGGAAAAGGGAAATCAGCACCCATTATTGTTAAAATAATAAACAAAGAATATCTCTGGAAAATCCGAAAACTTAGGGAATCATTGCATATGTTAGGCCACAAAAATCTCTTAAATCGGCCAAGTAATACAAAGTGCTAGAGAAAAACAATAATAACTGCAAATTGTAATATGAGCTCTGGTAAAAAAAAAAAACTGAGAGATTTGGTTTATAATTCCCTAAAATTCATACACATATGTCCCCAAGGACACAGTGTATAAAAACATTGGTTGACCTGTCCCAAAGATCAATACCTGGCTACAGCACAGGTGAAATAATCTGGCAGAATTTGAGTTACTGAAATGAAATAACTGAAACACTGTTATTCGGTAGAGTCATGGCAATCTATCCCAACGGATGAAATAAATGGTTCGGTTCGAAATTCTAAAGTATGTCACCTGAAGTAGGTTGTAGCGTGAAACGGCTGATACCTTATGAATATGACAACAAAGATAAGGATAACAGTCTGAACAATGTAAATTATGTAAATAGTTACAATGTCTCATCACAGAAATATAGACAAATATGTTATTTGTTTAACCGCATGTCGACTTATTATGGGTCATATCAACCCGTTATGGATCGAAATTAATTTAATTTTCTTGGAGCATTTGTACCTTCTTTAATAATAATGTATTGCTGGTAAATTCTTTTTTTTTTTAATGTATGGTGGATAATATTTTTTTAAATATATTTCTGGTAATTTTTATTTTTTTAAATTTATTTTACAAAAATGTACTCGTGGTAATTTTTTTACTATGAAAATATATTGCAGAGTGGAGCTGCGAAGAGCAGTGGTTAAGACGTGGTTCCACGCTCCTCAAAATCTACCTATCAGCGACCTTGCTGCCAGACGTAGTTTATCGTCATACCCAAAACGAAATGTTAATAATAATGATTAATTCGAAAATAATGACCAGATATAAATCATTAAATAAGAACATAATTAAAAATTTCTCGATGTCAACTGTATTGAATTTTACAAACAAAATGACAGATAATTTAATGAAGATCACTCTAGTGGTGATCTTTTAGTGCGATACACTAAAAAAAGCTGACAACATATTACTCGAGGGTTCCAGAAAACACATTTATAAGTAAACTACGTCTATACAAGTTAAAACGAGTTCTTGTGATAAAATAACAATCAAAAGAATTTCGGAAGAAAAATATTTAGATCATGACGTCAGATATTTCATGAAACATGTATAAAAGAACGCTACCTGTCAATATAAATCTGATCACGTTTTCATTTTTTATCTTCGTCGATTTTCCAACTCGTAGCAACAAAATACAGGGTGACCCAAAAAACGGGATTATTTGAAGTGCGTATTGCCAGATATGAACAAGTGGCAACACTACGAGACAGTCACCTTGAGCAAGTAAACATTTCGTCATTTTAATAACGAGAATGAAATTCACAGTATCCCAGCTGAGATGTTGCAGCAGTCAATACGGAATCTCAACAGCAGATTTCAAGAATGCATTCGTACAGGAGGACGCCATCTACACGACGTAATTTTGAAAATTCTATCATTGTTTCTTAAATGGCATGTTTTAAGGTTTCAATTACTATGAATTAAATATTTTTCTTCCATCACTCTTGGTTTTATTGGATTGTTAAAAAGTTCCCGTTTTTTGAGGTCACCCTATATAACAAGACCATTACTTTGTGTGTGTGAATTCAGACAACTCCTTCAAAGATGTGTCCCAAGACTCGTATTTTGTGAAATCTCATTCAAAATGAGTTTGTTTCCTGCATCCATCGGATCTTACCTCAAACACTTACCTTCTTCATGTCCTGAGGAAATGATATCTGAACAACTGATTCCTAGTAACTCGGCTTCAAATATATAATCCAACCCTCTTTCTTCGAAGTCGGATTCAAGCAGTATATCAAATGGTAGCCAATATTTCCAGGAGGCGCTCAGCAGGTATGTGTGTGCATCTGAGCGTATACAACAAAAGAGGAAACGAGAGAGTGATATATTTACAATGCAAGAATATGCCAAGGTCATACATTTAAATATACTGTACGCTAAAGCTATTTTTCTCAAGACACCGGTTTTCAGCTATCTTTTTAATGACATGTACCGTCACGAAATCGTCGGCCTGGCTCCCCACATCTTCCATTTTTAGAATTGCTATAACTTCTTGGGGAAAATTCCAGTTGTCTTCTATAAGTCATTTTTTTTAAAAATTGTCCAGATTAATTCCTTTTTCAAGTCTTAAGAGTACTTCTAATTCAGAAAGGTCAAGAATGTTTTCTTACCTTCCCCGAGGCTATTAACGCGAATTAAATAGTAAAGTTACGATCTGAATGCGAACTCGGTTTACCGATTTCATTTCCCGCACAGATAACCCGTATACTATTCGACCATTCGTTCTACACTCATTAGTTGTTTTATATTATTTTTCGCATTTGTAAACAAGTTCCTACTTTGACAAAACCATTTTTGTAGACAATAATTTTGTTGCAGTCAGAACAATTTTTGATAAGCAGAGTAAAATGTATCAGCGAACTCAGTTTAAAATGGACAGCTATGTTTATGTAAATTCTTCTTCCCGTTCTTCGTCCCTCAAGTAATGTTAGTCTCCTTACTGTCCCTCAAATTCCACCGTCTTGGATATGACGATAAACTATACTCGACAGTACGGCCTCTGATCCGGGGCGGGTGAGTTGTGTGGAACTACCTGTAAATTGTTGATGTTCCCAGATCCACCTGGACCCATGTTGGTAGTACCTGTTAGGGTCCCTAGTAGTGGCAAATCATGAACCAAAAAATGGGGCCAGAATATGAAAATACAAAAATACATTAAAAAAGATTACCTGTATTACATTTTCATAGTAAAAAAATATATAACCAGCAATACTTTTTTTGTAAAACCAAAACAAAGAACAATGCACCCTCGAAATTAAATTTCGGCTTTAAATGACCAATACGGAGTTAATATACCGCTAAACATACAAACGAAACCAAACTCAAAGTCCCTGTTACGCCATCAGTTCACAGAAGATCTTCAATTAGGTTATACTCTGTTTCCTTCTTCCCAAATGTTTTTATTACAACATGTGTGTGGTAAATTCTTCAAGATCACTTTCCTGATTAAGCGTCTTGGAAAGTAGAGACATCTTTATCTGATTCTATGATTCTTTTATAGTCTTCTATCACGATACTATCATAGGTTACATAACCAGAGCTCTAGCTTCAGATTATATTTTTAAGTAATACGAATTAATTTATTATTAATTAATGTAATTTCAGAATATTGGAATGTTAATACCGCGAAGATTTATTTATATTTTAAGCTAAGCGCAAAATGTGTATTTATTTAATACAATCACTTAGCGCAGTCAGTTTCTTTATTCATTATCACGATTGCTGGTATTTCGCAAGAAGATTCCTGCGAAAAGCTAAAAGAAAAAGTAAAAGACATTTTTAAAGAAGACCGAAACAACACTGGGGGGGGGGTAAAAGAGCGAGTGTGAAGGGTGGCGGGGAGATCAGAACGGTAGAATTCGGTAAAGGAGACTCAGGCGAAATAGAATAAAGGTAAAAATAGAATGCGAAGAAAAACGGAAAACAAAAGATGAGGAATTAAATAAGACATGAAGGTGGGAGAGAGATGGTGCTTTTCACAAATATTACCAATTTTTGAGGGTTGCTTTCATATCACAAAGACAAATCGATATCTTTCTGAATCTCAGAATCAATAACAAATCGATATCTAAATGAATTTGCGGTAATTTGGGATAGAGATTTCAGGCATTGTAAGGAGTTTCTTTATTCACTATCACCTATTGATTTTTATTATTTCTGATCAACAAAATATCGATTTTCGCCCCGACAGTATATTTCAGTGGTAGAATATTGGACACAGAGTTACAAGGTCAAGTCCTCGTCCTTGAACCACATTTTCGAAATGTCTTACTAGTAGTCTGTATCTCAGAACTGTGCATCAATAAACTTAGGTATGTTATTAATACTCAAGAAATATCAAACCTAGTCTTGCATACCGTTAACTTTGTAGTGAGTGAGTTCTTCCCGAAGATCCTCTACATGAAGATTTGTGCTTGAAGAATCTAAGCTTTTGGTCTCAACTTAGATTATCTATCAGAAAATGATTGCTTAAGTTAGATATTTACTCGTACCTTGCATCTATGTATTTGTGCAACAGTATCATTTTTAGTATATAAATGGTTACATCATATAATGGGTTTAATCCGCACTGGTAAACAAGTAAAAAAAACATCGTATTAAATGTAAGTAACCGTAAATAAAACTGTTTAAAAAAGGCAATACAAGCTGTATTAAAAAAAAAAATGCTACGGTTTTCTTTTTATAAAGCTGCATTTATTTATGTTAACCAAACACTCTCAAAACAAGGAGGTTATAAAACTTAGAATTAATGCTAGATTTGTTCTTTAAAAAACTATTTAATGCTGGAGATTTGTAGGAACCAATAATTAAAACGTGATTATTTTTTTTAAATGTTCAATTTATCACTAGATTTTACGTGGATATTAAAAAGTTAAATTATCTTCTCTGTGTCATGTCCTTTAAGAATATTCACGAACATGATCCTCCACAGGTTCCTGTCCGTTCTTGATCTTAATATTTTTTTCTTTTTGTTATCTCATCTAAACCCTATTTCGCCGTCCATTTACTCGCTAGTGAAGTTATGCGTCGTTCGCATTTGTCGTTCTTGCCTTCAATGAGTCTTGTGAGTATCAAATTTTCCAAGTCTGCTTTCTTCATTATGTGTCTTAGGGATTTCAACTATCTATTTTTCTGATGTTCACTCTAAGGATCTATTTTTTCTGTTTAATATAAGTAGTCTTTTTGTTTCCATTTTTCTCTAAAATTTCGTATTTGCAAACATGTTCGGTTCATGTTATTCTCAGCATCCTTCTGTAGAATCATATTTCTTTTGCGTCAAGCCTCTTCTATTTCCGTGAAGAAATTGTCCAGCATTTACTGCCTTATAGTACTTTTTTCTTTACATCCTTCGAAATATTGCTGCTTCTTTATACCTGGCTTTAGGATTTCAGTATCTCCTTTTTCCGTTCTCTATTAAAAAAAATCCTGGATACTTAAATTGTTATACTAGTTTGATTTTGATATCTCCAAGTTTTAATTTACTTGTTGGGTGAACTGCATATCTTATGTTGTTACGATTGTGGCCGAAAATTATGAATCAGGATAGGGCTAATAATTTTCTCAGAAATGCCTCATTGTATAGGTTGCATAAGGCCGCTTTGAAAACACATCCTTGTCTTACAATATTTTCTATTTTTGTATAATTATCGAATACATTTTAAATCGATATGCAGGCGGTTTACTTCCAATATAGGTTGTGGATTGTTCAAATACCCTTCCAAAATATGTCAAATAACAATATAACAAGAGCCAAATAAATATTTTTGACATTATGTTGGCACATGTGAGAGTGAATGTGTGTGCGAGTGTTTATGTGTGTGTGTGTGTGTGTGTGTGTGGTAGTATGCGTAACAGATGCTGAAATATATTCGGCCCAATCTATATTTGGTGATGGGATCAAATTTCAGGATGAAGGCCGAGAGTAGAGTAAGACGACACAATGTCATATATAAATCTAATTTGTGTCTTTGACAATTTATCAGTTGCCCGAAGAAAAATAAAACACGGAAATTCTGAAACTAGAAGATTCCACATAAAATTAGGTAAAAGATTTTATCTTTCAGCAGTTAAGTACTTGTGATTTCTCTAATTAAAAAGCATAAAAAGGATTTAGAATTTAACCAAAATAATCAAATATTAACAATGATCTCTTCACAGACCTGAAAATAAGGTTTGTACGTCTCGTATTTTACCTGTGTTTATATACATGAATATGGAACTCGTATATTAATCGGTGACTGAACAGAGTTGAAGACAAATATTAATCTTTTGTGAAATATAGTTTCCCTTGTTTAGAATATATATATATATATATATATATATATATATATATATGTTTAGACGTTATTGTTTTTTAAATGGATACTCAAATTTGAGTAGAATACTCTGTTTTTTATGCATTTATTAAACATTATATTTACTTATTTACATCTATAGGACTGAATGTTCGAGAAATCTTGTTAGAAAAATATACGTCATCCGGCAGCATTCGAACCTGAATCTCCTAGGTGAAACCATCATCTAACTTACCATAGACCATTCGGTCACTTAAGATCTGTTAAAAAAAGTCAGAATAATGTGCAATCTATTATCGCAACCTTGTCATAGCAGAACGCAAAATTCTAAAATCCGTATCCTCTACCAAATGTTTCAAGAAATAGAACTAAAGTTTTCCAATTGGACTGAACTTTTTGGATGGCATTCTACATTGAATCCATCGTAAAAAGTTAAGAAGTGGATTTAGTAAATACGAAACACTTCACATACATCGGTATATTGATAAGTTATGACATATTCAACATACAAGATAAAGAAATTGAAGATATAGACTGAGCTAAAGGTAATTTCGCTTATCACTTCAAATTGCTACAAAACTAATATATTAATATAAAACCTCCATAAAACCTTAAATAACTTCGTCAGATCGAGACTTTCATTTGAATGTAATGCATGACGCAAAATTCGTTCAGAAAACTGTCAGCTTTGTACAATTGTTTTCTCAGATAAATGCTTTAAAATGACTTTGAGTGAATCAAGCCTGTAGATCGGAGTGAGGACTTTTCTTCGAAGCTTGTGGGCTAGCATTATACTATCAAAAACAAGAACTGTACCAGATAACAGAAACCACATCACTTGAGGATTTTCGTCAGCAGCACCAACTCAAAATCGATAAGACATGTAACTCGAATAGAAATTAATGGTATTAGCAATATGTTGATATTCCACAATACTTAAACCAGAATGTTAGGAAGGAAACCCCGAACAATTCTGGAAAGAGTAATAAATGTTGATGGATTTTAGAGACAATCCTAACTTTTCGGTCAATGAGTGCTGAATGTCTCTGTTTAAAGGAACGTCTAAAATGTTGCATTACAATTACCATTAACGCAGTTATCCATAAGAGCGAGACAATGAAGCCATTTAGAATGTTTGTTTGTTTAATGGTATATCAACACTTTATGGGTCATTTAATGCCGTAATTTAATTGGCGGGGGCTTTTCTATTTACAAAAATCTATTGCTTGCATTTTTTCTTTTAGAAAAATCTGTTTTTTTATCTATAATTTCAGTTTTATTTTACCCCAGTTTTGGGAGTCACTATTTTGTCCATACCTGGGACTCTAACAGGTCATTGTGGACCTAATAACAACATTCAATTAAGAGGTTGTCCTACACTCTCCATAATCTCTGAATCAGAGGTCTTGCTGCTAGATATAGTTTATCGTCATACTCAGGACGTCCATTTAGTATAACTGACTGTAAACCTTTAAGAGGAACACAAATTATTTACATCAGCTTCTTCAATAAAATTATAAAACTTGAAAGATATTAAGCCCTTTAATCATAACGGCGAAGAACTTAGCCATGAATTATACCAAGAACCATAGCAGCATCAACATGTGAAAACCTCTTCTCAAAAGCCAAAACAACCTTTTCTTTCTTTATCTTTCTTTAGGAAAATATTTATCCCTTATTTTGATATATTTTATCTCGAAGAAAAATGGATGTCTAAGTTTGCTCAGCTGGTAAGAAGGAAGAATTCAAAGATCAAAGAAATGACGAATAACCCCGCCCCTATATAAAAAAAAATACCAAAACATAAAATGACAGAGAATTTAAAATACAACACCGAAAAGCTGAGACAAAATGATGAAGAGAACGATGATATAGACAGGAGTATGCTTTGTTGGTCTTTAACGTGTTTGTGCGTCACGGACACTTTGGTGTTTTTTAGCCTACTCTTCGTTTGAATGGTTACCAAAGGAAATGACCAGTCCAGGGGGAAAACAGATAAGACTGACTAGCTCAGCGATCCGAGTATTTTTTAAAACCTCGCCTACAGCTGGGTGACGAGAGATAAGAGCAAAGTGCCGTACTCGTTAGTAAAATGTCGTCGCAGTTCCTTCCTCTCTGATTTCTTTATTTGCAAACATTTGGTCTATCATCCTGGATTTTAGAATCATTCACTTTCTTTATCAATTCAGTTTTTTTTCGCTGTTAGATTTCATTTAATTTTGTCCCTATTGGTTTTGTCTCTCTTTTTTTTTCTAGTTTTCATTCCTGATCCATGTCTCTTTTTTTTTCTTCTAGTTTTCATTCCTTATTCATGTCTCTTTTTTTTTCTTCTAGTTTCCATTCTTTATCCATGTCTCTTTTTTTTTCTAGTTTCCATTCCTTATCCATTTCACTTTTTTACTTCTAGTTTTCATTCCCTATCCATGTCTCTTTTTTTCTTCTAGTTTCCATTCCTTATTCATGTCTCTTATTTTCTTCTAGTTTTCATTCCCTATCCATGTCTCTTTTTTTCTTTTAGTTTTCATTCCTTATCCATGTCTCTTTTTTCTTCTTCTAGTTTTCATTCCTTATCCATGTCACTTTTTTCTTCTAGTTTTCATTCCTTATTCATGTCACTTTTTTTCTTCTAGTTTTCATTCCTTATTCATGTCTCTTTTTTTCTTCTAGTTTTCATTCCCTATCCATGTCTCTTTTTTTCTTCTAGTTTTCATTCCTTATCCATGTCTCTTTTTTTTCTTCTAGTTTTCATTCCTATTCCATGTCTCTTTTTTTCTTCTAGTTTTCATTCCTTATCCATGTCTCTTTTTTTCTTCTAGTTTTCATTCCTTATCCATGTCTCTCTTTTTTTTCTAGTTTTCATTCCCTATCCATATCTCTTTTTTTCTTCTAGTTTTCATTCCTTATCCAGGTCTCTCTTTTTTTCATCTAGTTTTCATTCCTTATCCATGTCTCTTTTTTTCTTCTAGTTTTCATTCCTTATTCATGTCTCTTTTTTTCTTCTAGTTTTCATTCCCTATCCATGTCTCATTTTTTTCTTCTAGTTTTCATTCCTTATTCATGTCACTTTTTTTCTTCTAATTTTCATTCCTTATTCGTGTCTATTTTTTTTCTTCTAGTTTTCATTCCTTATTCATGACTATTTTTGTTCTTCTAGTTTTCATTCCTTATTTATGCCTCTTTTTCTTTCTTCTAGTTTTCATTCCTTATCCATGTCTCTTTTTTCTTCTAGTTTTCATTCCTTCTTCATGTCTCTTTTTTCTTCTTCTAGTTTTCATTCCTTCTTCATGTCTCTTTTTCTTCTTCTAGTTTTCATTCCTTATCCATGTCTCTTTTTTCTTCTACTTTTCATTCCTTATCCATGTCTCTTTTTGTTCTTCTAGTTTTCATTCCTTATTCATGTCTCTTTTTTCTTCTTCAAGTTTTCATTCCTTATCCATGTCTCTTTTTTTCTTCTAGTTTTCCTTCCCTATCCATGTCTCTTTTTTTCTTTTAGTTTTCATTCCTTATCCATGTCTCTTTTTTCTTCTTCTAGTTTTCATTACTTATTCATGTCTCTTTTTTTCTTCTACTTTTCATTCCCTATCCATGTCTCTTTTTTTCTTCTAGATTTCATTCCCTATCCATGTCTCTTTTTTTCTTCTAGTTTTCATTCCTTATCCATGTCTCTTTTTTCTTCTACTTTTCATTCCTTATCCATGTCTCTTTTCCTTCTAGTTTTCATTTCTTATCAATGTCTCTTTTTTTCCTTCTAGTTTTCATTCCCTATCCATGTCTCTTTTTTTCTTGTAGTTTTCATTCCTTATCCCTGTCTCTCTCTTTTTTTCTTCTAGTTTTCATTCCTTATCCATGTCTCTTTTTTCTTCTAGTTTTCATTCCTTATCCATGTCTCTTTTTTCTTCTAGTTTTCATTCCTTATCCATGTCTCTTTTTTTCTTCTAGTTTTCATTCCTTATCCATGTCTCTATCTTTTTTCTTCTAGTTTTCATTCCTTATCCATGTCTCTTTTTTCTTCTACTTTTCATTCCTTATCCATGTCTCTTTTCCTTCTAGTTTTCATTTCTTATCAATGTCTCTTTTCTTCCTTCTAGTTTTCATTCCCTATCCATGTCTCTTTTTTTCTTGTAGTTTTCATTCCTTATCCCTGTCTCTCTCTTTTTTTCTTCTAGTTTTCATTCCTTATCCATGTCTCTTTTTTCTTCTAGTTTTCATTCCTTATCCATGTCTCTTTTTTCTTCTAGTTTTCATTCCTTATCCATGTCTCTTTTTTCTTCTACTTTTCATTCCTTATCCATGTCTATTTTCCTTCTAGTTTTCATTCCTTATCAATGTCTCTTTTTTTTCCTTCTAGTTTTCATTCCCTATCCATGTCTCTTTTTTTCTTCTAGTTTTCATTCCTTATCCCTGTCTCTCTCTTTTTTCCTTCTAGTTTTCATTCCTTATCCATGTCTCTTTTTCCTTCTAGTTTTCATTCCCTATCCATGTCTCTTTTTTCCTTCTAGTTTTCATTCCCTATCCATGTCTCCTTTTTTCTTCTACTTCTCAGTCCTTATCCATGTCTCTTTTTCCTTCTAGTTTTCATTCCTTATCCATGTCTCTTTTTTTCTTCTAGTTTTCATTCCTTATCCATGTCTCTTTTTTCTTCTAGTTTTCATTCCTTATCTATGTCTCTTTTTTCTTGTAGTTTTCATTCCTTATCCATGTCTCTTTTTTCTTCTAGTTTTCATTCCTTATCCATGTCTCTTTTCCTTCTAGTTTTCATTCCTTATCAATGTCTCTTTTTTCCTTCTAGTTTTCATTCCCTATCCATGTCTCTTTTTTTCTTCTAGTTTTCATTCCTTATACATGTCTCTCTCTTTTTTTCTTCTAGTTTTCATTCCTTATACATGTCTCTTTTTTCTTCTAGTTTTCATTCCTTATCCATGTCTTTTTTTCCTTCTAGTTTTCATTCTTTATCCATGTCTCTTTTTTTCTTCTAGTTTTCATTCCTTATCTATGTCTCTTTTATCTTGTAGTTTTCATTCCTTATCCATGTCTCTTTTTTCTTCTACTTTTCATTCCTTATCCATGTCTCTTTTCCTTCTAGTTTTCATTCCTTATCAATGTCTCTTTTTTTCCTTCTAGTTTTCATTCCCTATCCATGTCACTTTTTTTCTTCTAGTTTTCATTCCTTATACATGTCTCTTTTTTCTTCTAGTTTTCATTCCTTGTCCATGTCTCTTTTTTCTTCTAGTTTTCATTCCTTGTCCATGTCTCTTTTTTCTTCTAGTTTTCATTCCTTATCCATGTCTCTTTTTTCTTCTAGTTTTCATTCCTTATCCATGTCTCTTTTTTTCTTCTAGTTTTCATTCCTTATCCCTGTCTCTTTTTTCTTCTAGTTTTCATTCCTTATCCATGTCTCTTTTTTCTTCTAGTTTTCATTCCTTATCCATGTCTCTTTTTTCTTCTACTTTTCATTCCTTATCCATGTCTCTTTTCCTTCTAGTTTTCATTCCTTATCAATGTCTCTTTTTTTCCTTGTAGTTTTCATTGCCTATCCATGTCTCTTTTTTTCTTCCAGTTTTCATTCCTTATCCATGTCTCTCTCTTTTTTTCTTCTAGTTTTCATTCCTTATCCATGTCTCTTTTTTCTTCTAGTTTTCATTCCTTATCCATGTCTCTTTTTTCTTCTAGTTTTCATTCCTTATCCATGTCTCTTTTTTCTCCTAGTTTCCATTCTTATTCATGTCTCTTTTTTTTCTGCTAGTTTTCATTTCTTATTCGTGTCTTTTTTTCTTCCAGTTTTCATTCCTTATTTATGTATCTTTTTGTTCTTCTAGTTTTCATTCCATATTAATGTCTCTTTTTTTCTTCTAATTTTCATTCCTTATTCATGTCTCTTTTTTTCTTCTAGTTTTCATTCCTTATTCATGCCTCTTTTTCTTTCTTCTAGTTTTCATTCCTTATTCATGTCACTTTTTTCTTCTTCTAGTTTTCATTCCTTATCCATGTCTCTTTATTTCTTTTTCTATATTTCTTAATTTATCTATTTTAGACTTTTCTTATTCTTATTCTCACATTTCTCTACTTTTTTCTCTTTTCCTTTACTCTCGTTTTTTCTTCAGATTCATTCTTTCATTGCATCTTTCTTTACTTAATGTATTCTCTTCTTTCGTCTTCTAATTTTCTTATTACTTATTTTGCCAATAGTTACTTCTATCATTCATTCCTTCCATCCTTCTTCCAATATTTTATTCAGCAATACTTATTAAATCAATACAATCGTTTGGGCTTAAAGCGGATGTGCATTCTTTGTATAATAATGTCCAAGCCATGTGATGTCTACGCCAAAGAAAATAATTTTTGTTTAGTTACAATTCCTCTCTTTTTCGAAGATGTGTTTAAATATTATTCATACACAAAATCAATAATACTTGTTTCCTCATAAACAATGATTATTTAAAACTGTTGCCTTGTTCATTTTCAAAATTTCATTTTTACATTTTTAGCTGTGGATGGGATACAAGAAGAAAAACTTGTGAATTAACCAAATAATTCGAATGCGCAGTTTTTAAACAACATTTCTTAAGTCTTAAGTTTTACATCAATTCTCGAAAGTTTGTTATCAAACAGAAACTGCTGTTCCTGTTATACACAACGATCAATTAGAGTCTGTGCGTAAAATAAGAGACAATGTCATAAAAAATAATAACAAAAGAACTCTTCTTAGGAGAAGGAGGAGGAAAATACTAGAAAGAAAGGAAGAAGTGACACTTAAGGAAAATGAAGAAAAAAGGAATGGGAAAAAGGAATGGGAAGGAAAGAGTAAAAAGAGAGGAATACGAGAAGTTCAGAGAAGTGAAAGTAAATAAAGTCTGCTTGAAAGCAGGAGAAGGAGGGAAAACGGAAAAATAAATGAAGAGAAGCTCAGGTAGAATAAGTTCTCTTTGGAAGGAAGGGGATGAGGAGGAAGGGGGATAAAAAGAATAAAAGAAGAAGAAGAAAAAGATAATCATCTGGAAGAAATTCAAGGAGAGAGGAAAGTATAGCAAATGAAGAAAAGAAACCCAGGGAAGAAAAAGAAAAAGTAATTCACCTTGGAAGAGGGGAGACGAGACGGGGAAGAATAAGAGTAAATAAAAAAAATAAGAGAAGTCCAGAGAAGAAAAATACAAAAATACCATCTTGGAAAAGAGAAGAGGAAGAATAAGAATATAAAGAAATGACGAGAAGCGCAGAGAAGAAAAAAAAGAGAAAGAAATTCTCTTTCGAAGAACAAAGTGGATTGAGAAAGATGAGACAATATTAGAAAAAAAAAGAAGACAAGAAATTTAAAGAGGGAAAAGGAAAACCGTCTTCTTTCATTTATCAGTCTCATTTCACCTGCTCTTCCTTTTCTCTCATTCGACCCTTCTTTGTGCTTTCCCGCCTGACTCTCCTTCTATCTGTTTTGCCAAAACCTTATCAAACCCCTGTTTCCTGTACACGTGTTTTTCATGAAATAATGTGCGTCTTTTGAAAGATATGGAAATGCATTTTGACCAGATGAAACGTTTCCTCTCAGCTAATTCGGGACGTAACAATTTTTGTTGAAATTGAGTTCATTTGACTCACGTATTTCTTAGGAATATTTTTTGTCATTTAAATTTAGTGTTTCATATATTTGTTGTCAATTCTCAAAAATAAAAGAAATGTATAAATTAACGTTCATCGTGAGTTTCCGTTTTATTCCAATTCTGATCATCTTTAAAAACAATAAATATTGCCGAGGAGTGAAGATAGTTAAAAAAAAAAGCGGTGTCATGGGGAAATGCTGTCCTTTTGACACTACGTCTTATTCCGAGGACGTTTATCAACGTTTGTCTTATAGTCAGTATATAATTTGGTGTAGCTTCGGATCCATACCTTCCCACCCTGTTAACATGGATATACAAAATGTTATATGCTTTCTCAACTTAATTAATTATCCACGTTAAAACAGTTTTAATGAAACAAAACCATATGGGAACGATGAATTCTGGAATAATACAATGACATCAAACAAAATAAACATGAAATGAACTTATTATTTATGTATTTTATTTTTTGAAACAAATTAGATATGGTTATGCTGACTTAATTTTTCATAAATATATTTGTATGGTTATAGTAGTACCTAGACAACTAACACGTAAAAATGCACGATTTACCAACAGGATTACGGTGAAAATTTTCTACATCTCGCTTATGTAAAAATATCGGATTAAATTTATTGAATTTAATTATGACATTAACTTTACATATTAACTTTTTTATTAAATGATTTTCCTTAATTCTAGATTATAAATTATCTTTTTCCCTTATTTTATACTTTAACTAAAATTAATTATACTTTTTTTTAATACGTCTTAGATAGAAAAACAAAAATTACTAATAAAAATTTAATATTTGTAATGACAAAAGTACGCAGGTGTTCGATTTAAGAAAGCGTTATACAATTGTGAATACAAGGTTCGCGTATAATGTTCTTTTATAGCCCCAGTAAACAGAATTAGCTTTCTCAAAGAGGAGATTAACAAAACAAGGGGAGAACACTCTTGATTATACATAAAAATATTATCAACAATATATTTGTTAGTATGAATAATGCTGTGATAGTGAAAAATATTAACTTTTTGTAACAAATAATAGCATTTTTAAATAAATTTCGTAGTATATGTATAGTATCGAAGAAAATATCTTCGTAAGAAAAGTTAAGAATTAAACATGAAAAACGTTAATAAAATTAAATTTCTTCAAAGAGACTTTGTAACATTTGTAATATGTAAGACTAGAAAAATAGGCTTAATAAATTATTTCTTAAAATCAAGTAAAAATAAAATGATACATTTCGCCAGGAGAAGCTTAGTAAAAATTCCATTCTTTAGAAATAGAAATGCGGATTATGAAAAGTAAATAAAGTTAACCATTATTAATAAACGGAGCGTCTACACAAATACGGGTTTCCAGTAAAAAAATAACATTTAAGGAATAAAAATCTGTTGTATTAATAAATAAAAAATCGATCCCTTTAGAAAATGATCATTAGTTTAGTTGATTTTATGAATACAAATTTTGAAGTCGATGTTTCCTAAATTAAACATTTTGAGTGAACTTTGCACAAAAAACATTTTATTTTGCAATGAAAACTTAAATAAATATAACAAGTCGGAAGGAAATAAAATGATGAACTGTTATAATTACATCAATTAAATAAGCTAAAGTTATTCGATCTGTAAAAAGCAAAAATCCCTTAAGCCAACCTAGCAGCGAACTAATCGCAAACCTGAACCGAAATAAAAAATCTTCGTGCACAGTCGAACGAGGAGATTTGCGATAAGCTTCCAGTCCAACCGAAACTTTCACTATGACATGGCCTTTAGTAAATGTGGTATTCTTATCTAAGATTATTAAATCCTTATAATTACCATTCAGACGAAAAACACCTTTTTAAAGGCACGTTAAAATCTTTTGATTACAGCTTCAGAAAATATAGTTTTAGGAATATAAATATTAATGTACATGTTTCTCGTATCCTTGGTCTATCTCTCTCTCTCTCTCTCTTTCTTTTTCTCTATCTATCTATCTATCTATCTATCTTTAATTGTTTAAAACTTGCTATATTCACAAGGAAAGAGTTTCAAGTTTTAGGAAAAGTTGCGTATGTACTGGTTATAAAAAGGAAACATCAACACTGCTTGGTGACAGGCGGTTCGACACTTCAAGTGTTTATTAGGGCAAAGAATATATTCTTTGTGTAGGCTCTCTATATAAAGGACACGGGCGGATTATGAAAAGGGGTAACCGGATTTGCCAATATTTTGTAAGGGTCAATGTTTTTTTTCCATTGTTTAAATTCCAGACCTTGATTTTGTTTATTATTATTATCATTATTATTATTATTATTATTATTAATAATAATAATAATAATAATAATAATAATAATAATAATAATAATAATAATAATAACAATAATAATAATATAATTTTTGTTGCTACTCTTGTAATTTTTATTATTATTAATATTATTATTATTATTATTATTATTATTATTTAGAAGGGGAAATATGGATTTCCATCTTTCGAGAAGCGGAGACTCCTAAAGAAAACATTAGAATCTATTTGTAAATGCGAACACAAATAGATTCCTATTGGGTTAACTTCCACACAATGACTCCATAGACTAAACAATAACCCATAATCTAAAACTGACAAAATTACTTTCAATGAAATTACAAATTGTTAAATTCGAAGAAAGTATAAAAATAAAATAATAAAAAATAAATTAAATATAAAAAAATACAAAAAGTTAAAACTAAAAATGTTAAATAAAGTAAATAATAATAAATACAATAATCCAATTGAAGCTAAGAAATATAAATAATCGCTGCATAATCCGTGGCCATTACAATTCTAATCTAAAGTTAATGGCCAACCAATAACAGTCCTACATATCCTAATAATATGCGCTTCTTGCCAACTCATCAACTCTCCCTTTCACCAATCTCACTAAGTAATTGTCTATCTTGAGCGACCCTTGCGCCTTGCATTTGGGAGGACAAATGTAAAGAAAGTCCTAAACAAACAAAAAAAAAACTCGAAATCCGGTTTCACGCCATTTCCAAGAATCTTTCTGTGGCCTGAGAAAGCTTACGCAATCGAGAGTTGTTTAAACTCTGAGGATCATTGATAAATTGAAACAACCAGTATCTATGTGGTGTTGATTTCTATGTCCACAATATATATATATATATATATATATATATATATATATATATATAAAGAAATATAGTCTTAAGATGTGCTATATTTATGGGATACAGTGCTCAATATCAGAGATAGGGCGTGTGTAAATATAAAAGTGAACATAGAAGTCAACACTTAGAGGCGACAGTCTGTTTCATACTAGATACAATCGTCAGGCCACGGGCACTATGCTGCTGACCCTCCACGTTCTGCCTACTTCAGAGGGGGCTTGAAATTTATAGCTACTAGCTTAACAAGAGATTGATAACCATGCAGTAAAATGAAAATTAACGAAGAATCTAGCTCTTCGTATCCCAAGCTGGAATTTACGAAACATTCACACATGTCTATCTGATGATCTGAAAATTGATGACGCTCGCAAGACTGCAGTCAACGATCCTTAGCTAAACAGACTGAACATTGGAAAATCCACAGGAAACACACTTCCTGACAGCGGATCTCTAAAGGAAGAACAATTTAACTTCTTCTGGTAAAAGTGTCAGTTAGTGTTGAAACTTGACTAATGCATGGAATAATAATGCAAACACAAAATGTACTTGAATAAAATGTATTGAACAAGAATGTGTACACAATATTTACATATAGTCTTTTGTATATTTCTGGGAAGACCGTTCCTGGAGAATGTGTTGACTAAGTTGCAGTCGGGCAGAGTCTCTAGTTGGATCTCTGGATTCGCCTCCCTGTCTTCCCGGTACCAACCATATTTATATCGTCGGTACTCCACTATGCAAATTAGGTGGATCATACCACAACAGTTAGGAACACGCTTTTTCTTATGACTGTACCTCTAGCAAGTAGCACAGAGAAAATTCACACCCATGTAAACCACATCCGGCCAAAGACCTGTCCTCTGCTCAAATTGACAACATTGTCAAACGTCTCTCATCATATGAACATTTTTACCTTCTAGGAGATTTCAACGCTAGAATGGGCGCTGATTATGTGTACTAGGCTGAAAGTTTAGGGCCACTGTGGTTTAAAGAAAATAAATGAAAATGGACTCTTTGTCCATTTTCATTTTTTTCTTTAAACCTCATAGAATTCTGTTGTTATCTTAAGCTGTGTGTAACAAACACCTATTTTCAGAACAAGGCTTGCCAGAAATCATCCTGGAGACATCCAATGTCAAATCATTCGCACCATCTGGACCTGGCCATCGCGAGACGCGACTACCTAAACAACGTCTGGAATACCAGTACTTACCACAGCGCAGACTGCTACACAGCCCACTTCCTGATCTCCTCAAAGATAAAGTTAAAACCAAATAATATCTATTATTCAAGGAAGAAATGACAGTTGAGAATTAACTCTAGCAAGAGGTCCTATCCAGGTAAAAACCAAATCTTAGAAAGGTACATGGAGAACCTTCACAGTGACTTATAGCATAACGAGGAAGACAGATCTAACTCCCATCCGAATACCATCTATAATCCTGAAATCTCGACCTATGTAAAGAAGAATAAAGTCTCGCTTGAGGCTAACATCTTCACATTAGAACAGGTCATCAACGCTACGCGCAGCGCGCTGATTAGATTCAAGCGTTACCTTACCCATCAACATCTACAGGCTCTGAACATTGCTCATAGCAAGGATGAGCAAACTGCAAGACGCTGTGCAAATGATTACTGGCTCCATCTGTCGGAAAGCATCCAACAGTCCTCGGCCAACAGCAACTTCCGGAACATTAAACTAGCAACTGGCAAAAAAAGAAGTCTAAGCCCCTAAAATGAAAGATAGGAAAATTAATTACGGAAAAAGACAAACACAATGGATGATGCGTAGAACACTATATAGAAATTTATTCGAGAATATTCCGTCACTAAACAAGCGCTTGATGTTTTTGAGGATCGGCCAGTGCAGGAAGAGCTCGATTCTGAGCCAACAAAGGAAGAGCTTTTCAAACATATTGATAAGCTATCTTGTAGTAAAGCAATGGGGAAAACGTCATACGGCCAGATATCAAATGCTGTAAGTCAGTTTTACTCAAACCACTACATAATCTTCTAAGTATTTGCAGGAGAGAAGTCAAGTTTCCATAGCACATGCGCAATGCCAAGATAATTACCCTGTATAAAAAATGGGTGACAGCAGTGACTTCAATAACTACTGTGGTTAAGCATTATTGGGAAACACTTTCAGAATCTTAATGTATATTTAGTGCTCAAAGAACAAAAACGATCTCTCTACGTCAGCTGCAAGCGACATGTCATGAACAACATATGTCACTATGCATCTCCTTCATCGGTCTCTCAAAAGCGTTCCACTTTTTAGCAGGAAAACTTTGTCAGTTTCTGCCCATCATCAGCTCCTTTCACAAGAACGTGCTGTATGTAGGAACTGGTGATGGTTAAACTTCAATGCCTTTCACTATTCAGAACGGCGCAATGTAAGCATGCCTTTGAGCACCAAATTAGTTTCGCATTTTCTTTTCCATGTTACTGAGATTTGCGTTTAGAGAAGCCGAAGAAGGTGTATACGTACACACAAGTAACAATGGCAAATTATTCAAATTGGCCTGCCTGAGGGAAAAGACCAATGTGCGTACAGTACTCATCAGAGAAATGCTGTTTACTGACGGTACAGCTCTGACCACACACACCGAACACGATCTTGAAATTTCATTAGTCAGTTCACCCATGCCTGTAAGGAACTTGAGTTGACTATTAACATAAAAAACAAACATCATGGGTCTGCATCTCAATCATCATTGATGTCATGATGATTGAAGTCACAGATCACTTCACATATCTGGGCTCTACTATCACCAACAACCTATTGCTTGACATGGAAATTAAGAAACGCATCACCAAAGCTCCAGATGACCAAATTGAACAAGAGAGTATGAGAGAGCAGTCAGTTGATATTGCACACCAAACTAAATGTAATTCAGGCACCTGTCCTTAATATTTAGTACGGAAGCGAAACCTGGATAGCATATATCAGGCAGGAAACACGCCTTCAAAGCCTCCATCTCCGCTACCTACGAATAATCATCGGCATCACATGGAGAGACAAAGTGACAAATATTATTATGCTGGATCACTCAGGGTCCTGGAGCATGCATCTTTTTTGCCAACGTCGGCTTCAGTGTATGGGTCACATAATTCGAATGAAAGACCGCCGTATACGAAAAAGACATCATGTATGTTGAGCTGGTCACGGGACCGTCCGGTAGGTCGCCCCTACACTACATTTCAAGGACGTTTACAAGAGTGACCTGAAAAGCACAGGCATCGACTCTGGTAACAGGGAACCGCTGGAAGACGATCGCAGCAGCTGACACCATGCTGTTTACGGAGGAGTCACGACGGCTGTGAAAAGGCGAAACCAACTGTTTGGATATAAGAAAAAGAAGCAAGCTGAGAGAGAAACGTCAAATCTCCATTCCTCATTCCTGCGACATCTGGCACAATTGTGGAGTAGAAGACAGTATCGTGCAACGATGGTTCTGTCAAGCCACTCTAAGCGCTGCTCGCAAAAGGACAATGTTTGACCAAAAAGGGCGCTATTATTAACTCGCGATAAATAGATGCTTATTTTTAGGTACCTGTACCTTTTGGCTAAAAATGAGCATACCATGATGAAAAAGGCACCAAACGTGGTAACAAGGACTTATCGTCAAAATGTTTATGTTATTATTAAGAGGGAAGAGCAAAGTATTTTTTTATTATTTTTTAATCCTTTCTACTACGTTCGAAATTTTCGTTAAAAACTTGTTTTTTATGCGTCGGCGGTGGACCCAAATTACTATGGATATTTTAGAGCCATTTGTACGGACATAAGCCACTGATTTTGAAATTTTTGCAAAACTGTTGGATCTTTATTAAACATTCAGGACTTATTCACAAATTAATTAAATTATTCTGGTAATTATTATCTTTAGAAAATCAAAGTAAAAATATTTTCTTTCATCTTTTACCCACCACCACTTACTTAATTTCATGAAATTTCAAGAAATTAAATGAAAATAGCAAAGTTTTTTATTGGTTAAAAGCAGAAAACTTTGGAATCCATTTTTCTTTCAAACATTTACTGATTCCTTGAAAATCTGCTCCGAATATTAAATAAATTAAAATCAATATGGCTGAGTATATGTGTAGTAATTTGGTAAATATAAAATTGACTGCTTTCATTAATCATTAAATAAAAATAAAAGCCAAAAGTAAATCTACGGGGAATTTAAAAAGGGAAGACTTGCTTGTACTAGGAATGTTTTGATATAAAACATTTTAAATTTAATGAAATGCTAGCAATAATTACAAGAATAGACTCAATATTTTGTTTACAGCTACAGTAAAAATACAGAGATAATAACGTTTCATATTAGCTACCATTTCCGACATATCAGAATCTCACCTGGCAAACCTTTTACTTTGAAAATTTTGTCATGAGTTCAACCAGATAATGTTTGTTACCCTTTCTTTCTTTGTTTTTTCCTTCCCTGAAGTAATTGATTTTTTAATATAAATATATTTCAAGAAGTTCACTTACTATGCAAACACATTAACGTTTGCTTTTCTATGTATTACATGGTCACAGGATGTTTCTTATTGGCCATAGCTTACTAGGAAAATAAATGCAGTTACTGATAATCTCAAGAAGAAACACAGAATAAGGCTGCTACCAATGTTTTATATATTTCCGTCTAGCAATTGCTTTACATCAAGTAAATTAATTATAAACATTCAGGAATATATTATAATATTTATTCCTACCCAGAAACCAATTTTATAACATTTTTCATATTTTATTCTCCAGAATTCCTTTCTTTTTGCTGTCACATTAAAACTGGCAGTGTGGAAGAAACCCGAAATATCTGATAACGCTAGATTCCAAAATAACTAAATATAAGCTATTTATGTACAGGGAATCCTTTTCCAAATTATCGATTTTTAATCAATATTATTTGACCTAAAATGGTATTCATAAATTTGCAATCATTTGCCAAAAACAAAAAGAATTAAATTGAATAATTTTGAATTGTTTTAACGAGAAAAGTCCGGTGTAGAAACTAGAAAATTCTAGGATAATTTGGCGAAGAAATGGATTTAAATCCAAGAGCTAGATTTGGAATATATTTTGTATATCACATAGTAAATATACATGGTTTAATGAAAGTATCATTTAAATTAACCAGTTATATGATAATACAGTGTCGTGCACAATGACACTATAGAACAATATAAATTGTTTTTTTTCATATTGTACACGTAAATTTCAGAATTGAGAACTTAAGTTGAGAAACTGATAATAAAAATGATTTATAAATGGAATTTAGAGTTACACTCACAGTAAAGGTGTAACAGTTACAAACCAGTGATATTAGAAAGAAAACAATTCTTGGTCCATTCTGTCTTTTCAAAAATAAAACAGTTTTCTAAAATGGTATTTTCGTAGGCAAAATATTGTCACCCTAGCAAGATGTCAAGTAGAGAATATACTAAATAAATTAATGAAGTAATGCCGTTCCTACGCCTTCTCACTTTACTACACATGACATCACTGCGAGCAAAAATGTAATGATTCGTTTACCTACAGAAATGCATTAATATGTCTAATGTTATGATGATTTATCAAATATTTTCCTCATCTTCATTGTAGCCGATATATTTATGCGTAAAAACACTTTCGATTTTCCAACGAAGAAAAGTTTAGATATAAAGAGATTGTAGTGATGCTTAAAACAAGAACATCAAAGATGTTTCATCATTTCTAAAAGAAGGTAAACATTCAGAATGGCTACGCCACAACGTCATATTACCACGAACCAATCAGAAACGAGATTTTCTATTTTCAATAACGATATGACACACAGATTTGGCGAGCTATTCAGAAACGTTTTTATCATGGATATGACGTCACCGCCGCGCGAACACTGAGAAGCCAAGCGGTAATTTCTAAACGGATTTCTTGTTTGCCCGCGCACTTATCTGAAGAGACAAGTAGCCCTAATTTAGCCAGAATGATTGAATTGAATTGATATGTTCTCCGATGGAAGCTGTCAGCTTTAAATTTACCAAATGACTACACATATACTTGACCCATACACTTCCGTTTAAACGCACCAATATGCATACTTTATTCAACAACTGACACGGTGAGCTACAACGCCTTTATACACATCTGATTTTATATACACACCAAGACACTTTTTGTATGTATAAAAATTTTCACCTCTGGACGCTTGAAAAGCATAACTTATAACTTTATCTATAAAAGTGCTAATATTAAATATTTCTTCTGATTTCTATAGATTTTACAGGCCTTTGCTATAAGGCAGGATACGTTGTTGTCATAAGGTTATCTTGCACCTATCCCATAAGTTTTAGGCAGACTCGACTAGAACAGACTTCCCTGACGTGTGAGCGCCAGCAGGATTAGTGTAAGGTATTTTATAAGAAAAATTTCGTGTTTATGTGAAATCAGGACAATAGGATTCCATAAAAGCTTACCGTGAGAAAATAGATTTTATTTTTACTAAATGTTCACCCAAAAGACAGACCATGAGCCGCTCAAGGTAGAGTGTTACTAAATGGTTGTTGTATGGACATAGAAGAAGAAGAAGGAGGAAGTAAGTGCAGATTATGAAGGTATGTAGGTTAAAAACTGTTTGGAGAGTTTAAGATTACAATGTGCGAGATTGACTAATTGATTGTTTTTTTACGACTTATCAACACTTTGTGCGTTATTTAAATCAGAAATATATTTTAAATTGTATGATTAATATTCTTGCAAGCTATTATTCATTAAAACCTTTGAGAATGGCAATGATTTTTCCAGGCGCATGTCTTACAATTTAATCCATACCTCTGGAGAGGAGATAGACATATTTTTCCAATGATTTTGTCTCGGAAGCATTCTATCTGTTCTCATATAAAAGCCGTTCTTCGGTAGGCGTAATTTAAGTACCTCCACTATTTCGGCATAAATTTTCGATGCCTAAAGTTTAAAATGAATTTTTAAAAATAAAAAAAACATTCTTAAAGATTACATTTTAAGCTAAATGATTAAATTTATTATATCCAGTAAGTAAAATATTCTGGTGTATTTCAGATGGAAATTATATAGATAGGAATGTCGATTTTAATTGCGATTTCTTTACATTTTCTTAAAAGCGGCCATCTTCTTAATTTTAAGAAATGTGTAAAGGAAAAAATCGATTTTAAAATTATTTCAAATCTGACACGTTATTTGAGAAAAATTGGAAAATTTAAAGTTAAATTAATCTGATTTGAAATAAATATTGCTTATAGCATAAAAAAGTAATATACAACCATTTATTTAATGATTGGTCCTGCTTATCATAGCATATCTGAGGCGATAATGGATGGCCGACTGAGTGACAAAGCGATAACAGCTAGAATGGATGGCTAGAATTGATACAAGATTTTAAAAATCTAAGTGAACGCATTTTTGGGGGTATTTTAACTACTTAGCAATTTTTACAATGAACATATTTTTTGCAATTATCTAATAATTTATTGACCTTTATTTACCTTTTGAAGATGCTTTATGCAAAAATAAAAAAAATAAAATACTATAATTTTTTTTTAAATTAATTTCTCTGTAAAGAGACAAAACTCTTAAAAAACGTGATCGTCTCATAATAATGCCACATTTGGACTTTCATAGGTGAAAATGGGGAACAAATTAAGTCAAAAAATAATAAATAAAAATTATTGTAAAAATAGAATAGCGTAACTACCTTTATTAATCTTTTCAATTTTGGATTCGTAAATTTTCTTTCCACTTAATTACCATATCACACCCAGTAAATAGCACAAAACTGAATTTTACATGATTTTAATCTAATAAATTATTATATTTAAAATTGAAAAAAAAAATGAATTTTTTTTGTAAAAATTCATTATTCATCCGAAAAATTTTATTTCTGCAGACAACAATGTCCTTAATATAACTTATTTACAAAAGCAATTAAAAGGTTTTCTAATTAAGTAATGTCATAGTTTTATTGCATTCATTATATTTCAATTCAGAGTAGATTAGCAGTTAGAATAGTGCAAGTTTGAAAAAAAAGATCAGTTGATTTAGATTCTCCAAGGAGTCCTACTTTTAACAAATAAAAAAATTCTGGAAATAGAAAGTTTTTTGCGAAATTTCGTGAAATTAAGTAAGTGGGGGTACCATATGAAGAAAGCCGGGGCATACAACGGCCGAAACGTCATGATAATGACAATAAAGATAAGGACAAAAGTCTGAACAATGTGAATAATGTAAATAACTCGTTTATATACAGAAATATTGGGTTACAATAAAAGATCATAATGTTTTTCAATACGTTTATGAACGTGTTTTCTTTACACACAGGGTTGAAATTTATGATATATGCCATTTAAGCTATTTACATTGTTTAGACTGTTGGCTATATCTATTCTAAAATACGGCATTTCAGCACGTTTATCTATAAAATTCTTGTGTGAATTATGAATTTCAAACATTTTTACATCAGAAATGAAACGGAGGGATAAAATATGTATATTAATTCTATTTTA
Organism: Acanthosepion esculentum; assembly: GCA_964036315.1. NCBI lineage: Eukaryota > Metazoa > Mollusca > Cephalopoda > Sepiida > Sepiidae > Acanthosepion > Acanthosepion esculentum. Next base: position 135,335,675 of record OZ038480.1, read on the forward strand.
TGCCCTTTTATTTCAGGAATGAAATACGCTGTACAAACAACAAAAAATAGGTACCGTTTATGAAGATGGTGCCATTGCTGAAATTTTGTTCGTAAATTAGGACCAGAACTCGACATTAGATCTAGAAGACCGAGACCATTCTGCCGTGACTGTATTATTTGATGATAACCAAATTGAAAGGATGATTACACATAGTTAATGTAGAAAAATACGGGGCCTAGCAGGGGTACTCCACATATGTTATATGAGCGTTTTAATTCATTTAAGACACGTGGTCGTGAATCGCTACCATTTTTGCGTACCTCACGAATTAAAAATAATAGACCGCATATCCGTCCGCGGTTATATTCTCAAAAGCTACAGAAACACAATTTTTAAAAGAACGATCACAATTGATGAAATGTGGGTTGTTTAAAGCATTTATGAGCGAAAAATCTCTGGGGAAAACCAATGATCATTCTGTGCCTCACGCGGGATTAGAAGGACATTGTTTATTACAAAATCCGCCCGCAAAATAAGACGTTGAATTCAGACAAGTATTGTACGTAATTGGAATGATTAAATGCAGCAACACTGAAAAGTATCCGGAAGTTGTTAATCAGAAGGGCGTCATTGTCGATCTGGATAACGCCTTAAATCACGTTCTTTCGTAGGCCCGGCATAAATTGTTACAGTTTGACCGGACTTTCGTAAATATATCCACAGTACTCACCTGATCTTATGGCAAGTTCTTGGAAGACGGAATCATGAAGCCGCCTTAAAGATGGCGGAATTAAAATAAAAAAAATGTTACATATGTGAGTCAATAAATCCTGTAGAGATATCCAGATGCTGTCATTTAAATTCACTTTTGTCATATGTTGTCTTTTGCTCCTACTCAATGAATTAATATTTGTGTTATGGGAACTTCCCTATAACGATAATGGACTCTTCCTGACTCTATGGATACTGCGCCTCTCTGAGAGAGAGGAAAGGAACGAGAAGAGTCGCAGTCTCTGACTGTGCGCGATTCCTATCAAACAGTCTGCTTTGGCAGAGAGGAACCCGGACGAGGCTTTGCCGAAGGGCAAAATTTCGTCCGGGGTGGTAAACAAGCCCTGAACCCGTTTATACGGGTTATTAAGGGAGTATTTTTGGCCGAGCTTACGAGCTCGGAGAAACCCACGTTAAACTCGGCCTTGTGCCACATACTTTCCTCGTGGGGGGACTGTTAAATATCGGAACAAGTCGAGACCTAACGAGTCAATACAATAGTAGTTCACTCTAAACAAGACTGACAGTCATACTAACACCATCAACTTCTTGTATTATATTTCTCTTGTAATATATCTTTGTTATTTTCTACTCTTGTGTTCGTGCTGTTCTTCCTTGGTCCTAACCTTGGACCATAATCGTGGTGCGAAGATATCGGACCATAATAGTTTGCAAATAAAGTTTTTATGAAGAGAAAAGAAAAAAAGAAAAAATTGATAATATTTAATATAGTTACGGCGTGCGATAGATATGCAGCGACGTAAAAGAATAGAAAAACAGGGATTCGTAGTTTTAAAACAGTTATTTCTTGTTTGAATCAATTCATCAATGAGATTTACCCTTTATATTTCAGCATTGAAGTGTATTGTTCGTTAACCAAATATAAGACCAACAATGATTATTGATCGGGCTGTAGTAATTACTTGATCTTCTTCACCTCTATTAAGTCTGAGCCTTAGATTACTGCCTTGTGTAGCTTTTTAGATATGACCGGCCTGCTGCTATAGACAGGTGATCAAGATCGAATATCCGGGTACAAAGTTGCTTATTGGTTTATCCGATTCTGAAGGATCGATACACGATCTTATTGAAAAAGGAATAGCACGCATGAAATAAATCGCAAATGTCTATTTCCATATCGATTTTTTGTAGATTCTAAGACCGATTCAAGTCAATCTTTACTGATCGAACAAAACTATTTCTAACCTTCGACTTTGCAATCCCTTCGATCATAAGATCACGTCCAAAGCAGATACGTTAAAATTTTGGCTGAGCTGCTTTATACAATCGGCTTTAAATCGTTGATAACCCATCCTCTTGAGTAACCTGTTTTGCATCCAGAGATAGTTATCTCTCTTTCATTACTTAATTCTGCAATTATTCTTTTTATTTCATCAGTTATTTTGTAACTCTTTTCTTGTCCAGTTATATTATAGATCTAAAAACTCGTATCATGATAGTTAAATATCTTTGTTTTGTGTTCTCTCAGTTCTCTTCCCACATCACCTCTGTAAATTTAGACCCTAATCTCGCTGGATGTTGATGGGTCGTATCGGTGAGAAATGATATCAGCAGGACGATTTCAAGTGTCAGGCGAAGCTGTTACTTGCACTTTATATCAATAACTTTCTCACGCATCGATCCAACTTCTGTCGGCGATCAACTTCACTTTCGCACAGATATCCTTGTTTACGGTAAGAATCAGTCCCACATTTACCCAGATAAGAGTGAAATAGGAAAGTTGACTGGACACCTTACTTTATGGCTGATATCTCATTTAAAAGAAGGAAAATATGAATAAAAAACAGCCTGCAGTGTGATCTTCTTCTATTGTCCTAGACACACTATTGCTTTTATGGCTGCAGAATATGTGGTAAATCTATGACACTGTATCTCATCTACATGTGAAATAGCAGAGTAGGTTAGACAGTTACAAATCTGAAAATGAGGTTATACAGTAATGTTCCCTCTGTACAATGCCCCGGGAGGACTCGAAATAGACGCTTACGGTACGGGGGATAGTTCATATTGATAGAAGGAGAAGATAACGGTCAACTCTAGAATTGGACAGTTTAAGGGTGTAGTGATTGGGGAAATATCCTCTTGGGAGTCGGTTCCACAGGGCAGTGGTTCGCGGGAAGAAGCTGTTTGAGTAGAGCTTGCTTCTCACTGATGGAGAAGCAAACAGAGAATGTGTCTGGTTTGCTACTATGTAACTGACACTGTCAGAGAATCACTACATCCCGTCTGTGAGAGAAAGAAATCCGTTACCCACACAAATGCTTTTGGACTGGGAAAACTGGAAAGTGAGGACTGGGCGTCTCCCCCACCCCAAATATGACAATAATACTCCATTTTAGGCCTGGTCTGGCTCTTATAAAGGTAGAAGATAGCATGAGGTGTCAGGTATTTATTGGACCTGTATTTTAGCGATGGATCCTATATAAGAGTTCTATTTGACGTCGTGTGTGAGTCCCAATATCTTCCCAAGGCACGGAGCCTCCTCAAATTATGATGATTATATAATAGTGAATCAGACATTCAATGTATACATGGTTGTCTTTTTCAGCTAACTATTATCTATTTTGTTCTTTACAATATTCTCTTGAATTATCGATATATATATATATATATATATATATATATATATATATATATATATATATATATATATATATGTATGTATGTATATATATATATATATATATATATATATATATATATATATATATATATATATATATATATATATATATATTATAGTAATTCGTTGAGCTTAGAATCCTCAACAGAATGCAGAAAGCACTGAACGGCCTATATTTGGGACTCATCAGCAGTGCGCATCCACTACCGAGAATCGAACCGGGGACTCTGGATAACTCTGTATATTTAGATGGATATCGGTGAACGGAACTGAGTGAGTAGCGGCGCTATATCGAGTCTAGTTTCTGCATTCTTCGTCACCGAGTCCCGCGGTACAGTTGGTATGACGTTCGTGTTGTATCGAAGCGATCCGGGTTCGATTCTCTGTAGTGAATGCGCACTGCTGATGATTCCCAAATATAGGACGAAACGGCCGACCGTTGCATTCTGTTGAGGAGTCTAAGCTCGACGAATTACTATAAAATTAGCCTAAATCCCCAAATCAATTACTTAAATATAATTATATCAATATCACCGGAAACATGTGAAGGTTAAATTAAAACAGAGTCTTAACGAAAAGAAAGGAAGAAAATACACTTAATAATGGATATTCTATTCTCTTAATAAATTAAATGAAATTACCAAAAATAGAAAAATATATTTAGTTTAAAATACAAATAACTATTTATGAACACTGTCTTTATACTGAATATTCTTCGGTATTTACCGGTAGTAATTACCTCCTCTTGGAAGTTCCTTTTCTTTTTGTTTACTGTTTACGCTTTTAACTAGCACAAGAATTTGTTGTATTTTTCATCAAAATATATTGAACTATATGAGGTAAAAAACAGCATTTCGAAGTCGTAACTGATAATGGGGGGGATTTTCAGTTTGAAGTTTAGTTTTAATTTCTTCAATTTATTTCATTTTTATGAAATAAAATAACAACATTCCCTCATTTAAATACTGAATTTTTTTTCTTTTTCTCCTCATTTTAGGGCAAATTTTGCAAAATCGATGATATTTCAGTGCATTTTTGTCTACGATCTTTGATGGCAAATGCTCAAAAAACCATTGAAGTGTCAGATCTAAATTTTTGTATCAGTACTTAATAGGTTTATACACAAATTTTGGTACATTATTCTTTTTGATATTTTAAAAAAGTGAAAAAATCAACCTACCCTGATATATATATATATATATATATATATATATATATATATATACATATTGTGTATATTTCGGCAGAAATTTTTCATTAATGCATGTTTCATTAAATAATATAGACAAGTTTTGGCTATTTATTTTAAGTAAGTTCCTTTCATATTGTCTAAGCTTAATCACATTATCGTTGAATGACGAAAGGAAAACAAATTCAATCTAAGCTTTCGGCTTACATAAGCCATTATTAAAGATGACAATTTCAATAAATCAAACAACACACAGACGAAACTACAATAACAGTCCGCCCTTGCTGCATGAATAAGTTCTAAGTAACGGCAAACTCGTATTTATAAGACAAGGAAGCGAAAATCACGTCGCAGCTCGTGACGTCACACATGACCACGCGAGAGTGAAAAACGGGAAGTATTTGACATGGGAAGCCGTTGCTATAAACCAAAGGCTTCTGTTATAAATTATAGGCATATATATATATATATATATATATATATATATATATATATATATATATATATATATATATATATATATGAACTAGGATATTAGCCGCTTCCTCTTCTATTGCGTATGCCACGGGTCTTGTTGCATATAGACTAAAAACTTCCTTTTCAGTTCATATGAATCAGGGTGAAAAGAAAAATTCTACATTCATTTATCTCCCAACCCGATACATTTAAAATACCATAGTTTTTCTCTCCCTTTTTCCCCTTCTAACACATTCTTTGTGTGTTCAATTATTTTTAAAGAATAAGCGTTAATTATTTTTTAAATAAAACGTTAGGAAAACAATTGACCAGAATCGCCTGAAGATACCGAAAGGTTGAAACCAAGATAACGGAATTGTCTGATCTCCTGAATTTTATGCCTAAAAGCTCTACATCTTAATTCTTTTTTTATGTTTTTTTTTAATACTTTTTAATACTACTGTTTCTTGGTCTAATTCATTTCTGATCATTTGCTATATATATAATCAATTTATATATATATATATATATATATATATATATATATATATATATATATATATATATATATATATATATATATATAATCAATTTTAATAAATATACCTTGTGAGGATATGTCTGTTTAATTATTTTATTGTATCTTACCAATTTTCCAATAAAATCTTATATATCAGGATAGGAATGTTTGTTCTGTTTTTTTTAATCAATAAGATTTACTGTTGGTGTGGTAGCGAAGATTTCGCTGGCTACACTCTGGTATTTTATAAATATAGAGAAAGTTTGAATCTGTCCAAAGTATCGTCATGTGTAACGGTTAACGGAATCGAAACCGCCCCCGAAAGAAAACCAACAAATATTCGCTATGGCACTAAGTTTCGGTAAGTGACAAGTCATTCTTTAAGAGATTAGTGCTTGCTTGTCCAGTGAGAGCGTGTAAATATATGAAGCAGAATCACAACTTCAAAATAACAGATTCTATGTACCCTTACCTCTAGACCCAACTAGCACATTCAAAACAGAATTATCATCTCTCACTCAGAACCTGAACCACAACATAAGAAATAACATAAAATCTCTTATTCCTGAAAACCCTAAAACAGCAACATTCTACACTATCCCAAAACTACATAAACTCCCCAAAATCCTTTCAGAAAAAACACCTTAACACCTTTTCATCCAACCAACATCAAATTACACAATCAAATAATGAAGAGAACATCTATGAAATTTCAAAATCCCTTGAAATCATACCACCTGGTAGACCCATAATATCAGGCATAGGTACCCTCACAGAACTTATATCTGGGTACATAGATAATATCCTAAAACCTTTACTGCCTGACATACCTAATTATATTAGAGCTACTACTGACTTTCTCAACAAATTACAAAACATTAACTCAGTCCACCAGGATACAATCCTAGTAACGATGGAGGTTTCGTCCCTTTACACAAACATTCCACATGCTGAAGGAGTATCAGCTTCCTATGAGTTCCTTAGTTAAAAAAATACCCAACAACCAAATTACAGATATATGTCAATTAATAAATTTCATTCTAACACATAATAATTTTAAATTCAACAACAAACACTATTTACAGATTAATGGCACAGCAATGGGCACGAAAATGGCACCTAGCTATGCTAATATCTTTATGCACATTCTAGAAAGGAAGATACTAGACAATTCAGAATTTAAACCATTACATTATTTTAGTTATATTGATGACATTTTCTTATTATGGACTCATGGATTAGAAAAATTAAAAAACTTTTTTACTTTCTGCAACAACTTCCACGATACAATTAAATTTACCATGCAGCACTCATACACATCCGTCCCTTTCTTAGACGTTAGGATAAAATTAAACAAACATACACTTTCTACCAGTCTATACAACAAACCCACAAACAGCATAAATTCCTACACTTCAACAGCTGTCATCCTCTTAAATTAAAAAAATCTATCGTATACAGCTCATTTCTAAGAATCAAACGCATATGCTCAGACGATCTAGATTTTCTATACAACATTAATAACTTAACAAAACAATTCCTAAAATGTAAATACCCAATAAATATAATAAAAGAAGCACTAAATGAAACTATCCATATAAATCGTAACACACTTGGCACATACAAGAAAAGTAAAAACAATAATCGGATTCCCATGGTTTTTAACCACAATCAATATTCCCACACACTTACTTACAATTTAAAAAATGATTACAAGAACCTCCATTTAAACAAAAAGATCAAAGACATTTTCGCTAAACCACCCATTAATGCAAAGAAACGATCACCTAACCTATCAGCTATCCTCACCTCTACCAAATATATAAACAATACAAACCAATCAGGAAATTACAAATGTAACAAAACTCGTTGTTTAGTTTGCAAACACTTAATAACCGAAAGTGTATTTTCTGTACCCAACACCAATATCAAGATACACCCACCTCGCCTCACCTGTGATAGCCATAACATAATCTACTATTTATTCTGCACAATATGTCCTAATAGTGGATATAATGGTGAATCTGGAAATAATTTTAGATTTCACTTCAACAATCATAAACTAACCATACGTGAAAACAATCCTTATTCCCCCATAGCTGAACACTTTAATCAATCAAGACACTCATTAGACAACTGTAAATGTTTATTGATAGATTCCGATTTCAGTTCCACATACACACGCAGAAAAAAAGAAAAATACTGGATTTTAAAATTAAACACACATAAACTAGGGTTAAACAAAGACTTCGGAATGTTAAATCTGTATAAATATTTCAATAGTTAAAAAAAGTTTTTTTAGATATAGTTAAAAAACCTTTTTAAACAACATCTAAAATATTATTATCGTTAGATTTACGTTAGAAATATTCAGACAAACTTGCATTCCACATCACGTGACGTCCGCGTCTCGCGACGGACGCTACTTGTAAACAAACTTCTGAATACATTTATTTCTGATGAAAGATCGGGGCAGATCTGAAATATCAAATATATATATATAAAAATATAAATAAATACTTTCACAAAAACACATACAATTTTTTTTAATTTGCAACTTTTCAGTTGTTTTCTCCATATTACACACACATACACACACACACACACACACACACACACACACACGTATATATATATATATATATATATATATATATATATATATATATATATATATATATAATTTAGCCCAGGCAAGTCAGTAAAGCCACTAACATACAAGGGGTTACTGGATGTGAAATAATAGAAAACAAACATTAGTAAGGAGCGAGAACAATAGAAGAGGAAGACATTAGATTACGATTGGCATTTCATTTAAATTTATTAAGATAAAAATAAATTGGAATGCATGGGGCCGGATGAGAATTCCACAAGCGAGAAATACGAGAAAAGGAACTGTTAGCATAAAACTTACGGTTACATCCTACGAAATCAACTGAAAATTGCTGAGACCTTGTTGTCAATCTAGTACTGCGCTTAAATTCATAAAACCTATGTACCCTGGCGAAGAGCACATCCGAACAATTACCATGAAAGTATTTATAGAAAAGGCACAGGGAGGCAACTTTACGGCGGTGGAAAGTGATTAAATTGAGATGCCAAGTTAGAACAAATAATTCTGTTGATTCTTCTTTGGAAGTAAATATAGCAGAAGCGCCAAACCATATGTTGCAGAAATATTCTAAGCATAGACGCATGATAGATTTATGTAAGATTCTGGAGCACTAGGCAGTGAGACAACTTTCTTAGAAACGTACCTAGCAATGGATTCAATATAGTCTTTCTCCTTAATGTCAGCCGTGAATGTTAGCCCGAGAGAAGGTGCAACAAGTTACTCACCTGGAGATTGGCATCAA
>OZ038480.1:135349592-135354592 GCA_964036315.1 Acanthosepion esculentum
TTCGTGTAATAATGCAAATATGAAAATTATGTGTGGTGTAATTTTTAGGTATATATTTACTATATGCCTATATAAGGCAGTAAATATTTTGGAGCTTGCACTGAATAATTATTTCCCTGACTTCATATATATATATATATATATATATATATATATATATATATATATATATATATATATATATAAAAGTGAACATAGAAGTCAACACTTAGAGGCGACAGTCTGTTTCATGTTAGTGCAATCGTCAGGCAGCTGGTGCTGTTATTTTTCTCGGCTATTTATATATAAGGGTCAGGGGTGCATTGTGGGTAATCTATTTTGGCGGTTACTTTTACCGGAAGTCGCTTATTTGTTTATTTATGTCAAATTATTTTGCTTGTTTTTTTTGTTTTTTTTTTATCTTATATATTTATTTATTTATTTTTTGTTTTGATCGATGTTTTTTATTAACGTAGTAAAAATTTGTTTATATAGCTTATTGTTGGTAGTCTATAATTGCGGTCATTCACCGGAAGTCGTTTATTTGCTTATTTATTTGGGTCAAATTGTTTTGCTTGTTTTTATTTATTTTTCGTTTTTATTTTTTATCTTATATATTTGTTTATTTGTCATTGATTAAAGCTATTTGTTGAATTTTAGGGTGGAATGTTGTGGTTTGTTCTGACTACTATTTTGGTGGGAACAGTTTTTAATTTATTTATTTGGGTTGATTATCTTTATTTGTTTTTTCTAAACGGCTAGTTTATCGGTATCGGTTGTTAGTTTATTTATATATTTGGATGTATTTAGATCGATTTATTATACTTGTTATTTATTTTTTACACTGTATATTTTCTCTTTTTGGTTTTCGATTTTTAAGTAACGCAGTATATTATTTTTTATTAATTTTTTATCGTTATATAACAGTTATAACTATTTTCCGTCCGATTATATATATATATATATATATATATATATATATATATATATATATATATATATATATATATATATATTACAATGAATCTTTCATACAATAAGTAGATTAATAAAGTGAATAATATAAAATGGCGAAATCCCTTCGCTAACAAAATTTAAAGGTGCATTAACCTACAAATCACTCAATGAATGTTATGATCCTTGTTTAAAAAAAAATTAAACTGTATAATGTCTTTCTGTAATACGCAAGTACATTATTTGTATATTCAGTCATCTTCAGGTAGGGAAATTATTTTGTTTGATAAGATTCAGGTAGCATCCGAGACGAAAAAATGTAATGCGAATCGAAATATGTTTTTTTTTATTGTGTTATTGTTAACGGATACAAACTTTTGGAACGTGGAGTTGATTTTTTTTTTAATTTAAGAGAGTGCGTTTTTTACTAATATGGCAATTTAAGATTTTTTTTGTTTTGGGAGTTATATATATATATATATATATATATATATATATATATATATATATATATATATATATATATATATATATATATATATATATTGACGAGATACTTCTCTCTAGAAGAGACAGATGCTTAATTCTTTTTTATATAATAAATATATCCTGGGATTATTTGCTTATAACATCGATTTCTGAGAAAAACCTTGAATAAATAAATGTGCATGTAATCTGAAAGAAAAAGGCAGAATATTATTTAAATATATGATAACTACTAAAGTAATATCTTAAAGTAATGATCAAAAACAGAAACATGTCTGTTCGTTGAGGAATTAAATGGTAGTAAAATTATAGAACTTTTCCGAAGAGTTAATGTTCTGAAGAAATATCTTTAGAAAGAATTTAATTTCTCGGAGAAGACATTTTTGGCGTGATACGGCTCATAAGCATGAAGGTCAAAGATAAAGTGTGCATTCATGCAACATATTTTCACTTTCTGCAAAATTGGTTAGTGTCCATCTTGTCGAAAGCGTTTCATCGATACCAATTTAGTGGAATATATACCGTTTTCTCCAAATTCAAATTTCTCTGTTATTCAAGTAAAAATTTGTACTTAATCAGTGATGTGTGAGTGAATGGAAGGAAATATTCAAGCAAAGACATTTGAAAAATGTCTTCTTCTATGTCCGTCTCTCTTAAGGACTCGGATGATTATGACTCACCAGAGCTTTTTAATCACTGCTAGCTATTTTCCTGTATTTTCCTTTCAATACTCTGTCATCTGCATATCTTACGTTGTTAATATTGGGGTCCCCCAATAATGTATCCTGCTAGGGCGGATAATTGTCCCAGTATCGCCTCACGGAAAAGTTTAAATCAGTCCAATGAAAAAATAAATCCTCGTCTTACGCCCTTTCTATTTTTGTATATTTGCTGAATGCATTTTCTCTCCGTATGCATGCTGTTCGCTGAGGGTGCATATAAGTTCTGCATTATTATAATAACATTCTCAAAAGCAAATATAGAAACAGTAAAATCAATGGATAAAGGTAAATTTATTTTATAAAGTGATTAACTTGTAAACTAATAAAATAACAGTTTATGTATTCATGGAAAGTTGTGTTAATCACAGTAATATTTCTTCTTCTGTGCACGATACAATTTAGGGTTTATTTTGCAATCTTTTAGTTACATAATGAAACCTGTCACTCACAATAATAATGTATTATTAATTTTTTCACAATGATAGATATGATCTGAATCACACGTGATATGCCGTAATTCTCCATATATAATTCACCTTCATCTTCAGCCATAATACGCACCCCTAAAATTTGCTGAAAGTGTGGGAAAACGCTTCTAATCACGCATAATACGCACCTTTGATTTGTAATCAAACCCTATAAATTGTACCTCTCTAATCTCATTACGGCTAGCGTTTCCTACTTTTATTTTTAAAAAAATATGTTTTAAACATAGAATAATATTATTCTAATTAAGTATTATGATAATTCTTATTTTATTTTACGTTTTTAAGTATTGTTTGGTACATATGATTGTATTTGACATCTTTATGGGGTTGCAATCGCCGAATGTTAGTGTCACATATTCGTATGTTTGTGGTGAGTCATTTCGCAATTGAAATTGACCTATGAACCGGCAATTTTTTTACGATTTTTTCTAGCTGTGCATTATAGGTATCCATAATTTTGCCTATTATTTTTTAGAAATAGAAAATTATACATGGGGAATTACGGTATTTCACATATAAATAAATATAAGTAAATGGAAATTCTACCAACATCAGTTGGCTAATACCATTTTTATTGCAAAAACAGTTTTGCATAATAAAATTAGACAGCGTGTATTTGTATATACAGAGAAATACATACACACACAGATATAGGTGTGTGTAAATATAATACGATAGAAAGATATGTAAATGAATGCACTTTTCACCATATGCACACCCAAACAAAAAATATATGTATGCGTTCGTGTGCGTGCGTCCGTGTGTTTGTGTGTATGTGTGTGTGCTTGTAAATGCGTATGTAACTTCTCAGTATGCGCTTGCGTGTGCATGAATGAATGTCGTTTAGAAAACAGTGTGTGCCTTTTGTGACAGGGGATTTCCCGTCTGTCCGATAGTCCGGCTGACTTCCGGTTGTCTTCCGCCCGAATTTTTGCTTTGTGTTTGCTGAAATCCGTTTAGACCAAGATAGGAATTCGCCAGAAAGCGTGAGAAAAAGCGTTTAATCTATACCAGCCGCTGCCTTTGAAGATATCGAAGATATTTTCATCGAAGCCGATTTATCGGCTTAGACACCGCACATCTCCTCCCCTATCCATAGCTGCCGACATCGAAATCGATATTATAGCTTTGTACCAAGCGTCACATCATAAAGAATTTTCTGTTCTTTTTCTTTTGATTTGTTGCTTTTATTTCGGGTTTTTTTTTCTGTAACATCCTTCTTAATTTCCGACAAAGAGGTTTTGTTTCGGATAAGTTTTCCTTATTATAGTTGCTATTGTTTGTTTTTTTCTCACTTTTGTTACTTGATACGTTGTATTTATATTTGGTATCGCGGATTTTACAAATACCCAGTTGCATGTCACATAAATAACCACTAGAAATATACGTTTCTAACTAGGACTTGAATTCGAATCGATCAGATTGATCATAAATTCAAAGAAAATTATTAGGTCAATGATTTGATTATTATTTTTATCATTTACAATAAATTCAAAGTTCAAGAACAAGTAGATGATTACTGACAGAGGTTTTAGATGGACATAAGCGGAGATGGAAAGAAATTATGAAAATATGTAGGATAGATAATCTAGATTTGAAAAGGTTTATGGTTAAAATAATCGGGAAAGCATCCTCTCGGGAGTTTATTTAAAGCTGTTCTTGAGAAGAAGCTTTCCGAAATGACTTTGCTTCTTACCGATTAAACACGAAGAGCATGTACACCGGGGTATGATGATAAACTATATCCATCAGCAAGGCCTCCGATCGTGAGATTGGAGGTTTTGAGGAGCGTAGAACCAAATCCTCATTGCTGTTGTTCTCAGGTCCACTCTATTTCGGGGTGTTAGTACCTGTTAGGGTCGTAGCTATGAGCAAATAGTACCCCACCAGGCAAATAAAAACAAAACATTATGAAAGTATAAAAATACATTTTATAGTAAAAAATAGCAGCGATACATATAATATAAAAAATTACCAGCAATATATATTTATAAAAAAAACCTTACCAACAATACATATTTAGAGTTATATCAACAAAATAACCAGCAATTCATTTTATAGTAAAATTGCCAACAATAAAACCTATAGCAATATCACCAAATATTTGTTTTTTATCTGTAGCTGAAGGCATACACTTTCCTTTAAAATATTCTCAACATACAATGTGTGAAAGCACGTACGATCGCCTGCTATTATTGTCAGCCGCCAACCAGAGGAGTTTACACAATTTCGGTGGCTATGGCGGTACTGCCACCCCTGTCGCCACCAGTAGCTTTTGCAACCTGACAGGGTATTGATTTTGTATACGCGTCAGTCTCTTTTACAACAGCAACTGAAATTTTCATCTCTGAGTTAAAATACACAAGGCGCT
>OZ038480.1:135357092-135389592 GCA_964036315.1 Acanthosepion esculentum
ATATATATATATATATATATATATATATATTTACAGATTTCTTATTCTTTTGTTCGTGTATGAAAACAGACAAAAAGACAAGAGTGAGCAGGCAGGGAAACAGAGATGAATGTGATATCAAAGAAGAGTGTGTATGAGATTATGGAAAAGAAGGAAGTATCTTAGACAATAACAAAGAAAGATAAAGAAAACCGAATGAGAATAAAAGCAATGAAATGCTAATGAAAAAGAATGAAAATCTAAAGAAAATAAAGGAAGAGAAAGAAGCGTTGCATTCAGTAAAGGACAAGGCAAATTGAAATGAGAATATAAAGATCAATAAATATTAAAAACTCAATAAAAACATAAGAGAAATAAATAAAAATCGAACAAAAAATAGAAGAGACATTCAAGAAGAAAGAAACAAAAATAAAAAAACAAAAACAAACAGAAAAACGAAAGAAACGTTTCAAAACAAAACATGGAAGTATCTTTCTATATTTCTGAGATGAGGTATTATGTACATTATTTACATTATTCAGACTATTGTCGACATGGCACAGTGGATGAAGGCGTTAGTTAGATCCAGTGACAGGACTCAAAGGGTGTGAGTTCAATACCCGGTTAAGGCAGTGAAGAACTTGGAGAGGGGAATTAACAAGAGATAACTGATAACTTACATCCATGGAACGTGGAACTAGAACAGTTTACCCCAGTGAGCAAAATAAAGGGTTCAGTTCGACATTCCAACCATCTTAAGAAGACCGGAGCGTACAACGGCCGAAATGTTTTAATAAATATTAAAGCGACAACGATGAGGACAATAGTCCGAATAATGTAAATAGTGAAAACATGGAAGGAATGAGAAATGAAATTTTGAAAAACAAAACATTTTAAGGAAGAAATATATAAAATGTGAGATATAAATAAAAGAAAGAAAGAAAAAAGAAAGAAGCTGAGAAATAAAGAAACAAAGAAACACAGAAACAAAGATGTTATAAAATGAAATGGAAGAAAAATAAATGCAATAATGAAGCATCAGAAAAAATACTGAAGAAATATATCTTATTTCACAATGCTGTTCACCCTGTACAAGGCCCGAGAGCTACTCGGGGTAAAGGGTTTACAGAGTAAGAGGCAAAGTCTATGGGAATATATGGGGAATATTATATTTAAACTTAATCTTGAAAAGGTTAAGACTGTAGTGATCGGGGAAGCATCTCCTTGGGAGTCGGTTCCACTGGGCAGTGATTTGTGCTTCTCGAATGGAACTTTTCTCTCACCAAAGGAATGCGAAGAGAATGAGAATGGTTTGCTATAATGTATGTGGCATGGCGGGTCCTAGCCGTGAAGGTTAAGACTGGTGCAACTAAGGAATGTAGTTCATCTGCACGTACCCCCCTAGAGGAGGGAGATACTTGCGACGTCTCGTCTGTGAGAAAGGGGCTGTAGGGTGGAAATATTTCATCGCCTACAAGGACGCGGAGAGACTTTTGGATTCTATCGAGATTGAAAAGTGAAGACTGGTCAGTACTCCATTTTCGGTCCGATCTGGCTCTTGTAAATGGAGAGGATAGCTGGAAGAGTCAGGTCCTTACTGGAGCGTAAAAGGAAACCGACTATTTTCCGAGCATCTTTAGCGATGGCTTGTATGTACGAGTTCCACTTAAGGTCAGGCTGAAAAAAGGCACCGAAGACATGGAATCTCCCTGAGAGAACATCCGTTCATCGTGATTGGTGGAAGTTCTGGTTCCGATTGGCGATGTTGGAATCTCACTAGTTTTCTTTTCAAGGTATTGAATGTGACAGTTTTTCACAAAAGAAAGAAAGAAAGAAAAAAGAAAGAAAAGAAGAAAGAAAAAACGTATTTTAATATAATGCTACTAGCTTTCACTTTAGGAAGATTTGGGCGTAAAAACAGTATGGGGCATTGAAGTGGAACCCATTCCCACGTGGTGGGGGCAGACGTTGTAATAAATAAAGAATAGAACGCGACTGACCTCTGAGTTATACAAGTTGTATTAAACAAAATTACAAATAAGTCATTGCAAATTTAATGGTGTCTTCAACCAAACTTATCTGCTGAAAAAGAGTCGAAGTTTTCGCGATCAATGGACTCTGTGGTGATAACGGTGTAGACCAGGCTGGTTCTGCAAGTGTTCATTTCGTGTGTCTTACCAAGAGTGAATGTTCTTTAAAAAGGTAGAAAAGCGCGCATCAGTTAGCTGATTGGCTAACCTTAAGATGCCAAGGGTAAATAATAATATATCTTATTTCTCATAATAGAGCGGTTTCAGTAGTACAGGATTTAATAAAAAAACAAAAACATTACCAGTGTAACCTAGCGGAATATGAGTCAGTCTTCAAGTAAGTAGCCTTTGTTTTGTTACGACACACAGCAAAAACAAATAGCGTCCTATTTCAAAAGCATTAGAACAGCGAAACGAGGACAAAAATATTACGATGAATCAATTTGAACATAGAGTTACGTGTCAAAAGTCCTAGGGTATTAACATAAAGCAATGGTAGGTGACGCCATCACAGCCTGTCGTGATGAAAATGCCTGGACCTATCTATACCGCTCTGACATTTAGTGAATCAGAGTCCAATATGGGCTAGGATGTTCGTGGTAACGTGGCGTTAATGATCAGAATTTGAATATTGATAACTCGAGGTATCTATTGCGTAGCTAGAAATTAATAGCGTTGGGGAACGGAAAGATGTCATCATTCAACAAAAGAAAAACAAGCCATAAGATTAACAGATTTTAGAGCTTCTTACACACCGGACTTAACACCTTATTTTCTAGATGTGCAGAACATTTTCTGGACATTTTGATATAAAGAATCTTACAATATTATGCTCTACTAAGTATCGAGCACTTTAAAAAAATAAATGGTAAAGAATTGTGGATTGTTAATATGACTGTTTTTTCATTTGTGTATATATATATATATATATATATATATATATATATATATATATATATACACACACACACACACACACACACACACACACACATATATATATATATATATATATATATATATATATATATATATATATATATATATATATATATATAGTGTATCAAAATAATTTTATAAGCATTGGGGTGGATTCCGCACACCAAACCAAGGACAAAACTCCATATAACCATATGTCTTCAAATTCTCTGTTTTGGGGTTATTAAATTTAAAGAAAGTTTACTGTGTATGGCGTTGTGTTGCTGTGTACATTAGGCTACATTTGTTATTCGTTTACGTCTGTGGTCAGTCTGTCTGCAACGTTTAGCGTGTGTAGTAGCGAGTTAACTGCCTAAAAATCGGAGGATATTTATATTGTTAGCAGGCAGTTATGGTTTTTACATGCGGCTGCAATAGTGGTAATGGAGAGGAATCTGCAAGACTCTATGATTGCGTTTCCAACTGAGTTATTCAATATTTGCTGTTGTTTATCGTTGCGTTCCTGAGACAGAATCCGTGGCACAACAAACTATGGATCGAGGAAACCGTGATCATCAAGTACGCCTGACCACGAAGAACAGATTCTATAAAGCTGTCGGAGACGATTCATCTATCAGCAGAATTTAAGTGATCCTAGAATCTCGTTTATCTCAGAGTAACGTATGGAGAGCACTTCAAGAGCAGCTACTGTATCTGTATCGACTGCAACGTGTGCAGGGTCTTTCGCCCTCTGATCACTCAGGACGGGAAAACATTCGCAGATGGTTTATTGGACACACTAACGATGCATTGTGTGTCTTTTCAGTCTTGCTTATGCATGAGGCAAAATTTTGATGAGATGGAATAACAAATTTACACAACCAACATTTGTGGATAGATCGGAATCCCTATAGTACAATACAGGCTAGACACCAGCCTCATTTTAATGTGTAGGCTGGAATTGTAGGTGACTGTCTGGTAGATCCATATCTTCTCCCAGCACGTCTTGCAGGAACAGTCTATAGGATATTTATTTCGAACACACTTCCAAACCTACTAGAGGATGATGGTTCAGATGGAAACGCACAGCACAGGTGTCAACGAAAAATAAATGCAGGATGAAAGTGTAAGAAAATTCGTTTTTCTTTTGTTTATAATTTCTTTTTATATTTTTAATATAATTTCATTGTTCAAGAAAATAAAACTGCGATAGTAAATCAAATACATGTACCCACTAAAAAAAAAGTAAAGAAATATGTGCATATGTGTGTGGGTTTGTGTGCAAATGCTATTGCATCAGTTTAAAAGATGCTGAAATGTAAACATGTAGTTGATTCACAAATACGGACAGTATATTGAGGGCGTGTTCATAACTCATGCTGTTAAGTAATTATGTTACGATTATGGGTTCTATTATTATTAGACAATTTTGCAGTTCGTGGCGCATATCTCAATTGCGTTCCATGTTGAGATTGATACATACGCATACTAGTTTAAATTATTTCTAATGCAACAGCTGCCTTTAAGCATACACACACAGAGATATGTGTGTGCTATGCAATTGAATGACAAAGATTTACAGATTCTGTATAACGTGTTCATCCTCAAAAAGGACTTCATCAGACCAAATTAATGCACTTATTGATCGTGAACGTCACTTATAATTATACACTGCCGGTGATGCGCAGAAGATTCGGGAGTTCTAACATATGAATCTCTAAGTTTTGAAATTTTAAATTTACATTTCTGTAAAAAAATGTATTTTTTCATGTCTAAAATACTTACTGGTAACTCCTGATCTTGGTTCAGCCTACAATATGCAGCTTTTTTAAACCAGAGCTTCTTCCTCTCATCATGATGTCTGACTGAATAACCGAATGTGCACACATTTCTCTGCATTGCTTTCACATGCGCACTTATTATATAAGTGCGCGGCAGAGGGGAACTATTGAAAAATCTACTGTAATATATATATATATATATATATATATATATATATATATATATATATATATATATGTGTGTGTGTGTGTGTGTGTGTGTTTGTGTACATCAACCTTTTATATCGTAACAAAATGCCTGTTAACTATATGCAACACGGAAATATCCTAAAAATATTAATAAATCTAATATATCCACCTCAGATCCGAGTAAAAAATAAAATTAATTATATACTACACTAATTCTATTATATTCAATACACTCGTTCGTAATGATCCCCCCCAGACACACCCACCCACTAACGTGCTGCAGAAAACCAACTTTGTTTATAAATTTAAATATCCTCTAGGAGATTGTATCTCCAAAGTTAAAAATAATATTTATGTTGGACACACTACAACAACGCTGTCACGGTGGCTAAGTTTTCATTTGAATAATACGTCCAACCTCTCTAAAACACTTACAACAACATACCTGTTCTCATTCGCAATTCTGAAACATCCTTGACGAAAATACCTCCATACTTTTTCACGAAAAACACAGACTAAAAATTCTTGAAGCTATTTATGTTAAAAAATTGAAAACAAACCTTAATAAAATTAATTATAAATACTCTACAAATGTTTTAAAATGTGTACTCTAGATAGTTTGTAATGTCGATTTTTTACAGTGTTGTTGGTCATACTCTGACTCAGCTCTCTTCACTCCACATATAAGAAATTTAATGTTCAGATGATCACAACAATTTTCTGTCTTTCACAATAAAGAACACTACAATATTTATCCAGTATTAACCAATACCCTGATGATGACATTGTTCTATGCCGAAAGTACTCGTAAATTAACAAAATAAGTATGAACACGCCGATTTTCTGTCGTTCTTCAATAATGACACAAAAAACATATTCGTGAATATGAAAGGATCCGATCGAAAATAAGTAGACAGAGCATGTCTCAATTATTCAACGAAACATGTGCCATATATATTAATACATGTTACATTAAATAATATAGACAAGTTTTGTCTATTTATTTTAAGTAAGTTCGTTTCATATATATATATATATATATATATATATATATATATATATATATATATATATATATATATATGTAGAGAGAGGGGGAGTAGACGGAGATAGATATATTGACTTAAATGTAATATCTGGAATCTCCAGACGCAAATTATTCCCTATTTTCTTCTTACTTGTACAAAGAAGTTGAAATTATAAGTATTTAGATTGTTTTTATCAGCCATTTTCAGAGAGAACACCTGAACCAATTGACCACAAAGAGTATCTGCTTTTCATATTCTGCTCTCTTGATTTCAATGTCTGGTGGTGGAAATTATTTCTTCAGGTAACTCACCTAATTTGATACGGGACTTACGGCAATATCAAATCGAATCAATGATTCTCATCCGATCACTGAAGTAAAGCAACGTCGAACCTTGATAACTGACCGCTTTAGAAGAATAGGTGCTGTAAGCGATGATTTGCTAGTAGTGTAACGGATAACGTCACGGTATGAGAAACCTGAGGTCCACGTTTAAATTTCAGATCTGCTAATTTTAATAGCTCTGCAATTAAAATCTGTATTTTCTTTATACAATTTTTGTATGGAGCACTTTTTAATACTACTGGTCTATTTCAACTCTGACCAATCACTGTTTTATATTTATACACACACACACACACACACACATATATATATATATTCCAGTAGTTTTTACAAAAGTTTCCCTCTGCAGCGCACTTATATAAAATGCGCGTATGTAAAAGCAATGGAGAGAAATTATGTGCAAATCACCTGGAGAAATGCTATGAATACACCTCTTCTCCTCTACGTTTTGGATTAAATATTAAGACTTGTATAAGAGAATCATTATTATCTCCAAAAATACCTATAATCCAAAAATATATTTCGGCTTTAAAAAATAACCTTAAAAAGGTTGATAAGTTGTTAAAAATCATGTCAATCAATTAATAATTGACTACAGAAAAAAATTCAAGCCCTGTTAAAATTTAAATTTTCATCTTTTTTAACAATCAAATTTAATAATCCAATTTGTCCTCTTTATTTTTGTATCCAAGACTTGATTGTTGAATATCTCTTATATAACTAGATAGATAGATAGATAGATAGATAGATAGATAGATAGATTTGTGGATGGATGAACATAAGAAAGAGATTAAAAGAAGCGAAAGGAAAGAGAGAAACATGTCAATAGAATGACAAATATTCAATGTAAAGAAAATATAAAATATACAAAAGAAAGGAGTTAATGCGACTGGATTTCATTATTGTTCGGCATTCTTTTGAACAGGATGACGTAAAACAAAGACACAAGTAAAAAATACTAATATAAAAATACATGAAACAAAATGGCGCAAATAAAGGCCACTGGATGTCGCGAAAATAAAGCAAAACAAAGACTTTCAATAAACAAACAGGCAAAGAAACAATGAGGCAAACATTAAAAAACAGGAAAATATCAAGCGACGATGCAGCAAAAAAATAAAATGAAGAAATTATTACAAAAGAAACGTCAAAGCATAAAAATCACCTTGAAAGATTTCATTGATTCAAGCAGGAAAATATGAGTGAGAATCGATATTCAAAATAAAAAAAAGAAAATATATTGTAACAAAAAAGAGGTAAAATCATTGGAGTGGAGACTAAAATGTATGTATGTATGTTTTTACTACGTATCCAAGCACTGATTGCACAACTGTCAATATTGGCTATGGATATATGAGTTTTTTTTTGTTTTACCTATCTGAGCATCGAATATAACTATGGGAGATCATGTTATTTGCAGAAGCATTGATACATTTTTGTTTCGGTCAAACATCGTAGCTTACCAGTGACAAAACAGTTCACAGAGATATTTAGCGATGGATCAGTGCACAAGTGGAAATATTTCATGAATATCCGAAAGTAATTAATGCAATGTTCTAATTAGGTTTGCTGATTACACTTTATCCACACCGGTATAGAAAGCCGAGACTAACCACCACCCAGAAGATACCCCCCAGATATGGCGTATTCAAGTCCAGAAGAGCTGCCGGCTTATGGCAGTGGTTAATCCAATTCTTACTTTTTACCCATCCTATTATTTCTTGGAGGAATAGTGGAGTAATCGATAGGGGCTCGTTTTGGGGAATCGGAGATCCGAATTCCAGTCAAGTTCATCACCTTCACTTACATGCTAATAACCTTGGGAAAGCTATGAACCCATCTCTTCTAAACTGTGGGAAATAGCAAGAAAGACTGGGTCCTATAAGCCTTGGGTACCGAACGGTCTAGGAGAAGAAAAATCTGAATTCAAAACCTGCGGAGGGTCATTTGAGGACCTTGTGACCTAATCTGCACCAGGTATTCAGCTATTTCAGAAAGTGTGGTTGGTTCTATACAAGCCTTCACCACTATTATCAAAGATGTTTTCACCTGAAGAAGAAATTACATTCGCTTCGTACTTTGAAGTTTTCGAGTACTTATACAATACGGATTGTGTAAGTTGGGATGACCATAAAAATGTTTGCCTACTCCTCAGGAACTTAGTCACAGCAGAAAATATTAAATTTGTTAACTATATTTTACCTAAGAAATTCAGCGACTTGAAATTTAAAGAAGCGGTTCAATCATTAACAGAACTCTTCAGTTCAAAAACAACACTGTTCCACAAGCGTTGGAAATGTATGAATCTCACCCGCAAAGAAGACGACGATTATTCTACTTTCGCGAGTGTAGTCAATAAACACTGCGATGACTTCAAATTGGCAGACAAAAAAATTTGTAAAAATTACCAAGTCCGACGCACCAGAGAGTCGTAACATCAGGAAATATATTGAAGTGCAAGTATTTAACAAAAATATAAGGCTACAGCTTGATTCGGGTTCAGATTTATCCATAATTAATTATCAAACATGCAAAAAACTGGGTAAGCCGACTTTGTTAAGAACGAACCGAATAACTAAAAGTGTAACCGACGACCCTATTAAGTTTATGGGCGAATTTATAACGAACGTGTCATTTAAAGGTAAAACTTTAAAACTAAAAAATTATATTATGAAGAATACGGGTAATTTGTTCGGGACTGATTGGTTAGAACAGTTTCAAATTTGGGATATGCCTATTAACTCATTATGTCAAAAAGTCGAAAATTTGACTGACGAAAAAGAAAAAGTTGAAAGGTAAACTAGAAAAAAAAAATTCCCACGTTTTCAGTGGAGGACTAAGAAAATGCACAAAAATGTCTGCTAAATTTGAGTTAAAGCCAGAAAAAAACGAAACGTTCCATTTGCCTCGTTAAATCAAATTGACGGGGAGTTGAATCGACTTGAGAAAATGGGAGTTCTGGCAAGGGTTGAATATCGTGAATGGCGTCTCCCACAGTTATATATATAAAAAAATAGAATAATGTATATACCGAACGTAATAAGATGAGGACGAGAGCGAAGTTGTAAAGTAAGAATAGACGTTTCTTGTTGGTTTTTAATATTAATGCCGTACATTCTAGATATATATTTTGACTGACCGCGCCTGTAGGGGTGCGTACGACTGACAAGGGAATGTTTGATTAACTTAAAGCTAGCCAGATATTTTCTGTAATTATGATCTGATCAACCGCGGGAACCAAACATTGGTGATATACGGAGATAGATAGATAGATAGATAGATAGATAGATAGATGAGTCTGTGCATATTTCGTTATTATTTGTCAAAGTTCTAGGATCAGTTACAGCTGAATATTTAATCTTTCCCAGATGAGCCCTCCTGTTGCAGTGATGGAAATTTCTCTGATCCGTTATTAATATGTTAACAATAACATCATTGGTCTTCTTTCTTCTCTCATCAAATAAATTCCTTGCCTCTTTATGACTTCATGCCACCTTCCCAAAATTGTTTATTCCTTTGAAAAAAAATAATTGACGATTTACATGAAAGTTTCGGCTCATTTTCTTGTCAATTTTAAGCTAAATTAATTATATTTTTATATTTTATTTATTTGGTATTATTTAATAAAATATTTTATATTTGTTTACTCCTATTTGCTATGATATTATTTAATAAAGTTTTCATTATTTCAATCTGATTTTATTATTTATGTTCTTACATCTTTATATTCATGATTATTTTACTCTTCATAAAATTTAATATTATTTTATTATAATTAATTATATTCTCTGAAACTATTTAATATAATTTTATTATAGTATTTTTTTTATAGTAACTTATTTTAATCTTATTATATTACGAAATTACAATTTTAGTTTAACCGTGTCTATAATAAATTCTTAATATGATTTTTAAATAGAAACCGAAATCAATGATGCCTGTGTTATTTGCCTAAATCGATGTTCAAATTATAATAAATAAGACAATTAAATATATAATAAAATAATGCTACCATAAAAATATTATAATGAATAATTTTCTGAATAATACATGACAATAATGTGTAATTATAATAACGATAATTTAATAAAATGCACAGGCTAAATAAACACTTCAGTCGACCTATCATAGCGATGAGTAGAATTTTAGCGACTTTGATTAAAAAAGAAAAACGGTCTAAATTATCACCTCCATAATACAGACGTGAGTGCACGAGTACAGGGGTCAGCAACCTACGGCACGCGTACCGCACGTGGCACGCCAAGCAAATTCCAATGTCACGCAGCCGGATATGACATCACGAAGTTCGAATCAATAACTACTACACTGCAAAGAAGATATTTAGCTGTTTGAATTTAATATTGAAATATATAATAAAATATACTAAGGTATATATACTATACATTACTATATAAAATATATTGAAGAACAGGTATATTGACTATTGCTTGTATAAAAATACGTATGCTGCTGGCACATTGAATGATTTTAAAAGTCGGCAAAATTTTGCTGACCCCTGCACTGGTAAATTATGCAAGAGACCCTGGTCTAATGGATTAAAATATTCATTTATACAGGGTGTCCATAAGGTTCGTGTGCACTTTAAAAATTTATAACTTTATTTGTATTTGCGATAGAAATAATCTGTAAAAAATGTTATAAAGTTTAATGTGCCTAGTTTTAAGTATAGCTAAAATAACTAATGTGATTTCAGGCGTTACTGTAAATCAGTTGGCAAATGTTTTCCGTGAAGTGCAAAATCGTATTACCCTTTGTATTGCTCATGATGGATGACATGTGGAAACTTAAATAAAATTTCAATAAAACCTTAAAAAATATAGATGTACTTCTTTCTAATCCTTTTTACAAATTATTTCTATCGCAAATACAAATAAAGTTAAAATTTTTAAAAGTGCACAGGAACTTTATGGACACACTGTATTAGACTTGTAGCACTGAGATTCACTTCAATGACCATGATAATAATATCTACGTGCAACGTGATGGCGTTTCCATGGGTTCAGCATTTAGTAATTTCTGCATGGCTAACCTTGAAAATAAGAAATTTAATACCAGTAAAAGCTCTCCAGCTATCTAAGATATGTAGATGATATTCTCTTAGTTAAAAACATAAAGGAAATACGTGAGCTACAAAACACTTCCTAAAACCTACGTTCTTCAATTCACATATGAATTTAACAATACTAAAGAAATTCCTTTTCTTGATGTATTAATAGACACTAATAATGATAGAATTAATAGCTCCCTATATAAAAACTAACTTTATGGACACCCTGTATATAAGTGATTCCGTGGGAGTCCTGAGTTCAATTCTTAGGTCAGGTGGTGAGAAGAATTCCTACACTTGTGTTCAGTGAAAGAAATACACAAAGTGCATAAAGGAAAATAGAGTGGAGAGTATTAATTGTTAAGTTGTTTTCCATGCAATGAAACGGAAATAATAAAAATTTAGACGTGTTAAACTGAATAAAGGGGGGTCAGTACAAAATTCCTAGTAGACTAATACATAAGATGAATGTCACCTGAAGACGGCCAAATATGATAATAGCCAAAGCATTGAGAATATAAGAAATAAGATCAATTAAAACGTAGACGTAGAATATACTTATTTTATAATAATCTGATTTATTGTTATACTAGCTTAAAGGCCGCCCTATCAAATATGAGTGCGCTATGGAAGAGAGGTTTATTCTCCCATTTGCGTTTGCCCTAATAGTAGCATTATTATATCCATGATATACTAACACCGTATTTCACAGACGGAACGGAATAATGGAAAGCAAAAAAGAAATGACAAACATGCTTTATTCTGAGAGGGGTTTATACCGCTACCTCAAACTGAAAATTATATATGACTATGTACAAATGTACGCCCACGGACACAAACCACATATATCTACACAACATGCAGGGTGAAAGGATAATGAAAAGATGAGGTCTTACATATGATATGGATATTCTTCTGTGTTTCTAGAGAAGCCATATATTCTCAAAGAGAAAACGGTGTCATGGGCTTGTAAGCTGCATCACGTGGTAGCTGGCTGACCTAGGCAGAAGCCTAGGAAGGACGAACAACTCTTGTATTTTGTCTCTACGAAGCTGACTGTCAGACTGCCACTTTTGTAACTGCATGAAGTGATGTCCCTAAGCGGCTGTCACATGTGAATTTATCTCGACCAAAGAGATATAATCGTCTTTGTATCTCTGCACATGTATGTATTTCCCTCTGCTAGATCCACACCTGATATTTTAACCATCATTATTCCCAGAATCAGCGAGGAGCTATACAATAAATTCACAACGAGTATCATCGCCCTATATATATCAAAGGCCTTTGTCAATGTGTGGCATCAAGAACTGCTACGGACACTACAGGTATTGAATCTCTGAAAGGGTTTTCTCAATTATCAAATACTTCCGAATCCTTGAAGTTCATTATCACATCAATTTCCAGGCATTGAATGTGACCAGCCAGTTTTTCTCCACCTGCGCTGTTAGAACGAGGTCAAAGGATAGATTAGCTGCCAGTTCCTCATCGTTCCCTCTTCGGTTCTATTCTCTTTTTCTTCTATATTAATGATCCGCCTACTAACATACCCAGATCCTATTGAATATCTCCTTTGGGAAAGGTATGAATCCTCTTCTTCTTCCTCCATCTATGGGTAAATAGCAGAACCAATAGTAAATACCAGAAGATGGCAGATCATCTCTTCTCTGATCTAACTTAGGTAGGTTCAATTGCAGGAAGGACTGGCTTGTAAAATTTAATAAGCCCAAATCCAAACTGGTAAGTTTCTCCCATCACCGAACAGACTCTGAAGTTTCATTTATCATGATGGATCTGTGTTCTTTTAAGGTGGCTACTTGCCTTGAATGCCAGTTTGGAGTCAAGTGTACCCTTGACCTCAAGAGGAATTCATATATACGACATATTGCGGAAGATACTGGAAAAAGGGTGATATACTTTAGCTTTACAAGAAATAGGTTATAATCAAAATGGAGTACTGCTGCATAGGATGAAGATGCCCAGTCTTCACTTGCCTGTCTTGATAGAGTTCAAAAGCCTCTACCCAGACGTATGAGAGTTGAATAATTTTTCCCAGCCTACAACTCATTTCCCAAAGAGGAATCATCGCAAGCCTCTCGAAACTCGATCGCTATTTCCATGGATGCCAAGCTGTATTCCCTAGTTCTACCAGCCTGCACCATCGCAATTGGGGCCCACCATGCCATGTACACAAGAATCTATCATCATCATTCCGTTCATATTACATTAGTAACGAGTAAATACCACTTGGATAGCTTTTTCCAAGAATTGCTGATCTGTAGAACTGACTGTCGGCGAGATGTTTCCCCAATCAATACAATCTGAACTTCTTCAATCTTGGTGTTGACTGTTTTCCTTCTTACATGACCATATCAACTTTACTTCTTGGCTTTTCTTACGAACATACAACACGACAAAATACCATAGAAAGATTTTTCGGTATAGGAACGCCAACTGGGACATCTTCAGATCTTACATGGCAGAAGCTCCACTCTCAGACTTATTCAAGCATGCTACCCCCAAAACAGCCGCTCACATCTCGGAATGGATTCTTTCGGGTATGGAGAGGTTTATACGACAGGAAAAATTCTACCAAAAAGCGGACATCACTGTTTGGTGCACCTCCAAAACTCGAAATAATCGGAGCCTGTCAGCTGATCTATCCTTTGACCTCGTTCTAACAGCGCAGGTGGAGAAAAACTGGCTGGTCACATTCGACGCCTGGAAAACAAAGCCAGGGACGTTCTATCACCATCACCGAGCGGTAGATCCTGAATCTTCGACTATCGCGATGAACGGATGTTCTCTGAGGGAGGCCAGACTCATGCCTTAAGCGCCTATTGGGACATAAGCTCAAACCAGACCTCAGGTGAAACGTGTACATCGCTGAATATTTGGGAAAATGGTCAGTTCCCTGTACTGCTCCAGTAAGTACCTGACACGCCCTGGTATCTTCTACCTTTACAAGACTCAGATTAATGCGAAAATGGAGTACTTCTACTATATATGTGCAGGATAATCCCAATCTTTACTCTTCATTATTGATAAGGTTCAAAACCATCCCTGCGTCCTTGTGGGTGATGAATTATTTTTCATCTTACAACTCCATTCTCACAGACGAAATATTGCAAGCCTCTCGCTGCTTTATTGCTATTTTAATGGAAAGGGCGGAGACAAAGATCAGCCATACCATATTCGTTGTAACGAACCACCCTTCGCAGTCCATTGGTTCCTCTTGGGCAGCTTCTTCCGACGAAATACTACTTCGTGGAACCGACTCTTAAGAGGATACTTCTCCGATCATTACAATATTAACCTGTTCAAATCTTGGGTTAACTGTCACCTACCCACCAATCATCGTAATCTGTGATTCGTATTCTATAACCTTCTACCTCAAGTGGCTCTTGGGCCTTGTAGGTTGTGAACACTATTGTAAAAAATCCTCTATCTTGAGTTGCCATTTGCCCTTGTATTGGGTGAACATTATAATGCAAAAGAAAAAGAAAAAATTAAATGTGACAGCTGAAATGTTTTGGACGTATAGTTAGGAGGATGTGTTGGAGAATTTGTCACTCAGAAGACACGCCGAAGTGAAAATCAACAGAGGCTGACAGCTGGTCACCTCTATGACTCGCTTTTGTGAATAGGCGGTGGGGAATTTAAGAAAGGTAAAAGAACAAACGTTACTAAGTTTTGCGAGGGTGTGATGGAGAGCCATGAACACCCATATATTGAAGTGGCACTGCATAACTGCCCAACTAAATATGTGTAATTCCAGCAAATATTTTGCATATGTATAACAGAGGATGAAAATGATATGATGGTCTCGTCTCTACTAAAATAGGTCACACTATATCAAGAACGTTCAAATCTAAGCTAGTCTTCCGCATTTTGGTGAGTGTCAGTTCCTAGCTTTCCATTAATGATTGCTGTATATGTCTCTCGTATTTTTTAAGCGTTTCACCCCAAGCAAGGCGGGAAGCCACTAGCACGCAAGGGGTCACAGAGAGTTGGAGCGAGAGCAGATAGGAGTGATAGAGGAACGGATGAAGAGAAGGATATGGGATAGATCAGGGCATCTGGAAACGTCGATTGACATTACATTTGAATAGTTGGATATTATAGCTATCAGAGAAACAGGGAGAGGGGAGGGAGTTCCGCGAGAGGTGCGAGACATGAAGCTATTGGAGCTACATTTAACAGTTTCGACAGTGAAAGGGTGTGAACGAGATGCCAGCCTAGAAGAACGCTTAAATTCATGACGTTTGGGAACCAGCTCCTCGGAGCAGTTACCATGAAAGTATTTGTAAATATTCCCTTTGTATAAAGTTAACAGTTACACCTAAGCCTTTCGCACAGATCACATCTATAAATCGATCACAATTTTTTCTCTCAATTTTTATTCTTTAAATTTTCGACTAATACACGGATTTCGCATAAGGAAAATGAAAGAAACAAAACGTAGAAAACAAAGATGCAAAATAATGAGTGGGGGTTGAAGCTGGGGATGATATAAAACAGGGTTTCCCAAACTAGGCGATATCGACCACCGGCGGGCGATTTCAACTGTTGTGTGGTCGACGAGCAACTGAACAGAAAATGGTGGACGATTGGAAATTATAGTGGGCGATATAGGATTTTGACTATTAAAAAATAAAAATATTCAAACTAGATATGCAAAGAACCTACATTTAAAAACAAAACAAAACAAGAGGCTAAATAGCAACAACTGGATCACATCCTGAGATAAGATATAAATATACCCGCAAACAACGAATATTTGGGGATTTTCTATTGTTTTGAGAAGGACCATTAACATGTAAATAGTTATTCAAACTAAATAACAATTTTTCGGATATAAATCAGATAAGGAAGACCAAAAATAACATTGACAGTAAAATTAAAAAGTGGCATAAGGATAATCTTTAATATATATATATATATATATATATATATATATATATATATATATATATACTTTTCTATCACATTGTGGAATTTATCAAGGTAGGAAAATTGCCCGCCATAACATAATTTACCCATCACGATATGTTTTTGAATATTTACTGATGACTATACTGGTGGGCTATGGAGAAATTTTTTGTGTGAAAGTAGGCGTTGACGAAAAAAAGAAAGGTTGCTAAACCCATAATATAAACCAACAATGACCCCATCTCTTAAGCCCAAATCATGAACCAGCAGTATTTTTAGTGATTGTAGTTATTGACATGAAGCCGAGTTCCTGGTGGTCGAATGTAGCTATAATAACCTAATCATTGTTCTAATGATAATATTGTTCTCAGTGATAGTTTTGATGCTCATCGTACTTTTGGAGTTTTTTTTAGTTAAAATCATTAATTAATTCCTGGCCATGACTCAAACTATCGTTTGACAATGTATTTCAGTGTTTTGAATACGTTGTTGTTGTTGGAGATTCAATCGCGGTTATGTCTACAGATTTGATTTCCCTATTCATTTATGATAATGATGACAATGGTAATGTCTATAATAGTCAGAAAATACTCACTATAATGTTAGTAGAACAGTAACAGCGATATCAGCTGAAGGAACGTTGCGATTACTTTTGATTAGAAAACGTGGAATAAAACAGTCGAGATCGGGAGAAGAAGTTCCCATTAAGCCGACTATAATAATTGAAAGGTTTTGATCTAAAACTCCGTCTATCCACGGTGGTGGGCGTCGCATATGTCAGGAAGGCAAAATATTGAGACGAAATGAAAGAGAGTTATTAAAGTGAAGGGAGAAATATAAAGAAAATGGTGGTGTGTGGTTGGTGAAACGATTACTGATATTAGTCTAAGGGTCCGCGGGATAAAGTAATATAAAACAAAAGTCACTCCTTTCTTTACAGCAGTGCTTCCAAATTCAAAGAATAGTGTAGCTAACTCTGTTTTATATTAAGACATTTGTAGTATCCGCGTCTCCAACACATTTTTTTATGCTATCGAGAAATACAGACATTTTTCTATGCATTTTGAATAAATTAAAAATATCAAAATCAAAATACAAATTTGAAAAAAATAAATCATAGCACAATACCAAATGCAATGCGAAATCAATTAAAAAAATATTAAGCATAAAAACGTGTAAACAGGAAAACATGCCAGATTAGGAACGCACTTCTTCCCCACTCTCATGTTTAGCACCGGTGTCCCACAGGAATGTGTATTCGTCTCACTCCTTTACACCATATGCGCTTTTGATTGGTGGTGTAATGGTTAGCAAGCTTTTCTCGCTAGAACAATTACGACCGAGTAGCGAGTTCGATCCTCACTGGGTGCCCCCTACTTTCGGCCTTGTGCCACATCTAAGCTATGCTTGGAAAATCACTATACGCTTTTGATTGTGCAATCCTACCAACACGATTATTAAGTTTGAGGACAAAACTATTGTGTATAGATTCATTTAGATGGTAATGAGGCCGACTACAAGCTAATAAAAATAATAAAAAAAAGATTGGCTGAACGGAGCTCGGACAATTTTTCTTTAAACATCTTAGACAAACGAGCTTATTTCGGAGAAATGCACCAGTACCTCTCTCTTTGGTTATCGGGGGGATTTACGCGACGTGGGTAGGATAGAATTAAGTTTCTGGTCACGTCTATTGCAGAAGATTCATGGACTAGTAATAACATAACATTAGTCACGAAACCGCAGAAGTGATTCTTAGTATTCTTAGAAAAAATAATTTACAAACGGAGCTGCTGATGTCATTCTACCGCTGCTCGATGGTATGCCAGCTGTTCGGCAGCGGACAAGAGAGTCCTCCATTGGATTATAGATGCTGCACAGAAAATAATCGACTGATCGCTGCCGTCCTTGGACATTTCTAATTTTCGTTATCGCAGCAAAGGAGAAAACATAATGAAAGCCAGCACGCATCTCGGGTACGACTTGATTAGACGGTTACCCTCAGGACGATGTTTTAGTTCTATTGGCTCCAGGGAAAAGCTTCAGAGACAGCTTTTATCTTTAGGCGCTGCGTTAATTGAACACTGGCGCACACTGACACTTTTCAACGTATTTTAAACGTTATTACTTTTAATTTGAGTGTGTGCGCGCGTGTATAAGTGTGTGTGAGTGCGCGTGCGCGTGTGTCTGTTTTAGTGCACTATTGGACCATTGTCCAGTTTCATTGTGCATAGCAAGGTGACAAGAAAAATATGTGCCTGTTGGATCATAAAACTATTAACATGGTGTCTGAGAAAATGGTTGGTTCCGTGTACCAATGTAGAAAGCTTTATATTGACATGAATCAGCACAGCCCAAAAATGGATTACTCCTGCCATGTCTGGATTCCAACTGCCAAATCCTTACTCTCCAGCCTTGACACATTTCAATAATGTTTACATCATTTTGCGGGCGATTTTTCATCCCACTACCTCCTTTCTCACAGACGAAACATTGCTAACCTCCCGCAAAACTATAACTATTTTCATTTTACATTTTTTATTTCCAACAGATGGCATCTTCACAGTTAAGACTAGGGACCTCCACTTTTTGGGCATAAATTTTCGATACCTATAGTTTAAAATTAAATTTTAGAAATGAAAAATCTTTCTTGAATATTTCATTTTAGCGTTAATTGAAAGTTTAATAATTAAATTTATTATTTCCATTAAGTAAAATATTCTGGTTTATTTCATATAGAAATGATATAGATTGGAATGTCAAATTCAATTTTGATTTCTTAAAATTTTCTTAAAAGCGGCCATTTTCTTAATTTTAAGAAATTTGTAAACAAAACAAGTTTTTCTATTTTAAAATTCATTTTAAAAAAATAAATATATATTTCTGACACGTTGTTTTAGTAAAATTAGAAAATGTAAAGTTAAAATAATCTGATTTGAAATAAATATTACTTACTTATAGCATAAAAAAATATACAACCTATTATTAACGATTGGTGTTAATCTGATCCAACGTTTGATGGATTGCTGATAGACGAGGCGAAGACAGCTACTATGGATGGCTCAATTGTCAAAATTCTAAGTGAATGCATATTTCTGGTTTTTAACTACCTAGTAATTTTTACAAATGAACATAATTTCCGCAATTATTTAATATTTTATTGACTTTTATTTACCTTTCGAAGATGCAAAAATAAAAAAATTAAAATACTATAAAATTGTCTTCAATTAATTTTATAATTTAATAACAAATGAAATACCATGATTACTGAAGTATGCCCCACACTAACGTAAATACATAAAATAAAAATATTTAGCGAAATAGTAATTGAAAAAGTTAAAACTTAGTTTTTGCTTTAATGTTTGATAGAAATTTTGAAAACCTGTTGAAACGTAACTGAAGCGACATAATAAAAAGACCCAACTTTAAGATCATAATAATGGCAATTTCAGTCTACCGTACATGAAAATAATGAATGTATTAAGTAAAAAAATACAAAATAAAAATTATTTTAAAAATAAAATAGCACAACTAAGTTGATTAATCCTTTCAATTTTGGATTTTTAAATTTTGTTTTCACTTCCTTACTATATCACATCCAGGAAATAGCCTAATACAGAGTTTTACATGATTTTAAACTATTATAAATTATTATAATTAAAAAGATTTTCAAAATGAAAAAAATCTTGTAAAACTTCATTATTCATCATGGAAAAATTTATTTCTTCAGACAATAATATCCTTAATATTACTTATTTACAAAAGCAATTAAAAGCTTTTAGAATTAAGTAATGTCATAGTTTTATTGGATTCATTATTTTTCAATTCAGAGCAGATATTCAGTTAGATTAGCTCAAATTTGAAAAAAAAAGTAGGTGACTTACAATCTCCAAAGACTCCTACTTTTAATAAAAAAAAACATTACAGGTAATAGAAAGGTTTTGTGCGAAATTTCATGAAATTAATTAAGTGGGGGGTAACATATTTAAAAAAAATATATATTTCACCAAAATGTTCTAAAAAAAGTATTTAAAAAATACTTTCATTCATTTGTGAATAAGTCCTGAAAATTTTATTAAAATCGGATAATTACTTGATTTTTACAAAAATTTCAAAATCAATGTGTTTTCAACGGAAAAAAAGCGCAGAAAAACCAATGTTATTTTCATATCACCGCGATGACGTAAACAAAAGAAGATTTTAACCAAAATTTCGAACGTGTTAGAAAGGATTAAAAAATTTCAAAAAATAATTAAAAATACTTTGGTCTTTCAATAACATGAGCATTTTGACGATAAATCTTTATTTTCGTTAAGTTTGTAGCATTTTTCATTACGCTATCTGTTTTCCCGCAAAAAAAACGGAGGTGTCTAGTTAAGACTCATTCTACTTTACCTTCATTTCACAGAAGGAACTTCCACTCAGACATCTTCTTTCTTACATTGTGGAACAAACTCCCGAGTTGATGCTTCCCCGATCACTACGCTCTTAACACCTTCAGATCTAAGGTCGGCTGTTATCTATCCTAAATATCCTTATTATATGCACTTCTTCCTTCTTTTATGCACTTAGAACAACTTGCTTCCATCAACCTTTAATCTGAGTGATTCTTCGTCTTATATTAGGCTAACAATAGTATAAAAACACTTTTGAAATATTACTGCGACTATTAACCTCATTATATTTCTGGATATCACAAGGTTCAGCTGATCTGGTTTGAAGCTTTCCTCAAATGTGTAATCGGGAAAGAAAAAAAACCTATTTGTTCGAGTAGTGTCTACTATTCTTCCATTTTACAACTGAACATAATTAAACAACTAACCCGAGAAGAATAAAGATAATTTGACCAAATTCTAGGATAATATTTTATCACAATGTTTCCAACTGTACTAAGGTTTTGTTTAACATCTTTAAAATGGTCATTTTATGTTCATCATTATTAAGTAATCGGTGAAATCATACTAAATATTAAACCGAGTGTGTTTGTATATTCATTGGATGTAATGTATATAAGTTCATTGTTACCAGGACAAAGGTGTAACGATTTCCCATGTAATGAAGACGCTCTCGGATAATTTCAAATAATTCATTCTAGTGACAATGTCGTTTCCTCATAGTAATGTATGTTGTTAATATTGCATACGCTAATAATAAATCCTGGGAGGTCATCTAATTCCCTAAGAAACATTTCGATGCACCGGTGAATAAATCGGATGAGATAACATTTAATTTTGTACACTTCTCTTTATATTGATATACTTCATTTATTCGCTGTCTATTTACATACATGTTGTTTTTTCACAATAGTGTTTGAGGATATAGTCGTATATCCTTTCTCTTCTAACGGCAGTGACTATGTAAGAAATGGTTATTCTCCCATTTCTAAATCCCCCATTATGGGCATTAATATATCCGGGATATAATAACACTGTAATTCACAGACGGAACAAAATGACAGAAAGGAAAAAAGGATTGACAAGCATGCTTTATTCTCAGGGAGACCTTTACATCAATAAGACATACACAAAACTATATATACATATATACACGTGTCAAGAATAATATATCACATATATCTTCAGAGCAAAATAGAGTTTAAAAAGAACAAAAAGAAAGGGTCTTACATATAATTTGGAGATACTCCTATGTCTGGAGTAGCTATGTTTAAGACTCCAGATTCAAACGGGCCGGATTTATCTACGATGTCACATACGAGTATATTTTTCACGATGGTGAAACAGCGAGGCCTGGGTTTTTCCAAATTGATGCCTGTCATTCGGAGTTCCTTTATATATCTGGAATGATATATTCCCAAAGGGAAAGG
The DNA here is from genome assembly GCA_964036315.1 of Acanthosepion esculentum. Lineage (NCBI taxonomy): Eukaryota > Metazoa > Mollusca > Cephalopoda > Sepiida > Sepiidae > Acanthosepion > Acanthosepion esculentum. The sequence goes on from OZ038480.1 coordinate 135,379,186, forward strand.
GCACCATGAAATTGCAAACTGCTGGGAAAGGCAGATTTAGCCTCAACCTGGGTCATTTGGCTCTGTCTAAGAAAGTTTCCCGAGACTGATGATATTATAAATGATCGTAATACGACATATTTTAAATTGGAATTCTCATGGCATATGTAATATAAAAATATATCCGTAAATATTTACCAATGTCATTTAAATAATACCAATTTTATTGTAAAAGCATTGATTTGCATAATATAGTCTGACATAATGTTCATTCAATAAAAATAATTTTTATATGAAATAATCTGAAAATATAAAATAAATCACTTCCGGTAATAAGAAATAAGGGCAAAAGAAAAGAAAGAATTAAACATCATTTGATTTTTGATTTTTTGAAATTAGAAAATGATGAACAAAATAAAATGTTTTGTATCCTCTCTAGTCAGCCACCTCGTTTATCCGAAATGGGCACGAAAATTAACGTACAACCATTGCTCATGTTGATTACAATGTAAAATAAATAATATTATGCTACTTTTCCACATAGTAACCCTCGATTTGGCATGGTTTGTCCCAACGAGACGTAAGCTCATCCTTTACAAACGTGGTGTTAGACAAGTGGAATGATAATTGCTCTTCGGCGAGAGTAGCAGCAGCATCACAGACATACATACAGAGAGTTATCGAGCAAGAGAACAGGTGTGAGAAAAGATATTGGTACAGAAAAATCGTAATGGATATGGAGATCGTATATAGTGTGTTAAGTATGTGTATATATCGCTATAGGCGAATGACTTGGGACCGCTCTTTGCACTAAATGACTAGTAATTAATCTCCCATTAAGTTAAGATGCTCAAACCATTTTTAATATGAATATATTAAATAATATATTTTGATATATATCTTAGATGAAAAATCAATCCTTGTGATATCAAAATATATATAACTACTATTAACTTAGTCTAAATACATCAATCCTTATTATGAACAAATAAAACAGACGTTACAAATATAATTCACTAACAAACTTCACATAATGAATTCAAAAAATAACTTAGATTTATCATTTATTATAACACTATTTAAAGTTCTAACTGAATAATCATTAATATCGCCGGGGCTCAATAATGCTTCTATGTTTTGGTGGCGTTGTGTGTGAATTCACCTGTCCTTTGAGAGATTGCATCCCCAACATTAATAATGAAAAAAGTAAAACAAAAACCAATTAAATACTTACATTGATCTCAGAAGCAACTCACTTTCTCGTGGGTTAACTTGTCACTTGTCGAAACTTGCATTTCACGTCCATATCGATCATCATGTAATGAGCAAAAAATAACTATTAATAAAAGAAAAAAAATATTAGTAGATTGTTGTGGGGCAGACCCCTTTTACACAAGATGGACTCGTACAAAGTATACTTATACTGACAGAGAGAATACCTGCAAGTTGAGATACGTTGAGTCGGGGTGAGAGATACGGAGACAGTACACAGGGTGTTCACAGAGAGTTATACGAGAGCCCAGCGAGAGAGATAATTACGGCTTCACTTACAGAGACTTGTACATGTACTTTCTACTAACCGGCATTCCTGGACTACTAATCTTCACTTCAAGTCTGTATTCTTACGTTTAATACACTTATTTTTCTATCTCAATTACTGGCGTTGTTTATATATTTGTGAAGGATTCCATTCCCGGAATCCACAACATAGATAATTTCAGAATATTATACAGCATTCGCTGCAATGAAAGTCTCAAATACTCGAATTTATTGTTATACATATGAAATTAATACTCTAATTTATTTATGAAGATCTTCAACAAACTATAAATGTACAAGGATCTTGTAGTTGGCGACCTCAAATTGATTGGAAAAGGTTCGGATAGACTTATTGAAGGGATTCCTGTTAGGCCAAGCATTAAAGAAATGTAAAAAATTGTACTAAAAAATACAGCGCACAACTTACGAAAAACTTATGTAGAATGTGTGTTCTCATAGGTTTTTTTAATTTATACTTTTTTACTAAAATGATCAGTGGAAAATGTCATGTAGCCGCTTATGACCTTGGGTCTCTGTCTACGACCCGGAAGAAAATGTGTATACAACAGAAATCAAAGGAAATTATAAAAATGATAATAATAAGAAGAATGGTATAAAATATTTGATACATTCATTTTCCAATATTATTAAACACGGTGTAACCATGCTAGAAATGACGTCAGTTCTATGATATATGTCTATTTGTATTTGAAATGATGCGTTCCCAAAAATGGCAATATATTTCAAACAAAAAATTCTTATCTACCACATTGACAACATTTTCTTCTAGATAATGAAATTAATAAAGCATACACCAAACGAAAACATGAACTCTGGACAGATTATCAAGATCTTATTATACTTATAAAATGACCTGTATATGTTCTCCTTGATTCTGTTTTGTTATTCATCACAACCTGGCAAAAAGAAAGAAAAAAATCACAAACGGTAAATATGAAACAAAGACTAAGAAAATCGATTACTCGATCGGTTTCGAAAAAGACAAAAAACGGGAAAGCTTCTACTAAAAAAAAGACAATTATTGCAAAATCTACCTTCTAGGAAAAGAGGAAAAACGAACAATAGAGCGAAGGAGATTGCGAATAGGAATAATGTAAAAAAATAACAATATAAAATAATATAAATACATAAAAATATAATAAAATAATCAATAACAATAAATAAAACCACACAAAATAAATACGTAAAAATCACAATAGAAGTCATATGAAAATGAACTCGGCAACGCCTTGACAAAGAGGGAGACACGCACGTTTATATGACGCATAATATAAACGTATGTACCTTCTAAAAATCGACACGGGTCCATATAGATTGAACACAGAAATGAAAAATAGAAGGACAGGTGACAAAATCTCAAACGCAGAATATATTGCTATGGTATCAATGGTAATGATAATAATAGCCGTTTTCTTCTAAGGAAACGTTCGGGATTCATTGACTGAGCACCCAATGCTGTCCGTTGAAATTTACAAAATAATTCTTTTAAAACAGTTTTTTCAGGAAAATAGGAGTCTCAAGTTCAGTAGATGTTATGGATTACTCTGACTAGAAATACTTTTTTTATATTTTAACAGACGGCCAATACAATCTAATGCTGAGGCATTAAAATAACTTGAAATTGTTTTGAATTTAATTAAATAAATAAAATCACATTTTCCATTCAATAAATATGAAGTTTAATGAATCAAGTTATTTCTGCTTTGGCGTGCACCATCCCTTATGTATATGGGCGACAAATGCTCTCAACAACTTCATATCTTTTTAGCTCTTAGGGAAATTTTTCTATTTACTATACCAATAATTCCTTGTTCTACCATGCATTTGCACAAGCTAGATAGGTTGCACGATGTTTCCATTTCTATCTATCTTGCTTCCAGCATATTCTGTAAATGTCAAATTCTCCGAACCCTCTTTTCGCGTTATATCTCCCAATAATTTCAACTTTCTCTTTCTGATTCTATGTATAAGTGCCGTTTGTATTCCCATTTTTTTAAACTTTCTAATTATTCTCATTTTCTGTCCTTGGAATTTACAGCACTCTTCTGTAAAACTATATCTCCTTCGCCTCAACTCTCCACTTCATCTGTGAGAAAATCGTCTAGAAATTAATGTCATATACGAAGAATGATATTACACAGAAGTCAGCTCTTTTAACATTTTTAAAATGTTAATATTTAAAATTTCTTAATATATTGTATTGCTTTTAAAAGCAACTGTTGTTATTTTCGTTTTTTTTTTACATATGTGTGAAAGTACGTGCGATACCCTGCATTTATCAGCCGCTAACCAGGGGAGATAACACAGTTTTGGTGGCTAAGGATGAACTGTCACCCATGGTGTCGCCAGCAGCTATTGTCACCGGACAGGGTATTGTTTTTGTGCAAACCTGTCAGTTTGTTGCGATTTCTTTTTACAACAGCGAGTCAGATTTTCAGAGTTGTGTTAAGAACGTTTGCTTTTGAACGTTAACCAATACTCAACGCGCACATAGCGACCGTTATTAGTGACTTATAATGGAAGATATACAGATGCGTTTCACGTCGGAAGTAGCATTGTATCGCGAGCATGGTTTTAGTTAACTTCGGATGCCCGGGTCACATTTTCCATCATTTCTTATAACATTTCGTACATAGTTAAATTTGTGTACTTGCTTGATTTCGATCTTTTCCATTTTTACCTCGCTTTCATGAACTTTTCCTCTTGTTAACAAACACAGAATCGTCTTGTTACAATTCATGGTCAATATTTTATCCTCGTCCTCCATTACTACATTGTTCAGGAATTCATGTAATTTTCTTTTTGTGTCTACCACCCGCAATGGTGTAGTCTTCTTATATGAAGTTTGTTAAGACTGTGTGTCCATCATTACTTATAATCTCACCTGAAGACTCCACTGCAAACTGAGCACAAACTGTGCCGTCAGATAAGCTCATTATATACTGGTAGATTTCGATAATTCGCACATCTCTGCATAATTAACATTTTTTCATAAAGTAGAAAGGTGTTACTCACACAGACACAGCTCTATCTCTCTTTCTCTCTCTCTCATATATATATATATATATATATATATATATATATATATATATATATATATATATATGCAATTTTGCTTGTCTGGAGATCGCAAAGAGCGTGAAACCCAGGGTCACAAACTCACATCAATCCAACTATATATATATATATATATATATATATATATATATATATATATATATATATATATATATATATATATATATATCACAGTTATATAGCATGTTTGTCTTTGTAATTTACCCTTGAAAGTAATGTAAAAAAATTAGAAATTACTTGAGTTAAAAAATACTATGGCGCCTTCCTTGACCAATTTCATCTTAACACCAAGAAACTGATTAGACAACTGGAGAGGGTCCGTATAAAAATAAAATGTACGAGATAATTTCTTATTCAAGTATATCTTAAGCACTTTACAAAGTAAATGAAAAAATAAAAATAAAAGGAAGTATTTTCATGACTCATATTACACACTTTTAATTTATAAATCTTAATTTATGTTCGAAAATTACTCATTGCATAGACAGAAATGATCTTTTACGGAGATCACTTCAGTTCACGAACTTAATCTGGTTCTGGAATTCATCGACATGCCCACTCATAGTGTAAGGCCAGTTTAAAAGTGAAGATCGCACATAGGTTCAAAAATCGATCTTCCTATGTGTCAGTGAATGTTGGACAAATTCTTCACAGATGAAGAAGCGATTTGACACAACAGAAATGTGGTTATACAGAAGGATACTGAGAACTACTGTTTTAAAGATAATATAAATTAAACGTACACTTCTACTTACAACAAGAAGAGATAATCGAAATTTCTAGGTATATAATGTGGAAATTGTGTTTGGGGATTTAATACACGCAAGATATATTGAAGGTGAGACAGACTGTGTAAAATGTGAATATCCTACTTAAATAGTTTGTGTAAATATTTGATAGGGCAGCGATTAGGAGGAGTAGCAAAATGATGAAATTTACTCTGAACTAAAATGCACAGGAAGTTGTGCAGAGTCTTACGACCTGAAGGGATAAAGCAAGTAGAAGATCTATGGCTCTTTTCAGGGATTTTCATGCACTAGATTAGAATAATCCTAATCCTTTTCCATGGGACCGGTATTTCATAGGCAGACGACCCTAGTTATATTGGGCATAAAAGTTAATATGTGCCTAAGTCAAACGTAATCTGCTAAGGAATAGAAAACGTTTAAGGGAAATGAAACATTTTAAACTGATGTTTATCCAGTTCAAGGCCAGAGAGCTACCCAAGTAGAAGGTTACTGAATGGTGTTATTGTGTGAGCGTAAAAGTGGAGGTTGGAATTGCTGTTATGTAGAATATATAAGGGGTAACCATATAACTGAAATTTTTCAAACTGTATTTGTCGTGAAAACATCATTTCGAGTGAGACTATTGCACAGAGTAGCCGTTTTTTCTGCATGAAACTTCCTTCCTAAAGGATTCCGAAGAGAATGGGGATGATTCATCTCCGTGTACGAGACGTGGCGGGTCTTGGGTGCAAAGCTTAGGATCGGGGGAACTAAGGAATGTAGCTAACTAGAAAGTGTGTTAGGGAAGCGTCGATGCTTTTTGAGTTTTTTCGATACAGTAAGGACTAGGCAGCTCCAGCCCAGATACGGCAGCCATATTCTAGTTTTGGTCTGATCTGGATCCTATAAATGTGGAGCATAGCAGTAGGAATCGCGTACTTACTGGAGCGGTAAAAGGAACCGGATATTTTTCCAGCATCTTTAGTGATTGGTCTTACATTCTGCATGGAGTTGCAATTGCTGTTCAAGGCTAGCTGTCACCTCGAGAAAACTATCATCCATCATGACAGGTGAATGTTTAGAGTCTGCTTGGTGACGGTGGAACGTTACTAGTTTGATTTGGGGGATATTGAATGTTACAAGACAATCCTCACCCCATTCAGCCGACAGTGTTCCGTCAAGGGAGAGATCAGCTGCCACATTCTAGTCATCCAGTTTCTTGGAGGTGCACCTACAAACTGCTGTATCTAATTATAAGCGAGAAACGAGTTCCTTTCCTGGCAAAAGCACTGCAGGTGGGCGAAATGTGAAAACATTGTTCGAAGCCAATGGACCAAAGCTAACGTATGAGGGTGTCGTAACTCACTAGGTAATATAATGTTTTTGCTTCAACGTGTTATAGAGGAAACAAAAACACAGTTGCTGATTTTACTTTGAGGAAATTGTGGACGAAAAATCGAAGACTAAGAACACACTTTGTAAACGACAAAAGATAACGTTTCAGACAACATACATTGTCTATTACGTGTCAGATATTAGACTATATATATATCTATATATATATATCTATATATATATATATATATATATAAATAAATAAATAAATAAATGTCTGTATGTATGTATGTATGTATGTATGTAAAAGAATATATCGTAATAGGAGTTATTTGTTATACGACTACTGCTCAACAAAATAATGCTGGTGATTTGAGGGAATATCTCATTACGCAATCTCCAGCAATGACCACCAGTCATTTATCATTTCACTCTAAGGAAGACAATAAAGCCACTAAAACGTCAGATTTATCTGATAACGTTGATGAAAATTAGGAATAAAGTAGTTGCAAGGAAAGAGCGCCAAGGAACATCCACATTAATGTAAACATATATAAAAGAGTGGAAGTTCAAGATTTGAGATTTGGTAAAAAAAAATAGAATTACATTTTAAAGAATTGTCCAGAAAAACCATAAGCTTTCAAATTTTGAACAAGACCATCATGACCTGTCAAACGCCTTCGAGATATATAAAACAACATCCTGAGCTTCACCATCCTTATAGAATGCTTGACATATTCTTTCAGCAATAATTATTAAGACATCAACAGTTGACCTAGAAAAAGGAAAACCATATTGTTTGTCTGAAAGGAAACCCTGAGATAGTTAAGCAATTCGGAGTTGATTGGGTCCTCTACGACTTTATGAAAAACAGGTAGAAAACTAATAGTTCGCTAGTTAGTAAGATAAGATCTTTCGCCTGAGATCTTAAAACGACTTAGAGGATATCCACAAAGCAAGAAATCATGAAATAGCAAGGCATTTATTCTCGTGTTTAGCGATGTCAGGAGCACATTTATCGAGGATTTTAACCGGGATTACCTCAAGTCCGTAGGTTTTGTGGGGATCCAGTTAAGCGATAAAGCGTAAACCGTGGACATAGCTACCAGTGGTCGTCATATTTCTACGAGGAATCTCAAAGTTACTCCAAATGAATCAAGTGGAGAATGAAAGAATCATCCGCGGACTCAAAAGACGATTCTCTTGCCATTGAAAGATTTGAACATCAAGTCCAAGTATATGTATCGTATAATCTGTTGGAAAACGAGCATGATAGCGTTGAACAGAGAATACTCTGTAGGAATAGAAGAGTTTAAATTACAAACGATTAATTAATTAATTAATTAGAACGATTCACGTGAAAAGATTCTACGCTATAGAAATTGATACGAATACCACGTATATTGAAAATGAAAGGTTGTGGAGAGTAAGTGATTTTATGCTTACGTTTTTGCTTACTTCTTTCTTTAATTGTATCTGGAAATCTAAAAATATGGCTCATGGGGACATCAATAACTCCAGTTGTAATTGGACCATCCGATTGATTGGAAAAAAGACTCATCGCCTTAAATAAATCCAAAACATTGTACTCCTAAGTACAGATCACACATTGTAAAGAGATTTATCAATGTAAAATCTGTTATATCTTAGTTTTTTTTTTTTTTCAAATACGAAAATATAATGGGGCGATTTCTGACCTTAGTTCTCTAGTTGGGACCCGGAAGGAAATGATTAAACAATAGAAATCCAAGTAAATAATAATAAGAACACGCAAAATATGGTTTTCATGACACGTTTTATTAATTAATTGGAGGTGTTACCATGTACATGTCTTGGTGAATGAAGAAAGTATTCCATTCAGTAACGCAGATTTGCCTGTCTCTTACGTTCTGACGATCTGTGCAACTTTATGATCAGGAGGACATCTTTGCTCTGATTTGTTTTTACGTATGAAGGTTGAGGAAACAAGCTGAGTTCACCAGCAAAGATATAAATTGCTTTTATGGAAACCTACCATCATATCGCCGATATTTAAATATGAAGACTGAATGTCATGATGAGGATATTAAGATTGCATAAACACCAGATCATAATGAAAAAAAAACAGAGATACACACAAATCATTGTGAAGATAATTGTGAAAGTTTTGAAGCGTTCGAAAGACATGATCTTAGTCGTTAACAAGCCTGCATTATAACGAGTCTAAAACACATTAAACCAAATTATTTTACGAAAAATAAGAATATTATACAAGAAGCTAAGGAAGAAATCATGAGACATATAAGTCAGACACAAAATATTGAAATGGAGGTTCGAGAACAAATACCAAAATTAAAACCAATGTAGCAGAATATCAAAACTTCGGAAGGGGGTGTTATGGGAACTTAACCATAATATTAATAGACTGTTCCGTACCTCATAAATACTGCGCCTCAAGAGGAAGCAGCAGTGAGACACAGAGTCAGTGTGAGTCAGTCAAAGACAGAGTCGCGTCAAACGATTACTGTAAGACATTGGAATAGTGATACTGGTCAAGACAACATAGTTCTCTCTAACCTGACCTGATTGTTATTACTAACACTTCTACTTCTTTTGTACATATTCTGTTTGTAATATATCTGTGTTATTCCATACCTGTGTTCAAGTTATTCTTCATTGGTTCTACCTTGAACCATCACCGTGGTACAGGGAACCTGGACCATAACAATATCAAAACTATTAAACTCTAGAATGCGACACTCAAATTTTTTTCTCTCTAAAGTAGACCCACATATAAGTTTCAATGAAGCAGTATATGCATCGGCAATAGCAGCAACTAACAAAGTAACAAACAAAGTAAAAAAGCCACTCTCACAGACATAAAGATTCACTTTGGAAAGGGAAAATAAAGAAATTGAACAACTTAGCAGAGAATTGTAAGTACTCGATGAATTGGCAAGAGGAACAAATATAAGAACTAGAAAAGGCAGTAAAGTCAAAAGAAAATACAAAATTATGAATAAAAAGTCTTATCATCTAAAGAAGAAATAAGTCAAACAATACAACTGAAGGCACAATTAATCCGACTCTATTAAATGATATTAATATTCTACAGACAGAAAAAAATCTTTCAAACCAATGCGAAGAAATTTTACAGAGAAATAGGCAAACAAAAAATCGAAGTGACAACACCACGCCAAAAAGAAGGAAGGGGTTATACAGTTCTGGGAAAATATGGGCTTGCCCTAAAGAACATAACAAAGAAGCAGAACAGATTAAGCAAGAGGCAGACCGGATGAAAAATAAACCAGAACAAACATAGCCGGAAATCACAGAAGTGGATATTGAATGTCCACTGAAAAAACATACAACTGGAAATTTCCAGAAATAGATAAATTTCCAAAATTTTTCTTCTACAATCTAAATAAAGCACAAAATAAATAACCAAAGAACTTCAAGAAATGATCAATGATTCTACTAAAATTACACCATTGGTAACCAAATGCATTACCTTCCCTCTCAAATGTCCCAAAAGAATACAGACAAATATCGTAACACTATTTACAAAATATTGACATGTATTCTAACAAAACAGATTTCTTCCATCATGACATACAACCACTTGAACAAAAATGGTGCAAACGTGGCTGTTACGTATATAAAGAACAAATGCTAATTAATATGATGACCTTTGAAATTTGCTTCAAGACAAAGAAAAATCTCAGTATTTCCTGGTTAGATTACCGTA
>OZ038480.1:135392092-135397092 GCA_964036315.1 Acanthosepion esculentum
TATATATATATATAATTCATGCGGGATTGCTTAAATGTTTCACTCTTTGAAACTGAAACACATCTGCTACTTTTTTATTTATTGTATTTCCTTATTTTATAATTGTGTTGTGCGTTCACGTGCGCGTGTGTTGCGCCCCATGGCAGGTGTGACCGGAATCGCTCAAGTGGCTGGCATACATTGTGCGAATATAAGAGGGAGGCCTAAATCCACTTTGCTTGATTACAGCTGACTGAAGAGAAGACAACGAATGCATACATTTTTATGGCAGTTCATTTCCGCATTCATCATTGTTGTCATAGAAACAGAATAACGTTTCAGGTCTTACATGATTTTGACATAGAAGTTAAATTTTAGGCAACAGTTTGAGTCGACGTAAAAAGTCAGAATTTCGAGGTTACTTTTCTTGTTCATTTAAGCTAAGTTTAGTAAATACATATTATAATGTAGGTACCAACACTAATTCACTAAAAATGGGTACACCATTATGATAAAAATGCCCCAAAACTTGATAAAACAAAAGTTCTATCGTCAAACCTTTGGTATTTTCAGGAGGAAAGATCAAAGTATTTTTGATTATATAATTATAATATTATAATCCTTTTTATAACGTTCAAAAATTCCGTTGAATATTTGTTTTTCTTGCGGTGTGGGTGGAAAGATTAGTATAGGAAATTTTAGCATCATTTTTTCGGTGAAAAGCACATTGCTTTGGGAATTCCTGCAAGAATCAAATAATAATCGAATTTTAATGAAACTTCTGGACTTAATTCACAAATAAATGAAATTATTTTTAAAAATTATTTTTATAGAAAATCTTTATAAAAATATTTTTCCTACATCTATTAGCGCCACCCCAACACACCAACACACATTTAATTTTATAAAATTCGAGAAATTAAATTTTCACACTTTAATATTTACATTAGTTACATGCAGTACACCATAGATAACATTAATCATAAAACTAAAATTTCTAAAATTTCCGTTTTAATAAAGCAGAAATACCAGTTACCGAAAATCGACTGTGAATTGTAAAATAAAAAAATACAATAAAACTAAATCATTATTTAATTAGAAGAGATTTTAATTGCTTATATGAATAAGATACGTTAAGGACGCTAAGATCTGAAGAAAAAAGTTCCTTGATGAATAATTAATTTTTACAAATTTTTTATACAATTTTAATTAGAATACTTTATCAAGTTTCAAATCTTTTAAATTTATGCATTACTTTGACCTTAGGTGATACTGATCTTTGACTTTAGGTGATATTGTTATTAATCAAATAATATTCCCTAATCATAAACCGAAGAGCTTAGTACAAATCATTAAATACCAATATTTTAAAAAAAATGTTATTATTTTGTATGTACAACAATGCCGACTTTTGTATATATGAATATTCATACACAGCATTATGAGAAAATAACACCGATAACCATAATAAATTTAAAGTCAAATAATCTAAATCCAATTAGATTACAGAGAATATTTTGCTAAGTTTTGAAGATTAATTAGTAGTTCAAAATTATATAAAAAGTCACATTATATTCTTCAAATATTTTTTCATATATAGCCACCATAGAAAAACATTAGATAAATATCCATTTGTCTACCAAGAGGTCAACTTTTCAACATCGTCAATATGCAGCTACCGCTGTAATAAAAATGCAATTCGGCGATATTTTAAACATAAAGTAAATGATATTTGTTTCAAATCAAACTAATTATACTTTCCATCAGCTAATATTACTCAAATAAAGTTTCAGAAAAGTAGATTATATTTTTGGAAGATTTTGTAATAATGTGAATTACGTCACCAAATGAACCTTACAAATGGCGATGAAATCAGTTTTGTTTTTGCAAAATCACTCCTTCAAGTCAATTTAAATTAGTTTTGATATAGAGCAAAGTATTTTGCTTGGAACTATTAAATACAATCTATCAGCCTGAAACTAAAATAAAATCTTCAAGAAAGATTTTTTCATTTTAAAAAATGAATATTACTCCTTACGTATCGTGGAGATACCTACTGTAAAATGATGATAAATAAAGGAAATGCTGATCCAATCTATATGTAGCTACCATTTTGTCGCCATTGAGAGAAATCATTGTTCTTGTAGAAGAAATTTCCGGAATTTAAATATAAATATAACATACTTGTTATTCTCTACTCTCTCTTTGGCCAGATTGGTCACCAACTTTGGTTAAAAAAAGGTAAAAATCTGAAATTGTACAATACGGATTATCTCCTCTATAAAGTAAATCCACTCAGTACTTAAATCCTAATTTACACACAATGGATCGGCTCCATCAAATCCCGAGTAAACCAAGAAACAAATTTAAGATTGGTTTATATAATTAGATATTAACATAGGTTGATTTGTGTACTTTATCATGCGCCAGATTTTGGCCGATCCATTCTTGATAATTCAACAGAAAATGGCGGCAGAAATACTATAGTCATTTTCCGAATAAATAAGATCTAAATCATACAGCTGTTTCCCCAGAACTGTTACTGCGTAAGACAGATTCCCGAGAGGATGCTTCCCTGACCACTGCAATCTTAACCACTTCCAGTCCAGACTTAACCAATATATATATATATATATATATATATATATATATATATATATATATATATATATATATATATATATATATATATATGTATATCCTACCTATTCTCATACACTTCTTACCACCTCATTTTCCTCCCTTAAAATAATCTCATTCAGTATCCCTCTACTTTGATAGTCCTTGGGTGAACTAAAGTAAAAAGTAATTTTAAAGAAATCTTAGATGTGCCTTTGAATAGAACTCACCATTTTCCTGTTTGAATCAGCGAACAGCGTTTAAAATTTTAATGTTATATTCCAAACTTATGAAAATAATTTCCATATGAACCTCTGAAAAAGATCGACATCAGTGTGTATTTAATAACTTATCTTTCTCGACAAGAAAGAAAAGTCAATTTTAAGTAATCCAATTTTATTGCCATATCTCTTCAATATTGAGGCGATCATGACTCTTACAGTTTCCTTTTCTTTATTGCCTCTGTATTACCAATGCATACTTGGTAAATATGGCGGGGTAATTTCCCGTTGCGTTCTCTACGGTTTCCCGTCAAAAAATTTCCATCTCTTACACTACTTGACACCGAAGTTAAGAGAGGTCAGACTATCGTGCTATTTAATCCCTTACTTGAAAAAAAAAAGATAGATTCATGCCTTTCCTAAGGCAATTTTGTGTAAGTGAACGTAACAGATTAACTCGTAATTTGCTGTTGGCAGACTGAATGATTTTAAAACCCTAATAGTTTGCAAAATGTTGCCGACCCCTGCATTACACTATCCACAAATTGAACAATGTTGTCACTGGCGAGGAAAACAGATTTATCATTTTGAATCGAAGGAAATCATTGCCGATCGGTGAAGAAAAAAAAATTCAAAATCACAAGTTAAACGAAATTAACTGAAAAAAAAACTATATTTAATAACGAAAGTTAAGATCCTATTGAGCAAAAAAGAATCATTTAAATAAGAAAGAATATTTTTCTGGATAGTTCAGTATTTACAGTATTTTTTTGGTGAAAAAAAATACATATCTTTAAATTGCAAATGCGATGAACCAATAAATTAACGAAGGAAAGTTCTTCTTAATACATGTCATCTTTAGTTACCCACTTCTTTTTTACACAGAATACAAATTCTCTACTCAGCAAATCCCCCCATTTCAAAATAACCAAATATTTCACAATACACAATTTATCTGAAACAATATTCCATCATAAGAAGTCAAGGAGACGATATTTATGGTTGAATAATACTGTTATATATTTATATAACTTTTTAAAAAAATGTTAGCTATATTTTGCCTCAGTCACTGCCTTAACGCGTTTCCTGGTTGACTGAGTACGCATTTATTCAAATGCGTTTTAAACTTTAAATAAAGAACAAAAATAAAACTTCGTTGATTTACGCCGTAAAAGAACTGATATTCCGACAGTTTATGAAGAAAACTCAACTCTGCTGAATTTAAGAGCACATGAAAGAAAGAATCGAGACAAGGAAGGAAAGTCTGGAACTACGCGACTGACAGACACAAACAAAATCTGGCTGGGAAAAGAGTGCAAACAAACAAATGCGCTGGTAGATTTTAGCTTTTAAATTCTCGTAAGCTACGCGTTTAGGCTTGCGCTGTCGACTGGGCCTTATTTATTACGAATCCTTGGACATGCTTCAGTGTACAATCCGCCCAGATTGAAACTTTTATCTTATGTTCTTATTATTCTTTCTTCTTTCCTTTTTCACATCACAGATGTTTCGGGGTATAAATCATAAATTCGCCCCTGACTCTCGTTGGCAGTCGATCTGTGAGCTTTTGCCTCTTTCGCGCCGAAGAACGAAGGTTCAATGATCGGCTCAGGATACTTCACAAGTAAGCAACTAGCGCTGTAGACAGAAAAGGGAACACAATTAGTTTTATGGCACAGTTTTACTCGCAGCTGCTGTAAAACCTAGTGAAAAAGAGAAAAGCCGAGAGTCATAAAATAATTAACTCTACTCGGGGTTATCTGTGAAGGTCTGAGGGTCAGGGAACGGCCGTTGACACCTTCAACCAGTTGCTTGCGGTGACTACAGACCGTGTATCCGCTGTGTAAAACTAGAGAGACCTGTCAGTGTGATTAAGTGACTACTCCATCAGAATCATTCATTGATGTACGGACAGATATATTTCTGGAGCACACTGGAACAGTCTAGAAGAACGTTATAGAAAGAACAAGAAATCGAAGAATTGTAACTACGTGGAAATGCTGTAAGATATCAAATAATTCAAATCTCGGTCTGGAAAAGAAGTTTGTTGCTCATTAGATCAAATTTTGAAGAGGTGAACCGGACATGAATTTTTATTATGTCGATGTAACATTATTGATTGGTGGGTAAAATAATGTGATTGCTGACGTTTCAGAATGCAAATACTAACTTCGTCCTAAA
>OZ038480.1:135402092-135467092 GCA_964036315.1 Acanthosepion esculentum
AAAAGTGTTGTGAGCGACTGGCTGAAACATCAGTCCAAAGATTTTTACGCTGGGGAATATGGAAGCTTGTGCACAGATGGGAAAAGTGTGTGACATTGCTGGGAGACTACGTTGAAATTTTTAAAAAAAAGTAAGATTTTATCTGTATTAGAAGTTCTTATACCGAAAAATTCAACTTATTTATTGAATGACCCTCGTAGTTCGAAATTATTTCTTTATGCTTGTTTACATTTTATAATCTGACATTATTTCGCCTTAAGGCTTGAATTCACAAGTCAGTAGATATAAATTTACATTGTTGAAATTTACATCTTCTTAAAGAGAGTGAATGATGCAAAAGGATGAAAGAGAGAGAGTGTGCGAAAATTAGAGAGTGAGAAAGAAAGAGAGTAATGATTGAACGAATGAATATTAAGTCTCTTCAATACGCAAGCCGGTAGACATAAATTTATACGGATCATTTATCATTTAGAATAGGGACATCTACTAAAACATATGTATCCAATAAATATAATATTTAAAATAATGAAAAATAAATATATATGTACAACTGATGTCATTTAATTTCAAAATATTTATCACTCATCGGAATTTAAATTACTCCTGAGAAAATAATCATTGCTCTAGACTTCTATTGAGCAACAATTTACAAAAAGCGGCAATTAGAAATTTATAAAATAAATAAATGAGGTTGCTGTGTAGGGGGGGATGAGGTTAAAAGATGAAAAATGTTTTTACGAGGACTTTCTAAAAAGAAAATAAAAAAATAATTGCATTGATTTGTGTATATGTACTGATTTTTTTTATAAATTCCGACGATTATTTGATTTTTACAAGAATTTAAAAGCATTAAACGTGGCACGTGGAACTAGAACAGTCTACCCCAGTGAGCGAAATAAAGGGTTCAGTTCAACATTTCAACCACCTGTAGAAGGTCGGAGCGTACAACGGTCGAAACGTTGTAATAAATATGGCGACAAAGATGAGGACAATAGTCCGAATAATGTAAATAATATACATAAGACCTCATCTCAGAAAATATAGACAGAATTTCCAATCAATCTGTTTTTCAAAGAAAAAGCCGTTTATATTTCCTATACTAAACTTTGGAGGCAAGAAAAATAAGAAGTTAAATTAAAATTTCGAAAGTTCTAAACAAGTTCAAAGAACATAATCCCAGAATTATTTGATCTTTCGTCTTAGTATAAACATTTTGATGATTAAACTTTGCCTTAAGTTTGGCGCATTCTTTCATCCTGGAATGAGTATTATTATTATTATTATTATTATATATATATATATATATATATATATATATATATATATATATATATATATATATATATATATATATATTTTAGAATTGGACATTGTCCGACAATTTATTTAAAGACATTTATATTATGTTTAACGTTCTTTTTATAGATACAGGCCGGTAAATGTTATTTAATACTGTTTATTATAAAACAGAGCATTTGCTTAAATACTTGTATCTATAAAAAGAACGTTAAACATAATATAAATGTCTTTAAATATATATATATATATATATATATATATATATATATATATGTATATATATATGTATATATATATATGCATATATATATGTATATATAAATATGTATATTTATATGCATATATATGTATATATATGTATGTGTATATATATATATATTAATACATGTTTCATTAAATAATATAGATAAGTGTTGTCTATATATTTTATGTAAGTCTTTTTCATATAGTCTGATAATCTTTATATATGTATATATAAATATGTATATTTATATGCATGTATATGTATATGTATATATATGTATGTATATATATATGTATATATATATATATATATGTATATATATATATTTATATATATATATGTATATATATATACATATATATATATCCATATATATATACATACATATATATATGTATATATATATATGTATATATGTATATATGTATATGTATATATATGTATATATATATATATATATATATATATATATATATATATATATGTGTGTGTGTATATATATATATAATTATTATTACTATTATTATTATTATTATTATTACATACATATAGATATTATATTAATATAATTAATATTTTCGTTTGGAAGGAAATTATCGTATATATCTCTAGCGCAAAAAGTAGGTTTATTTAATTAATTAAATATTTCGTCTTCAAGCAGCATCAAATACAAATGAGATCTTTATACACATTCATGAAAACCTGATAAGTGGGAATAGTTCTTTTTTTCACGCGCATCGGTCGAACCATCTTAAGAACTGCGCACAACTTTGTCGCATTCAAAAATATTCGTCTGCTTAGAAGAGGACACAAAAGATGCCCTGCTGACACACGCGATGCGGGATAAAGAATTTAATCTGAGGCAAGAAAAAAATACTGAATTTTTTTCTTATTACTATTTTCCTTTTTTTCCTTTTTAAATCGTCACGGTTGAATAACTGTATTCAATTCTGTTGACGAGTTTCTCCTTTTTACTCTCGTAGTTTTGCGCTCCACCCGCCGATGGCATATGCTTATCATTTAGAATTCGACTATCATTCATCTTCATAATTATTTCGTCGTGCTCTTTCCAATTCTCGAACGCAGGAAGAGAAAAAAGGGAAAAAAATAAACACAATGCAAATTATTGATAAGAAAAATGTAAAGAATAATTTTAAGCAATAGGATAAAACAAAGCTTAATACATATGCAAGGATTAAGGAAAAATGAAAAAAAAAAACTTTAAATAGTTTTAAATAATGATACAAAATAAAAAACGAACAAAAAATATTAAACTTTGCAGTAACATATGATAAAGACAAAATATTCAGCATTCCAACCAAAAAGTCCCTAAATAGAAAATTTCAAAGAAATCGAATATATAAAAGTAAAATAGAAAAAAAAACACGTTAAGATAAAAATGAATTAAATAAATAAAAAATAGAAAATAAATTAAATAAATTAATAAATAAAAATTTACGTCGAATTTTAAGAAAAGAAATAATATAAAATTGTGTCTGTGTATAAATTGCGTAATAGCAAAGAAAATTTTGCATCGAAATAGTTGATGTCAAAAATGTCTCAATAATCTTGAAAGCAAAGATCAGATGAACGAGAAATAAAATTAACGATGTTATCGATTTGTAGAAGTGCTGAGTGACAAAAGGAAATGTAAAAGAAACTCTGTCGTGAAGGTTTTATTGTGTCAACGACTTTAATATTCAGAAGGGTAAATAGGGTCTGAATTGGAAGGTGGAGTGAAATACGCACAAAGATTTGATTCTAAAGAGAGTGAATGATGCAAATGTTAAAAGAGAGAATGGGAGAAAGAGGAGAGTAAAGATTGAAGGAAAAATGAACGAAGAAATGAATGAAGAAGAATATGTAGGAGTGAGACCAGTAGAAAGAAAGAAAAAAGAAAGAAAGACAGAAGGGAAATTACAAGTGTAACAGTTGACCAATGAGGAGAAAAGAAATAAAAGGCAAGAATTTGAAAAATGAATGTAAGAAAATAATAAAAACAAAATGAAGTAAAAAAGAAAGAATTTAAGGAGGAAAATAGGAAAAATGGACCAGAAACGAAGAAAAGGTGTTCAGTATTATTATCATTATTATTATTGTTTTTATTTTCTTTCATATCTGGCCTTTCACATTTCTTTCCGAGTCCCGCCCAGGGATCTAAACTTAGAAATGGTATCATGACACTTTCCACTGCAAAAAAAAAATAGATAGATAAAGCCCTTCGTAAAGTGTGGGCTGTACTTGTCAGAATAATTTTTTGTATCTCTTTGAGGCATGGACTTCCAGGGATCCCTTCAATCAGCCTACTGGAATCTTTTAAGGCTCCAACTACAACCGGGATTGTTGATGTTCCCATGTGCCACATTTTTGAGATTTCTATTTCAAGGTCCTTGTATTTTGACAGCTTTTCGAATATCTTCAAAGATACATTGCAGGCTGCAGGGACTGCCATATCAATAATGAAGCATTTTTTTGGTTTGTGATCTTTAATAACAATGTCTGGGCGGTTGTCTTTGATTGTTCTGTCAGTTTGTATTGTGTAGTCCCATAGAATTGTAACAGGTCCTATCTCCGTAACCGGGTCTGTGTGGTGTTCATACCAGTTTCTTTCAGTTTCCTTCCCGTAGAATTTGTAAATTTTCCAGTGCAGATATTGGCCCAATCTGTAATGCCTGTTTTTATATTCAGTGGGTGCCAATAACGTGCAACCTGACACAAGATGATCAATGATTTCTGGATATTTATCACAGAATCTGCATTTTGGGCTAACACAATATTTTAGTATATGTGCTTGATAATTCCTAGTTAACAAGCATTGGTCCTGTGCAGCTTTCAACCCTGCACTACGTAGCCACTGATGGGTGCGGTTTTTGTCTACGTCAGCTTGTTTGGTACGGGCAGAGTATTGGCCTTGAAGCGGTTTTATCTTGTTTCTGTATCTTATCGGTTGCATCTGTCTTTGCTTTCTTTTTTAAGTATTTTGCAGCTTCAGCCGGGTTACCGTGTTGTACTTGTATTTCTGCGCCCATTTGAAACTCCTTATTATTATTATTATTATTATTATTTAAGGGAAGACATTGATTTAAGAAAAAAATCAAAAGAAAAAGCGTGATGTCATGAAACTGAAACGTGCTTAATATGACGATGATCTTGTCCCTCTTGGAATTTTCCATCAGTTCATTAGTTACTAAGAGGATTTAATAAAACAGCTTAGTATAAATCTGGAATTCTTTTCTCATTCTGTTCAAACCTCTGGAAAGAAAATTCGTAATTTGTATACGTAACTATCCTCACTAGTGTCCTCATCTTTGCTGCTATATTTATTACAACGTTTCGGCCGTTGTACGCTCCGGCCTTCTTCAGGCGGTTGGAATGTCCAACTGAATATTTTATTTCGCTCACTGGGGTAGACTGTTCTAGTTCCACGTGCCATGTTTAATGGATGTCAGTTATCAGTTATCTCCTGTTAATTCCCCTCTCCAAGTTCTCCACTGCCTTAACCGGTTATTGAACTCACACTTTTTGGGTTATGTCACTGGATCTAAGTAACGCCTTTATCCACTGTGCCGAAACGTTGTGATAAATATGGCGACAAAGATGAGGACAATAGTCCGAATAAGGTAAATAGTTTACATAATACCTCATCTCAGAAATATAGACAGATACTGAAAGGCCGAAACGTTGTAATAAATATGGCGACAAAGATGAGGACAATAGTCCGAATAATGTAAATAGTGTACATAATACCTCATCTCAGAAATATAAACAGATACTGAAACTGGATCTAAGTAACGCCTTTATCCACTGTGCCGAAACGTTTTAATAAATATGGCGACAAAGATGAGGACAATAGTCCAAATAATGTAAATAGTGTACATAATATCTCATCTCAGAAATATAGACAGATACTGAAAGGCCGAAACGTTGTGATAAATATGGTGACAAAGATGAGGACAATAGTCCGAATAATGTAAATAGTGTACATAATACCTCATCTAAGAAATATAGACAGATACTGAAAGGCCGAAACGTTGTGATAAATATGGTGACAAAGATGAGGACAATAGATACTGAAAGGCCGAAACGTTTTAATAAATATGGCGACAAAGATGAGGACAAACGTCCGAATAATGTAAATAGTGTACATAATATCTCATCTCAGAAATATAGACAGTAACTCTCCTCATATGATGACTTTTCATTCATTTCGACACATTGATTTCGAGTACAGTTTTATTTTATTTTCATTACAAGACAAATAGCGTTCGTACAAAGACGTATTATTTTTTGTAGATTTATATATTTTTATACTTGAAACATTTTTTTAATATAACTTGAAGAAGACAGACATACTGTCGAAATATTGCTTAATATTTTCAAACAATGTGTTTCTCATTTATTTTTATTTTCTTAAATTGCGCTCTTTTTTTAAATGTTGAAAAATACTGGCAGAGTTTCGTCAATAATTTGTTTAATAATAATAATGATAATTATCATAACAAGAAAGGACTGGATGATACACTTTGTCAAACAACACGAAAACAGAAAGAAAAATATTCAATCATGAAAGAAGGTTGTAAATACAAACGAGATTTACATTTATTAGATTCTGTAGAAAACCAACGCAGAACCCAAAACCCAATTGTCGCAGCAGAAATTATGAAAAAGAAATCCAAGGATAAAGCTCTTGAACAGATAAAACTACTCTGGCAAGACAAACCTCTGCATAGTCAATATCCAGAACTTGTTTATAAAGCCAATGTTAGTAAAGGTAACACTCATCGACGGTTACGAGCATCAGGATTAAAGGCTGAAGCGGAAGGCTTTATTATTGCAACGCAAAACCAGTCTTTTCACTATGAACTTTCAGGCGACTATCATACATAATAGTGTGGATCCAAAAAGCAGCTTCTGTGACAAATATCAGGAAACTATAGAACATCTAATCTCAGGATGCGCTGTACATGCGCCAAAATTAATATAAAAATCGTCACGATAGACTTGAGCAATACTCACACTGAACAAGGTGCAAACACGTTGGAAAAGATGTTGATAAACACTGGTATGAACATCACCTAGGAGCGGCTACAGAAATTCTATGGGGTTACATCATCTTTACAGACAGGATGATTAAAGCAAATAGGCTGGACATAACTGTCAAAAACAAAAATGAAAATACTTTTCTACTAATTGATATGGCTTGCGCAGTGGACTGTAACATAACAAAGGATTTTTTAAAAATATCAAAGTATAAGGACGTGGGAAATCGATATATAAAATATGTGGAAATTGAAAACAAAAAGAATATCAATAGTAGTAGGTGCACTTGGAATGATAACGAAAAGAAACACTACAGCACAAAAAAATCCCAGGAAAGCAAAGCTTAAGAGCAATAAAAACAGTGACTTGATAAGTAAAGCCCACACACTAAGTCATATGTTGTCCATGTATTGCTAGTGATGTCATGCAAGTTAGAAAAAAATCGTGAAATGTAGCCATAAAAACAAACCATTACCTGCGTTAGGCGATCACGTATACTTGATAGGTTGTGTGACTATCGTAGAAGTTGAAGTATAATGATGACAATAATAATAATAATAATAATAATAATAATAATAATAATAATAATAACAGTAATAAAAATAATAAAGGAAACCAACAAGTTCGAAATGGAGTTTCAAATGGGTGAAGAAATACAAGCACAATGCACCGACTGAAGCTGCAAAATATTTAAAAAAGAAAGCAAAAGAAAATGCAATCGACGAGATACAGAGAGGATGGCAAATTGACATGGCAGTCCCTGCAGACTGCAACGTATCTTTGAAGATCTTCAAAGAGCTATCAAAATACAAGGACCTTGAAATCGAAATCTCAAAATCGTGGCACATAAGAACATCAGGAATACCTGCTGTAGTTGTAGGTCTCGGATTTCTGGGAAAATGTTGTCTTAGATTCATTGAAGTCATTCCTGGTAGCTCATGCGTCAAAGAAATACAAACAAAAATGTTCTCACGAGTACAGGCGAGACCTTACGAAGGACTTTATCTCTATAAAAATATGAGTAATTTTTTTAAATTGCTCAGTAGAAAATTTCATTATGCTATTAGGTCTCTGGTTGGGACCCTGAAAGAAATGAGTACACACCAGAAATCAATGGAAATAAAATAATAATAATAATAATAATAATAATAATAATAATAATAATAATAATAATAATAATAGTAATAATAATAATAATAATAATATGTACACTACCCAGCTCCGGTTACAGAAAAAGTAACAATTTATGGGATATACAATACAAACAGACAGAACAATCAAAGGTAATCGGCTGACATCGTGATTAGAGACCGCGAAGATAAAATGTGCCTCCTTATTGACATCGCAGTCCCTGCAGACTGCAATGTATCTTTGAAGATCTTAGAAAAAACTATTAAAATAGAAGGACCTTGAAATCGAAATTTCAAAATTGTGGCGCATGAGGACATTAAAAATGCCAGTTGTAGTTGGAGCCCTCTGATTGATTGGAAAAGATTCAAATAGACTAAATGAAAGAATCCCTGGTAGCCCATGCCTTAAATACAAAAAATTGTATTCACAGTTACAACCTAAACCTCACGTAAGGCTTTGTCTATGTAAAATATGTGCGATTCTTTTTCTAAACTGCTCAGTGGAAAATGACATGATGCCATTTCTGACCTTAGGTCTCTGGTCGGGACCAGGAAAAAAATTAGTATACTCCAGACACCAAAGGAAATAAAACAACAACAATAATAATAGAGATGGAAAGAATAGTCAAATGTTTTGATTTTGCTGTTTTCTCCCGAATTACTCTTTATATTGAAATGAGAAAAATTACATTTGGGATCCTAAATAAACCTCCGATATTTACATTTAATAAAACAGTGTGATGGAGTCTGGATGTGCAAGACGTGGGATATACGTGCCAAGTTTAAATTGCAGTTGAAGCTGTTGTTTCACTTTTCCAGAAATATTCTTAAAAAATTATTAATACATATTTTCTCCCTTTATCTCTGGATTATTTGGCAACCAGTCTAGGAAAAGGACAAATCTTAATTCTAAATCTTTTGTGCTTACGGCTAGCAAGTCCACCTCGTATAAAACTATGTTCTACAGAAACAAGAACATCCTTACCTAGCGTGTTGAAGCTGTGGCTCTATTCTCCTGGAGTGGAGTGTACAGGATAATTCATTGATTGAATATGGATTCAGCTGAGGTGCATGTACTTGTAGCCTCTGGCGTGTGGGTAAATTTTAGCCTATTAGATACCTCACTTTCATATATAAACCCAGGAATTGGAGAGATTTTTTTTACTTCTGTGTAAAGATCATAACGCCGCCATTTTTCTCACTGCAACTGATTGTTTTTCTTTAGTTGAAATCATCTAAATGCCCAGATAAATAAAATTTCACCTGCTCATAACATCCTTACATTTTCGATAAAATGCGATTGTTTTCATGGCTGTAATGTTCAGCAAGATGGATTTGTATGTTTTGTTCTATGTTCTGCTTGTACCTGAGGCCTTGCCATAAAACAAATCTATTCTTACTAAATAGAAACTCACCTATCTGTCTATATTCCTGAGATGAGGTATTATGTACACTATTTACATTATTCGGACTATTGTCCTCATCTTTGTCGCCATATTTATCACAACGTTTCGGACTTTGTACGCTCCGGCCTTCTTCAGGGGGTTGGAATGTTCAGTACGACATTCCAACCACCTGAAGAAGGCCGGAGCGTACAACGATCGAAACGTTGTGATAAATATGGCAACAAAGATGAGGACAATAGTCCGAATAATGTAAATAGAGAAACTTACCTATGT
This sequence comes from Acanthosepion esculentum, assembly GCA_964036315.1. NCBI lineage: Eukaryota > Metazoa > Mollusca > Cephalopoda > Sepiida > Sepiidae > Acanthosepion > Acanthosepion esculentum. The sequence goes on from OZ038480.1 coordinate 135,411,485, forward strand.
TAGTAAATATAATAAAAAGCAGGCTATAAAAAATAAAACTGTATCTTCTTCTATGTGCAGGTGTCCCTTCAGCACTTAGATGATTATGGCTCTCCTCCACTTTTTAGTTTTTGTAGCTATTAGTAAATGTTTTGTCTTTTCAACCTACCCACCATCCTTGTTCTTCTAACCATCTACATAAGCTTGTTAGGCTACTAGTTGCTTTCGTATACCCCCTTTGCCTTCAATATGTCCTCTGAGTATCAAGTTTTCCAAACCTTCTTTTCTCATTATGTATCGTAGAAGTTTCAACTGCCTCTTTCTGATTCTATATTCAAGCGTTCTTTTTGTTTCCCTTTTCTTTATACATGCTCATTATTTACATGCTCCATCCATGTTAATCTCAGAAGCTTTTTGTCGAGCCACATATCTGATGCTTCAAGCCTATTCTTCGTATGTGAGGTTCATCATTCACTGCCGTATAGGAAGATCGGTATTTCATAAAGGTCCAGCCCTCATGTCTCCGTTTCTAACGATATTTCCTGTTTCTTAATACATCATTATTAAAACATTTCCAAGATATTCAGATTTTCGCACTTGCTTGATACAGATATCTCCAATTCGTAGGTCGCATCTTGGCTTGTTTCAGAAACTCTTTGAAAAACACTTAAAAGTTAACTTATGGCGACTCATTAAAAGAAAAAGGAAACACTTGCTAAATTGTGTCATTAATATCGTAAATTTCAATGCGCATATATTCATCAAATTTTTGTTTAAATAATAAATTATATTTATTTACATTGTTCAGACTATTGTCCTCATCTTTGCTGTCACATTACCGTCGTTTCTGCCGTTGTACGATCCGGCCTTCTTCAGATGATATACGTTGGAATTTGGTCCACCGGGGTGGGTTTTTCTTGTTCCACGTACCATGGATTTTCTGGATATCTCAGGTTCAGATAATTCCATCTAACTCAACTCTCCAAGTTTTTTTTCACCTCTGCCCTGGTCAGGTATTGAACTCACAACTCTTTGGAGTCAAGTCACTGGATTACTTCAACCAACGCTTTTATCCACTGGTCCATGTGTCCTTGGGAATGGCAAGTGGAACTAGAACAATCTACCCCGGTTGGAAATTCCAAGGTATATCAACTGAAGAAGGCCGGATGTACAACGGCCGAAACCTCTTGTATGTTACAATAAAGATGACAACAGTTCAAACAATGTAAATAGTGTAAATGATTAGAATACCCGGTCTCAAAAATATAGATATTGAATAAATTATATCTTATTTGCATAACATGGATATTATTATATTAAAACAAATGCTTAATTATCTGTCTATATTTCTGAGATGAGGTATTATGTACATTATTTACATTATTCGGACTATTGTCCTCATCTTTGTCGCCATCTTTATTACGTTTCGGCCGTTGTACGCTCCGGCCTTCTTCAGGTGGTTGGAATGGATAAAGTCGTTGATTATATCCAGTGACAGGACCCAAAGAGTGTGAGTTCAATACCCGGTTAAGGCAGTGGAGAACTTTCAAAGGGAAATTAACAGGAGATAACTGATAACTGACATCCATTAAACATGGCAAGTGGAACTAGAACAGTCTACCCCAGTGAGCGAAATAAAGGGTTCAGTTGGACATTCCAACCATCTGAGGAAGGCCGGAGCGTACAACGGCCGAAACGTTGTAATAAATATTGCGACAAAGATGAGGACAATAGTCTGAATAATGTAAAAAATGCTTTATTATTTTTACCATATGAAAGTTTGGATTCACAAATTAATGTTCTTAAGAACTATTATAACTATATGAAGATTGCATATTTCCTGTTTGAAATCTTAGATGCTTTATACTTATGTTAGATGTTCTATCATGAGTTGTTTTTCATTCATGTAAATAGATTTTTAGTGCAAATTTGACTGCGATTTTTGTTATAAGTTTGCTTCGAAACACGATGCAAATAAAGTATAAGAAACATAAATTTTGGACTACAGCCGATATCTAACGAAAAATATAATGATATTTTCAGAAAGATTTCCTCTGGAAATATGAATATTTAAAATGAGCGAAAAAGATTATAGAAGACCGTCATTAATAAAAAGAAAAAAAAGAAAAAAGATGAATCAAATGCAAACGTTAACGCTATAACATTCAAGAAATGGTGACATTTCTTATTTGACACTTTTTTATTGTCTGGATGTGTGAAAATGAATGAAAACATTAGTCAAATGGCATATGCGTGAATTAAGAAAATAAACAGAAAGTTTGACGCTTTCAGATATCTTTTTCATTGAATATACTTAACCGTAATTAAGAAATTATGAAACTTGTCACTATGTGTATACAGTCATGATTTAAACGAATTGCAGTGTATAGATTGGGATGAATAAAATGGAAAAGGGCTGCTTAAAGCTACAAAACATACGAAGCAATGCAGAGTAATGATCACCTAACGCCCTGATGGGACACGGTACATAAAATAAGTTATTATGATAATGAAAAATATTATCATTATTTTTTTATTTAAAAATATTACCTTTTTGGTTATATTACATTGTTTTATATTTCAGTCTGATAATCTTGTGTTTTGTTCGGTTCAAAACATAATAAATATTAATAACCTAATAATAAAAAGCATGTTACATTTTTATTCGTCAATATTCAATGAATTTATTTATACTAATATTCATAGTGGTCTCAGTCATGAATGAACATTTTCTCGCGCCTCACCAAATTTGATGTGATAAAAAGTACATTTAAAAATAAAGGGAGAGGATTAAAGGGGGATAACCGTGCATTCGAATCAGAACATTATCATTGATAAATCTCTCCTCCAATTTGCGGACCTTATTTAATATATTTTTAATACTTAATATAATGCAAAAAATTCACACTGATAAAATCGATCAATAATTATTTTTAACTATTTATACTGGGACATATGCATGCATTTACAAGTAGCCCATAACAATATTTTCAATTTTGAAATGACATTTATTTTTGGCATATGTATTTTTGAAACTGTTTCTAAATATTTTCTTTTCTTTCACCTGTCCGACTCACCTAATATCATCTCCCGCCGCTACTACGAGGTGCGTCACACCGTTTGGGAAACACTTATCTAAGTTAATTGAATTTTGTGATTAGTCCTATATATCATGGTGAAATATCTCGGTGCTAACATGTCAAGATTGTTAGTGAAGAGGTCTGGGTGGGATCAGTCACGTAACATATATAGACTCTCCAACCAATTTTGTTGAATGATGGCCCAACTATTCAGTTTCTTTTGTGGTGTCATGGATATCGCTCTGTCTGAGAAATCGAGGAGCCGAGTTCAAATCCCAGTCGAGTTCGTTACATTCGCTTACACGGGAAAAGTATGAAAACTCTCGGTATGTGTTAAATAGGACAGATTGGGTTCTACAGCCTTGTTTTGCAAACATTTTGAAAAATGTTTTGAAAATCATTTACATAGTCATCATGGAACAAAAGAAACATGATCGGCTAAGCCTGTATCACGTATGGCTCTTAACTGACTGAACTACTGACGCAGATGATTAGAAAAATAGTTGTTATGTGGGAACAGTCAGAGTTTTCAGAAGAACATGATAACAGAAGCATAATATCACGAACACCAAAAAGTAAATTCGTCGGGTTTTGAATACAGATTTAATTCCACCTTGACTGGCTGCCACTCAAGGCTGACCTGCGATTTAATGCATAGCTGGAGGAAGATAGATTGTTATTTAACCCATAGTTATAGGAATATTGAGTGATGTTATTTAAACCATAGCTGTAGGAAGATGGCCTGATATTATTTAACTCATATCTGGTGGAATATAGATTGATGTTATTTAAATCATAGCTGGATCAAGTTGGATTGGTGTTATTTAACCCACAACAGGTGGAAGACGGATACAGAACGTTGTGATGGAAAAAGAATCCATTGGAATTTGAACTCGCTTTGACAATTTGATTTCCGCGTGGACAATTATTTCACTATCTGCGCACACCAAGTTTTCCGTGAATTTCGAAATAATTAGGTAATATTTATGAATACGAAATACGCTAATGAGGAGTATCTTTAAATAAACATCAGATAATTCAATTTCTATTAAAATGGTCTGATACGCAGTTTATTACATATAAAAAGTAATGTAGACAGTTTGTACGACAAAATCACAAATAAATAAAAGGCACTTGCAACAATGAATTTCGTGGAAATAATTTTCCTCATTACTGAATTTTGATTAGGAAATATTATCGCATGATACACAAAGCAAAAGAACTGGTCATCTCCATTCGTAGAAACTGTTTACAATTAAGTTTCGCAGGCAAATATTAGGGGAGAACAATTGATCTTCAACGCCTGACCGCAATTTTGGTCTTGTGTGAACAGAAGCTAAATTTAGTAAATATCATGGCCATATGTATACATCAAACACTACGGGAATAAAACATGGACATCGATGACTGAGAAATAATGATAAAGCAATAAAACAGCTGTCTGTGTTTCGAGTGACAATCAGATGTAGTTGCGTATATCAGGTCTTGAGAAGAAAAAGAAAAAAAAGAAAGAAAAGAAAACTGGGAAAAATTCGGACCCGGACGTCCATTCTGCTTTGAAAAGTAGGTGGATCTGTACTGTGTGATGTAAATGACTGAATGAATTACTGCGGCTAGGGTTGGTGCGTATGGATGTGACTCTTGTCAGTCAGAGGGGTTGAAAGTACTGATGTGGGCTGCTGTCAGCACGACCCAACGTTGAATATGTCATGCTCGATTTAACAAGAAGTTATGCCCCATTCAACAAGGATAAAACAGTCAGTTTCCCTGCCAAACATTGACTTGCATATGCGGCTTGCTTGCCGGTCGACAAATACACCATCGCCTTTTGTCCGTCTTATTCCGTTTGTCTCTCAATCCGTCTCTCCACCCGTCTTTCTGTCAATCTGTCAGCCATTATAATTTGGAGTCGTTTTCCTATCATCAGCGTTCTCATTTTCCTCATTGTTTGGCTACATACATACACACATATACATACATATGCGCGTGTGCATGTGTGTAATACAACTGATGGCAAAAAATATGGAATCACCACACACGAAGCATGTTGATCACGATTTTCTATTTCGGATCAAATGTTTTTAAAAATTAATTAATATGACAAACAAAGATTTTTTTTTACGGCTGAATATACTTGCTTTTGAAACATCTTTCAGGTGAATTAGAATATTCTGTAAATCTAAATGTGCAGGTGGTGTAATGGTTAGCGGCTTGGAATGAGACACCGGAGAGGCAAGTTCAAATTCCAGTCGGGTTCGTTATTTCCATCCATGTGCAAATACCCTTAGGAAAGGTATAAATTCACGTCTTCAACACCGACTATGGGTTAAATATTAGAGCAGATTAGGCTCTGCTCTGACAGCCGGTCTATGAATAGAGCAACTTTGAACTTAAAACCGTATGTAGTCCCGGAGATGCATATACTACGCAAATGAAGAAAAGATCATGGAGACTAGATTGACTCTATTATTCCGACTATGATCAGCCGCCATTTAATTAACTGTATCAAAAAGAGAGAAAAATCATGGAATATTCAATAAGGAAGGAAGAATTACGGAATTATTGACAAAAAAAAAATAATAAAAAAAAACGCAATTCATATAGTGCTTCTCCTTTACGGGTTTTAATGACTTGCTCTTCAAACATGATAGAAAACTTTCTCAGTAATATGGCTCCAATATTCTCGAATAAAATTTGACAAGCCCAGATTTGCAAGTTGGCATGGATTTTTTCATATATAGTTACCATAGAATGGGTTGACATCCGAAATGTGTTTTTTACCATTGTCATTAAAAGATAGCAAGATGCATTAACTTCGTGTAATATGGATAGCGGCTCGGGCTGAGGAATCGGAGAGTCAAGTTCGAATTCCAGTCGGATCCATTATTAATGGCAAATTATCAGTGCTATTTCCTTTGGGGAAGTTATGAATACTATTCTTCTACCACACTCCCATCCAGACGGGTTTTCATAGCCTTAGCTGGCAACCGGAGACAATAACGCTGATTTCAAAACTGGCTTGGATAAGGTAGAGCTCCGTCAGAGGAGCGTGTCCAAGAAACACCACTTCTACTGCGGTGGTAGTGAATATAGTTCCCCTACAACTCCGATGGGTCAGGGGATGCGCGATCGCTAATATGGCTTCAATAACACCAAATGTATTCCCTATCAATGGAATGAGAAACAAGTCCTAAATTTCATTGTGCTCTTAACGATTGATTGCGGAATTAATGACTGATATTTCCTCTTAATATATTTGCATTTTTTTTCTAAAGGCTCTCATCTTTAAGTTTTCAATAAAACAGCACCAGACCAAAATTACATCTTCATTAACTTGGCCAATGCAGATTCAGTTTCATCTCAGACTTTCACTATCATCCAATTATTCATTCATTATGAGAGTTTCACAGCAGACCATTGTAATTTTTATAAAACATTTGAGATAATATTGCTGGATTTCAGTTGATTTTCTATAAATCTAATTTTATACAATTCTGTTACAAAGAATATATGGTCTTTATGGTCGCTGTTTCCGACCATATATTCGTTATTTATTTTATTGTAAATTTTCTATTTCAGACCATTATTTAGAATTAATATGCTTATGCGGTGTCGTCTTTGTGGTCCAAGCGTATATTTTTCATTTTATAGCCATCTCATTTATTATATTTTCAAAGAAATTCTAGATAGAGCTGATTGGGATGAAACAATAGCTTTTTTCACACTCGTTTTTGGATATTCTTCTCGAAGGAAGTTTATAATCCTTTTCTTTCTTTCCACGGATGGTTGTCTTTATCAATAATTCGTTAAGGTATGCAAGCAAACTTTTAACTGTAGACTAATTTGTATATTTAGAATAGTTATGTTAATTCTCTGGTATCTTTTTTTTTACTTGATCTGGCAAATATAAGCTTTCTTTAAAATAAATGTATGAAGACAGAAGGTTTTAGAAGGTTTTTATCTTTGATTTGTTTACTGGTTGTGGAGTAAAAGAAAAACAGGAATCTTGGGATGATATCGAATATATATATATATATATATATATATATATATATATATATATATATATAGAGAGAGAGAGAGAGAGAGAGAGATGTATTATGTAGTAATTAGTACATATACATATGCAACAAAATTACAATTTACTACTGGTGTGTAGTTACTTGTTATAATTTCACAGTAAAATATTGAGAGTGACGTGGCATTTGAATAATGTTTATTGCTAAGAGACATTTTGTGATGGTAATGTCTGGTTTTCCAGTGGTTTGCAGTGGAACCAAAATAAGGCTTAATCACGCCATTATGCTTAATGCTAGCCTTTTAAAAACGCCTTTATTCAAACATTTAAGATTTAGTAGAGAGGAACTGTTTTTTCGACACTTTTTTACACTTTTTGTCTGTATTAATATTGCTATTGATTTTGTTTAAATATTTGTTTAATTTTATATTTTTATGTTATGTTCTATACGGTTCGAATTTTTTGGTGCAGCTGTAGCTAATATTAATGTGGTTCTTACTGAAGATTTTGTTCAGCAATCGTATTTGGCTGAGCTTTTTGTGGGTTAAATTAAGCAAAATTTTACCTACACTGGTTTTGACAATTTTGTTAGATGGTAGGTTTTATTTTGCAAATGTATTTATATTCAAGATCAACATATTATTGTTTTTTCAAAATGTTTAAATTTACGAATCCTCATAAATATTTATTAGCATATCTGAAAAATTATTCAAATTATGGAGGACGCGAAGTGACACAATTCAATGTCTCAGAAACGAAAGTGAGTAAATGATGTCCTTGAAATTTATTTCTAATGCAAATTAGCATTTAAATTATTTTAATTTGGGATTTGTGTATTTTGTATCTTAAATGACATAATGTTATTAATTTAATTGTTTTCTTTTAATTTTTATCATGTTTAGAGTCATGTATGTTGGTTTGCGAAAGTATTAATTCGTTTCAGGAATGGGGATTATTTTTTAATTTAACACATTTTTAAATTTAATAAAACCTGTAGAAAACATCAAGTCATGCCTTGTCTTAACGTCTAAATTAGTAGTTAAAATTTTTTTACAAAAATTGTCCAAGACAAATTCAAGTTATTGAGGTTTATGTGATTTGCATAATAATTTCAGACGAATTGTATATATTAAGTCTTTCACTTATATATATATATATATATATATATATATATATATATATATATATATATATATATATATATATATATATATATATATATATATATTGTCATCCACAGACAGATAGTTTCGCTGTTTCACAGCTCATCAGTGTGGCTAGACGACCGGTTGCCTCTAGCTAGGATCGAAACCCGACTGAATAATTGGCGTCAGTCGGAACGTCTGCCACTAAGCAGTCGGATGAAGGTGAATTTCAGCGTGTTTATTTTTAGATTTAGATAAACACACAGTGACTGACAGTGACTGAATTCTGCCGAAGAGTGTAAATTATAAAGGTATATATATATATATATATATATATATATATATATATATATATATATATATATATATATATATATATATATATATATTACCGTTATAATGTAGACGCCCAGTATTATTCAAAATATTATTCAAAATATAATTAATGAACCAAAATACAATAGACCAGATACAAAGGAAGCTAAATTATTTTAAGATAATATGAGTTTGTTAATATAAATATCAATGTTATCCATGCTATATCTTATGAGCGCAAATTAATAAATCTTTGAAGGTATTCTCAAGATGTTCATTTGTTACAAGTCTAATAACATCTATCTTAGCGTGAAAATCTTTTAGAGTGGAAAATTAATGTTTCTATATGGCATTATATCGCATTTGCCGATATTATATTCCTTAATAAAATTTGATTCTTGATAGTATCTACTTTCATAAACCAAAGTATTTTCCGCATTTAATATTTACTCTACTCATACGGAGTGCGTCAAAAATATCCCCAGCATATACTTCCCAGCAATATCTTCTACATAATTAGTGACAATAATGTTTTCATCTAGTTAACGAATTAGCATTATATGGGATGTATTTCTGCCTGACCATGCATAAACAACTTGGGAATATTTGAAGGAATTCGTCCATTAAATATATTATGAAACACAAAATACAGGCTGTCCATAAAGTTCCTGTGCACTTAAAAAAAATTATAACTTTATTTCTATTTGCGATAGAAATGATTTGTAAAAAGGGTTAGAAAGAAGTAAATCAATATTTTTTAAGGTTTTATTGAAATTTTATTTAAGTTTCCACATGTCCTCCATCATTAGCCATACAAAGGGTAATAAGGTTTTTCATTTCACGGAAAACATTTGCCAACTGATTTACAGAAATGCCTGAAATCACATTAGTTATTTTAGCTATACTTAAAACTAGGTACATTAAACTTTATAACATTTTTAACAGATTCTTTCTATCGCAAATACAAATAAACTTATAATTTTTTTAAAGTGGACACGAACTTTACGGACACCCTGTATATAAATGTAGGAAAAGTGCTCTACTGTTTATCATAATCTAAATATGATAAAAGTATAGTTTTAATGTAAGTTATATTTATAGGTTAAAGTGCTCAATACTAGGGATATCGGATTATTTATGACCTCTCATGGTCATAGAAATTTCGCCTCGACTATATCAGTATCCACATTCATACTTACATACGCTCTCTCCTGGTATTCAACACTTTAACCAAAAATATAGCATACCTTAAAACTATATTTTTATCATATATACAGAGGGGAATAGATAAATTGACGTTTAATTTACGCAAGAATGAAAATAACACTGATATGACAATGCACAAAACTATTTTGAAATACTAAAGAGTACATTTATTAAATAAAAACGCCATTGACTTCAAACACGACCTCCAGACGACTTCGGAATCTCCTGCAACTCTTCTGGACGGTCTCCTTTTTTAAGTTGATGAATGCTGCCATAATCCTTGTCTTCAAGCGTTATATTATTTTATGCCTACATCTATTACAAGAATTTAATGTTCACTAAGAGTATTTCCGTTATATCCCATATATATATATATATATATATATATATATATATATATATATATATATATATATATATATATATATCTTATGCAGTGTTACATTAGAACATGCACATATCCACTACAAATTTGTACATTTTTGTTCCAACGTCAAAAAAGGGAAAACCTGTAATCCTACTGTTCGTTCTCCTACATTTTGATATATATATATATATATATGTATATATATATATGTATATATATAAGTATATATATATATGTATATATATATATGTATATATATATGTATATATATATGTATATATATATATGTATATATATATGTATATATATATGTATATATATATGTATATATATATATGTATATATATATGTATGTATATATATATATATATATATATATATATATATATATATATATATATATATATATATATATATATATATATGTTCAATGGGCTACAAGCCTTGCGATCATGCCGGTCAGGGATGTTGGTGAACATACTGCAATTGCATCATGTTGGTAGATATAGCAATTCTGGAAAACCTAACACCGTCCTGTTGAATGAATATCAATAGAACTGACTGAAGAGCAGTTAAAATTCCCCCACACAAACACCAAAAAGTTTCGAGGTTTATAATATATGACACCCCACATTATTCTCTTAGTTGGTAGGCGTATGTGTTGTGGGCAAATACACTCTTGGAGATGTCGCTTCCTATGTATTAGTCACATGTGCCATCGACTCTCGTTACCTATGAACAATATCTTTCCATCAGACTGTAATTTGATCCTGCAGTTAACATTGCCACAACACTAGAGATTTGTCCGGTGGTGTTTTGTCATAAGAAATAAATCTGCCACTTGTCCATGCACTGAATATCCCTGCCCTATCCGCCCAAACACTCCTGCTCTATATATCGAGATTCTTGACAAAATCCAAAGATATTTCTTTAATGTAATCAATCCTGACCTGGCATCTCAACTACAATCACTTTCTCAACGACGTGAGTTGATTTCCATTTGTCTTTTCTACAAATATGAATAATCTCACAGTAATTGTTCCTATGAAATGTTTTCCCTATTGAATAGACTACCTTAATTTAAGCATCCTACTAGATTGGAAACAGCTGAACTAGATACATGTAACCGCTACTTCTGTTCTCACAATTTCTTTTCTGGTTTCCTATCTGAGAAACTCCCTTCCGATTACTTACTTTCCTGACACCTACATTTTTCAAAAAACGGTAATGTCACTAACCATTTTCTGTCTTCCTGGATTCTGTTACTTTATTGTCCTTTGCTTATTTCTCCTCATTAACGTCTTCTACTCTTTCACTTCTTGTACCATCACCCCGTCGTACATACTAGTTGCATTAACGCCTTGCTTGGATTAAAACAAAATTAAAAGGTGATGATTCAACACTAAAAGACGGAAGACAAGTAAAAAAATGGCAGGCACTGAAGGACGAAAGGCACAACAGCAAAGCATAAAATCCGAAAGACTTTCAACCTGCTTCGCGTAAGAGATTCATCGATTCCATGATTCTTCTGGGGATCCTTTCTTTTCATATATATATATATATATATATATATATATATATATATATATATATATATATATATATATATATATATATTCAATGAATAACCATTTTTAGATAAACTCATTAAAAATAAAAACAGCCATATAATCACAGATGTCTAACACAAACCTACAGACACCAAGCAATATCTTTCAAGAGTCATTACCCAAAAAGCTGCCTGAATATATCCCCTATTCTGTAGCCCGTAGTGTTTGTACTATAGTAACTGACATACACCTCCGAAAAACTCGCCTAGAAGAACTACATAAAGCTCTAAATAAATGAGGATACCCCACAATACTAATAAACAAAGGTTTTGAACTCGCAAAAAAAATCCTTTAGACCAACTACGAAATCCAAAGAAACGTAACGTCGACAAACTCTAGCATATGTCTCAACATACAACAAAAACAGACCAGAACTATTTACAGAAATTACAAAAATATAAGACCTACTAGGCAAGAATAACAAAATGAAAATATATGCTAAAAACAACAAAAATAATTAAATGCAAACTCATATGACCAAATTTGACCAATACACAATACAGGGAGTCACAAAATGCAACGAAAAAATGTGTAGTTTGTGACATCATTATAGAAAGAAACCCCTACACTTTGAAAACCCCAAACCGACATTCATAATAGATACAAATTTAAACAGTAATTCGAAAAATATGATTTATGCTCTCAAATGCACAAAATGCAAGAAGTCATATATAGGTATCAGCAAACAACGAAACAACAAGGTCTCCCTACACAAAGCAACATAAAATTACCAGACAATAGAAAACTCTTTGTATCACAACATATCTATAAATGTAACCAGGGTGAATTTCAAATTATGCCAATATATGAAACAGACAATTATTCTTAACTACAAGGAAAAAATCCATAAACAAATTTAAACCAGTTCTAAATAGATCAAACCCCACACGCAAAAACACACAACATACACACATAATGGCCAAATACAGTGATCAAACCACTCGCATGCATGCATACACGCTCACACGGGGATATCTGTGGAGCACGAATATGTATACGCATATTGGCAAAAACAACAGACTACACACAGGCACGCACGCAAACTCTAAGCAACATAGGAAGTGTATGTATGTGTGTGTATAGATGAATGTATATGTGTGTATATGTATGTGTGTATAATAATTTCTTATAATAAGATAGTATGTATGTATAGTGAAGGAATGCGCCTTTACATACGCGTACTGATATATATGCATATATTTGCTGAAACAAGACTACACACGGACACACACGGAAACCCTACACAACATAGGAATTGTGTGTATGTGTGTGTGTGTGCGCGTGTGTGTGTGTGCGTGTGTGTGTGTGTGTATGTATATTTGTACATATGTGTATACTAATTCCTTATAATAAGACAGTATGTATGTATGGAGGCGGAATGTACGTATACATACGCATGCGGACAAAAACACAAAAAATGGAAATAGATCTAAGAACACACAGGTGTCATTAAAAGATAAGAATACAGATATATCTCTTACCCTTTCTCGGACCAATCTTAATTGTTTTATTACCATTCAAGCAGAACTTTTTCACTGCCAGTTCAAGGAAGACATTTGGATCACTAACGCACAAATATAGAGAATTTTTAGCATCGGAAATCATAAGAAAAATGAATTCCATCTTATAATATGTGGAAATAACCAATCTTTAACTGATGAATATCGCGAGACCGGAAACACGTGTAGCAAAATTATGGAAAATAAAGCATAATATATATTTACAAAAAAATAACCGCATTACAAACAAAAATGTTTGTGGTTTCTCTCTTCTTTTTAATATACACACTTTTCTCTCGTTGGAACTACTATAACCTCTTCCCCTTATATATATATATATATATATATATATATATATATATATATATATGTATGTATGTATGTGTGTGTGTATGTATATATATATATATATATATATATATATATATATATATATATATATATATATATATATATGTATGAAGAAATATAAATAAACTCTTAAGGTGCGCTATATTTATGGGATAAAGTGCTCAATATCAGAGATAGACCATGTGTAAATATAAAATTGAAGTTTTATGCTACACACAATCGTCAGGCCACGATTGCGTCTAGCATGAAACAGCCTGACGCCTCTAAGTGTTGACTTCAATGTCCACTTATATATATATATATATATATATATATATGTGTGTGTGTGTGTGTGTGTGTGTGTGTGTGTGTGTGTGTGTGTGTGTGTGTGTGTGTGTGTGTGTGTAATTGAGAGAGAGAGGGTGTGCAATATGTTTTATATTATTATTTATATATCATATAAGCGGTCCTTATTACAAAGCGCTCAATATCAGAGATAGAGCTAACATATTTAGTTGGACTGATGTGAGATTGTGACACTGGGTTTCAGGCTTTTGCGATCGTCAGACAAACTGATTAATTTAAAAAAAATGAAACCAAGGAACCGATATGCAACTGCAGAAATAGAACAACATGTCCACTCCAGGGAAATTGCCAATAAACGAATACAATATATAAAGCCAAGATAAGTGCAAACTACAGGACAATGTACTACATCGGTGCCACTGAGGGTCCATTCAAGAAGAGAAAAAATAACCACAACCTTTCATTCACCAACAGAAAATACTCGGACAGCACCACACTATCCACATACATATTGCATCTAAAAGACAGAAATATCACTAAAAAAAAAACTGGAAAATATTGAAAAAAGCAACTGCCTACAGCAACATTACCAAAAATGCCTACTTTGCGACACGAAAAAGTAGCAATAATATATAAAGCCCGCAAAAGAATTTACTAAACATAAGATCAGAAATAATTTCCTAATGTATGCATGAAAATAAATACCTATCATCAGAATTTATAGCAAACGGATAAAAAAAATAAAAATAAAAATATATCACCTCATAAACCACCAGTGACCCTATAAACATGAAAAGAGAAACCATACCATAACGCCAACAATCACCCTCTAGTTCAAGGTACCAACACAATAATTGCATTTATTGTTATTATCATTTCACCACCATTACTAATCACTTCTAGCACTTTACAATAACTATTAGCTACTTAAATTATTATTACCCCCACCCCCGCCATTACTACCACATCACAACTACTATTGCCATATTAGTCCGCAATAACCATTAACGTAAATTACTCCACTACCACTCAGCAAATTTAATACAACCGCATAAACACAAATAAGGATTACGAACTGCATTTTCCACCATTTACATATGCGCAGTCATCAAAAACAAGCAAATTAACATAATAACAAATCAACCTTGAAAAATTAAAAATAATAGCAATTTTTACCTATCATACTTTTACACAGATCACACCATACGTATATACGAGCGCGCCAGGAAATATTATTCAGCTAAAGAAAACAGAAATGGTCTGACAGTTGATATCGCTACATTCAAGAAAAATTGGCTACACATCTCATCATTGAAATTCAAAATCAAATGCGTCTTTATGTCGTAGACAACAACACACATATACATATATATATATCAAATCCAACACTGGCCACATATGTTTATGTTTGTGTGGGCTCCGGGGGGCGAGCACGTGTGTATGTGTGTCTGTGTGTACCACAATGTGTGTACGGGCATGCATGTATGTTTGCGTTAGCATGAGTGACATCACGACGACAATTTTTCCCTCCCACTTCCATAAAAACACCAATACACACAACATACATAAATATTTTTTTTTAAAAGTTAATCACTTTGCCTGACGATCGCAAAAGCGTGAAACCCAGGGTCACAAACTTAAATCAATCCAACTATATATATATATATATATATATATATATATATATATATATATATATATATATATATATATTGAATGGATATGAGTTTGCAACAAACTCATATCCATTCTACTAAATATGTTAGCTCTATCACTGCTAATGATCGCTTTCCCATAAGCATCGCGTATATATAACATATATATAGAATTTATATACATATATATATATATATATATATATATATATATATATATATATATATATATATATATATACATACACACATATATATATACATATATATATATATATATATATATATATATATATATATCTACATATATATATATATATAAAAGTGAACATAGAAGTTAACACTTAGCGGCGACAGTCTGTTTCATGCTAGATGCAATCATCAGGCCTGACGATTGCATCTAGCATGAAACAGACTGTCGCCTCTAAGTGTTGACTTCATGTTCACTTTTATATTTACACACGCTCTATCTCTGATATTGAGCACTTTATCCCATAAATATAGCACATCTTAAGACTATATTTCTTCATATATATATATATATATATATATATATATATATATATATATATATGTATATATATGTATATATATATATATGTGTGTGTGTGTGTGTGTATGTATGTATGATGAATTTCTATGGCAAAATGAATAAAGGCTGCTTGCCACTTGTTTATCATTTTAGAATGTATCGCACGACGATAAGATGACATATATAAAAATTGAAATATAAAATATTAAAAAGATAGGTCCCTGAAGAGAGCTGAATGTTATTATGTACGGAGCAACATGATATGAATCAATAAGGAAAAGTTAACACATAATCGACGAATTCGGCAATAGATTTATTTCCAACGTTTTTAATATCTGCCTCATCAGATCGAAATTACAAAATTGTTTAAATCTATCCAAATAATATGTTAAAATTATTTTAAAATTAAATTCTAAAGAGAAAAGGAAGTAAATGACAAAATTACTTGACCTAGAAAAAATATCCTCGTGATTTACTTTATTGCAGAAAGGAGTGGGGGGAAGAAAAAACAAGCAAAAGTGTTAGCACAATCCGTAGTGACAGCTAGTGAAACACAATGAAATTAAATCAAATTTTACATCGTCATCATCTAATCTACGTCAATATAATAACAATCATCATCACATATATAAAAAAGAGGGAAAAACAAATAATATAATATATAAAAATGCTTAAATACATTATATCTAAATTTATTTCATAATTATGAAATACATCATATAATAATATCTATGTTTGTGTGGTATATACATATAAAAACATACAAATATACACATCCATACAAACACACAAGTAAATATATATATACAATGCATAGACATAGAAATACATACACACATGTATACAGATATGCACATGTACACATATATACATATATAAACACCCTCATACATATATAAACATACTCACACATAAATACCTACATAATATATATACACACGCCCCATTACAAGCATATATATATATACATACACAATAATACACATATATACATCCATATATAATACACTCACAGATTCATATACATATATACACATATATACCTACATATGCACACGCACATATACATATAAATATATTGGTATACACACACACACATATATATATATATATATATATATATATATATATATATATATATATATATATATATACACATACATACATATACACATATACACGTGCACAGGTATACACACACATATATATATATATATACACACAAAAATATCTACATGCACATAAGTCAAAGCATATAACTTTCTTTAAATAATGCGAAATAATTGTATTACTGCAAAATAAATACAAAATGAAATTCTGTTTATAAGATAATTTTATTCTATTTTTATGGCGACAATTTAATATGATCTCATTTGTTTGGTTCATTAACTGGCTAGTATCATTATATTTACTTATTTTAATATTTTCTTCCAGGCACAAATTACAACTATTTCTGAAGTTGTTAGGGGATTGGGGTTTATCTATAATATTCTATTCTGTCTGGGGAGTCAATTTTCTATTCTTTAATTCCCAGAAATATTTAGAAGAGCTGCTTTGTGTTTTAGATAAGAGTCAGAGAAAGAATGCTTGTGACTGCAGAACATCTGCTTCCAGATCTCAGCGGAAATTCTGATGTATACTTTATTATTATTTACATTTCGTTTAAGGAAAATGGTTGCTTAGTATATACATTTCCGGATGTGCATATACCTCCAACTGGGCAGTTGTTTTTGGTTCTACAATTTCAAGAGTGTTTTCTATTTGGTTGGTTATTTGTTATAAAATTTGTTTAATATTTTATTATTATGTGAATTAATAATATTATAGATGTTATTCCCACAGGAGTAGCTAATTTTTAAGATGTTTCTTTAAAATGTTTTACTTAGAGTTATTTTGGTTAAAATGTTTGTCAATCAATTTCAGAAAATATTGAGCGATATTTATATTAGATAGGTGACAGAAAGCATGGTTAAACCATATAACTTTTTTTTCTATATTTGGGTCTATTCAAGTATCTTTTCTCTTTTGATTTAATTTTAAAATAATTTTTAATAAAATGTTAGGATAAATTAAAACCATTTTTTAATTTTGGTATGATGAGGCTATATTAAAATTTATCTGTCTAAATAAAGTTACTACCGAATTCTTCAATGTGTTAAATTTTTCCTCCTTCATATATATATATATATATATATATATATATATATATATATATATATATATATATATTCTCCTGAAAAAATTATTTTGCTTGAGTTCTCTGGGAGGAAGTGTGAGTTTGTAAACAGAGACCACTACTGCTAATAATGGAAGAGTCTTCGCAAAAGCGAATCGAGTTCTCTCAGTCACTGTATATTTATCAAAAAATAAATCCCTGTCGTGCGCCAAAAGCTTAGGGGTAGATTCTCCGACTGACCCCAGTTCATTCGTTTTTTGATTTTAGCTAGAGGCAACCGGATATCTAGACACACTGATGAGCTGTGATACAGCGAAACAATATCTCTCTGGATGACTATACATATATATATATATATATATATATATATATATATATATATATATATATATATAAAAGTGAACATAGAAGTCAACACTTAGAGGCGACAATCTGTTTCATGCTAGATGCAATCGTCAGGCAACTAGATTGCATCTAGCATGGAACAGACTGTCGCCTCTATGTTTTGACTTCTATGTCCACTTTTATATTTACACACGCTCTATCTCTGATATTGAGCACTTTACCCCATAAATATAGCACACTTTAAGACTATATTTCTGCATATATATATATATATATATATATATGCGTGTGTGCCTGTGTGTTTGTGGAGAAAGAAAGGAAGGGAGGTTAGGAGAGAGATCGGATATGAAATGAAAAAAATGTAAGAGCAATTGCCGATTTCATATGCAGACGATCATCAGACACATATTAATATCCTTTGTTGGATTCTCAGACGTGTTCAGGATCTTTTATACGTTGACTAGCAAATAGAACGGGTACCTTTTTTCATACCTATACAGGCAAAAAATTACTCTTTATTCAATAATCACTCCGAATCGAGTAGAGGTCAAAAATGTATAATTTTCAGGTGTAAGCCCCACCTGCCTGATGCACCTTTACAATATGATTATTTTGAATCTCACTTCCGGTGTATTGCTACCAGTAAACAAAAACTCTGAATTAATATATATATATATATATATATATATATATATATATATATATATATATATATATATTTGTGTGTGTGTCTGTATGTGTGTGTGTGTATTTAAGTATGTATATCTGTGGTATGTATGTATGTGTAAATTCAAGAAAATAATTTTGACTTGATTTCAATAAAAGCGCTTTTTTGAATTTACAAATGTATTGTTGGTCCAATAATTCCTTCCCTCTTAACTGTCTAAATAAGGGTACATTCAATTTGCGAATGTTGTTAATAAATATTTATACGTATTTATTAGAATAACAATACATTTGAAATATAAAACTTGCGACATTGCTTATGAATGAATTTACCCAGGCATTTGTTGGTAAAGGTGACAGACAGGAGGACGGGAAAAGGAAATTAAACAAACGCAATACATATCTTTTATGTCGATTTTCAAATAAATATCTACAGTCAAACAAAAGAAAGTTATTCGTTATGCGCGTAAGCTATCGTCCATATTTGTTTAAGTTTGATCGTATCGGGTATTGGAAACGGGTAATCCCTAAAAATATTTTCCTATTGAACAAACGTCACCGTTTCGACCATAGGGAGTTGATCGCTTAAGCGAATAGCGTGAAAAAATGTTTGAGCACATTGAAAAAAGGTGGCAATTCTAATGGGATTTTATAGGCGTTAGGAGAGAGTTAGCAAAGCAGACGAGAGTTGAATGATATGCTTCCGGTGACTAGACTATGCGTGTACTGAACTTTGATTGTGAACGGTTGCGCGAAACACGGATAAACATTTGACCGTTGAAGACGGTTAGTAGGCTTCCAGTTATTGTTTCCGAACGTTCTTGTTTGCAATAACTTCCTCTATGCATCCTGTCATCAGCACAACATTTGCTGCATATACAATACCATCATCACCGCTCCATTTGTGCTGTTCTCAACGATGTACACAAAGGGACTGAAAACTGTTGTCGTTAGAAAACGTTACTCATTATTTTTCGTTAATTGATGTTTATCTTGCAACCAGCACTAACAAGAGGGTGAGTTTGCAGAATTTGCTTTCAAGTAGTCAAAATTACGTTACCACTGATAATAATGATTATATTAGCCGTTTCCGTATAAGGAAACATTTAGCATTCGTTAACCGAGCAGCTAGTACCTCTTTACGTAGAATGTTTTTTAAATTTTTCTTTTAAAATAACTTTGTAGGAAAACAGGTATTTCCATGTCCTGTGGTTGTTATCGCTCTTTCCAGTACTGATGAGTGTTTCCTACCTAACCTTTTATCCGATGTCGTGTGGAAAGTTAATATCTTGATTATGCCATTATTTTCTATTCTAGTTAAATTTTCAATCCTTTTTAGTCATTGCTCATGTTGGTAGTCTTCTAGTGATGGGGTTTCTGTTATTTGGTACAATTCTTTCATTGTGATACTGTAGGGTCAGTCCACCATGTTCAATGAATGATGACCTTTGCCTAAGTCACTAAGGTTGATACCTTAAAAAATTCGGCATACCTAATGTTTAAATGTATTTTTCATAAAGGAACAACACTTTTCGAAGCTTTCCCCCACCTTCAATTGAAGGCCAATAGATAAAACTTTCTAATTCCAGAAAAAGATACTGTGGAGCATTTCAAATAGAAATTTGAATGATTTTTAGTCGATTCTTCCGAAAAAATCAATCGAAACGGCCATTTTTAACTTTTTTAGAGTAATGTACACAAAACTTATTTTTTCGTTTTGAAAATCCCGCTAAAATAAGATATACATTTCTGGAATTTTACTTTAATAAAAGTAGCAAATTTAAAGTTAAATTAATCTGTTCTGAAACAAATATTACTTACTATATTTATAGCATAAAATTTTCTAAACAAACATTTCTTCATCTCGGTGTATTGTTATTTTCCCGTCTCCATCGATAATTTGATGGCTGAATGTGTTGACAGGTTTAGCATGTTGCACCAAAATTGATATAACGGTTTTTTTTGTTTCTTATAATTTAAAATACTATAAAAATTTCTTACATTATAGAGTTACCTATAATTTCTAAATTATTGGGTTTTCTACGCTAACATCGCCATTACCACAAGTAGTTAAAAGTTGACACAAAAAACGAGGTTTTTGACCCAAATTTAGAACCTGTTAGAAAGAAATAAAAAAAAAATAAAAATTAGTTCTTTCTTCTTAATAAGAATATAAACATTTTGACGATAAAACTTTGTTTTTATTAATTTGGGGGCCTTTTACCCTTATGCCACACTGACTTTTAGCGAATTATTTGATGTACCTACAATAAGGATTTACCATTGATCTTAGGAAACGACTGTATAAAACTGACAGATTAGATATTTCTAAAGGGGTTTGATAACATGCACGACATATATATGAAAGTCTCGATCTCACGAGGACATTTATGAAAACAACTCGAGTTTTCAGGTTGATGTATTGATTTTGTAGCAATTTCCGGTGTTGGGTGAAGCCACCTCTCGCACAGATTATTTTATGTTTTATTTATCCTTCTACTACATGGGGCTATCCATTTATGTTACAGATGGCCGTTGCAATGTCCTTATTTACTGTACAGAATAAAGCATAAACCTTTATCACTAAATCTCCTTTGTTTTGGTCATTTTTAATTTGCCCATATAATTTTACCCTGTATGTCTCTCCGTTCCTATAATTCTCTATATAAGATTAACAAAAATAGTGTTTCTCAAAAGAACAAAAAGTAAATGATCGACCAGAATTTTAACGTTTGTAAAGCAAGTAAACTTTATAATTATCCTACTCTATACAAGGATATGCAGAATTAATAGTGATGAATAAAATTAAATATTCAGTTATCTTGTCTTCGCCTTAATATATTTGGCAATCTATTTTAAAATTACGACGCCTGAAGAGTTGCTGCGATCACTATAAAAGTTGGAATGGAAACAGGATACGTTTTATTTTATTTATTACTATTTATCTTTTGATATATTTACCACTCACAATATCAATTTTGTCCTTTTGTTAATTTTCCTCTGTTTAATTACGTGACGTTCAATAACATGGGCTTCACAATTATTAAAGATGTATCACGGTTTCGTTTGTCATTTTTCTTACCATATCTGCCGCTACTGAAATAAGCAATCTCAGCATCTCCGAACTTCAATCACACCAGCACTTTTTAAAAGAAGCTTTAAAATATAGTACTATATTGGTAATTAGGTATTATCATTTTACTGCTGATATTGCAATATATAATAGAAAGTTTTATTCTAATGGTTTCTTTTCTCGCACTTCTTACCTGTGGAAATTTGTTTCGGTTTCTTGCATTCCTGTCAACTACAAATCTCCAGAAAAATTAAATGCAACGTGAATCGTCAACTTCATTCCTCTTGAATCCTGTTCTCTTCTTGTCCTCTATCCTGAATAGCGTCTTCTCATGTTCACAGTCAGTAACCCCTCACGTCTTAGCAGCATTATCGCCTTGCTTTGAGTGAAGAGAAAGAAACAAAGCTAGTCACTGTCAGTGAAAAATGTATGTAAAGGTAGACCTGTCTTAATATGTGGTATCTGGAGTCATCATTATTTACCTGCAGAATATTTTCCTCGTTCTTGTTATTATCCCAAAGTTTGGGCGGTTGTGTCATGTCTTCATAAATTGCTTGTTAACACTCAATTGGCCAGTGGATTAAAGCGATGGTCCGTGAATTTGTTGATATCGTAATTGTGAGTTCAATCCCTGGGTAGGGCAAGACTGATTTGAAATCATTGGAAAAATGACCAGCAATAACTGATCAGTATTAAAAGAGAACAGAACGAGATATACCAAAATATTTTCAGCAGAACAAGAATAATCCACCCCTGAAATTTATCTCTAACCACCTGATTAAGACTGGAGTACACAAGAGCCGAAACGTTGTGATAGCAACAATAGAGATGATGACAACAATTTCAGTCAATCACGTGCAGTGCGTGATACACGCTTAGACGCTCATGTATCTTTTGATAAATGACATACGAGGCAGAATTTTCCCCGCAGTAGGTTGCCATTTCTTTCTGTCAGTAGACCAGTTGCAACCCAAGGCTATAGAACCCGGTCTGTCCTGCTATTTACCCGTAGCTGGGGGAGGGGATAAGAAAATTATTCATATCTTTCCCAAGGGTATTAGCAAGTAAGTGAATGTAATGGATTCGATTGGAATTCGAACTCGGCTCTACCGATTCGTCAATCCGAGCCGCTATACATTACTCCACCCTTCCTACAGTCTACATATATATAATGTAAACAGAACAAAATATATTGTTAAGTAAATACGAGACTTCAAAATAACGACCTAAATCGACAAGGAGTGAAGAAATTTTTCTATGTGTTTGGTGGGATTTAAATAGAATTCTTGATTGTGAATTGTCAGAACCTGTCACTTCGGAAGTCCGAAACGCATTTCAAGAAAACATTAAAGGAAAAACGTCTTTGAATTAGAATTAGACGGGTAGATTTGCTATTTGCAAATATGATCCAAACACGACGCAATAAACAATCAGGGCATTGATAGAAGTGTTTCTTCCATGTGTATAGTATTCTAATGATCCAGACTCACCTGTTTCACGACATAGAGCGCACTTTGTTTTGTCAGTGATTTCAACACTTTCCAGATATCGAAAATGCCTTCGATGATCGAAACACAATTGGAATCCGTCTTTTTAATGGAATTCCTAAATTCCCCATGTATAATAAGTATTTTTTCTAAAAAAAAAATAACAAGCAAAATTAGGGGTGCGTATTATGCACAGCTACAAAAAATTGTTTTAAAAAATTGCCGATATCAGTTGCGAAATGAGTACTCACCACAAACATACGACAATTTGACACTAACATTCGGCGATTGCGACCCCATGATGATGTCAAATACAATCATAAGTACCTAACAATACTTACAAATCTAAATAAAATAAGAATTATCATAAAACTAAATCAGAATAATATTATTCTATGTTTAAAACTATTATTTGTGAAAAACTACACACTGTTCCGGTAGATTGCACATTTTATCGAACAAAAACAGGTTAATGAGTCTGCGCAGTAGGCACAATATAAGTATTTCCTTTTCCTTTTAGAATCGTGATGATCGGAATTTTTTATAAATATCGTCTATTATAGCTTGAATTAGTGAAGGAATCGCTGGCCGTAATTAAATTCGAGAGGTACAATTTATAGGTTTTGATTACCAAAAGGGATGCGTATTATGCGTGAGTAGAAGCATTTTCCCACATTTTCAACATAATTTTAGGTGTGTGTATTATGGATGAAGGCGCATAGGTGATTACGGTACTCAGTTTAGGTCCAAGACACAGAACATCATTAAAAGTAGTGTTAGACGAAGACTTCTCACTGCAGAATAATTCAATGAATTTCAAGTGCGTACATTAAGGATTCCTAAGTGCGTACTACAGCCCCTCTAGGGGCCAAGCAAAGATCAAAGGGGCGGCGAGGAAAAGAGTCGTGGTTTAAAATAACTTGGTAAATGTGCAGCAGGGTAGCATTAGCAGCAAATAATATTTTTCTTTCGATTTTTTTTATAAAATCAGTCATTTATGATGAAGAAACATGGATGCTTTACAAAGAATAAAATTAATATTCGAGTTAAATACGAACACATAGTTTTGTTTCATTTTGTTGTCCGAAGATTAATGTATGAAAATGTGTCTCTATCATGCTGAGGTTATCTGGAAAGGTCGTGCCATACACCGGCCAGATGAGATAGACAAAAATTGCAGATAGCATTGATCGAGATTTTTAGATGCAGCGATATAACCACAATGTTCGTCTGGCAACATGTTATCTAATTTCATCAAAGAAATACCGAAGGCATATGTATATTTACAGTACTAGATTAGATCTTTTGAATTTGCAGAGTGTCTAATACCAAGAAATGTCTAGTTTGGTAACTGCTGCTGTATATGAAGAAGTTTGATAAGTTTAAGAATACCCCGTAAATAAAGACATTTATTTTGATTACTGATTTTTGATTGTATAAAATGAACAGATGTAAGAGAATTTCATTTCGATTACTTAGTCATAATTTCAAGATTTAAATAAATGATCTAAACTCTCAGATGATACTGAATTCAATTTAAATTACTGCTTTTCCCTAGGAAATTTTCGCTCTCCGACATATATGAATGTAGTAAAATCGACCTTGCTAACCAGACGCTCATCTGTGGCCGAACGGTTAAGGCACATCACGCGAAATGATGGTTCCGTATAGGATACAAGTTCGATTCCTGTCGGAGAGCGAAAATTTTCTACGAAAATTTCTCGGACATTCAGGCCGGTAAATGTTATTTAATACTGTTTATTATAAAACAGAGCATTTGCTTAAATACTTGTATCTATAAAAAGAACGTTAAACATAATATAAATGTCTTTAAATAAATTGTCGGACTATGTCCAATTCTAATATATATATATATGTGTCATTTGTAACATGCATCAATTTTTGAATGTCTATCGCTTGCTAAATACATTTAAATATCGGAGTGCCTAAAGTAAAAAGCTTTTATTTAGCGTATCACATATGTTGGCCCATTTCATGATTGCCTAAGGAAGTAATCGATTTGTATTGTTAATATTTGAGCAGGTGAAGTACGAGGGTCATTCAATAAATAAGGTCAATTTTTCGGTATAAGGACTTCTAATATATATAGAAGCTTACTTTTTTTCAACGTAGTCTCCCAGCACTGTCACACACTTTTCCCATCTGTGCACAAGCTTCCGTATTCTCTCAGCCAGTCGCTCACAACTCTTTTGACTTCATCGTCACTTTTAAACTTCGTGCTTCTCCTGAACGCTTTCATGGGACCAAACAGGTGAAAGTCTGAAGGAGCAAGGTCTGGGCTGTAAGGAGAGTTGAGGTAGCAGTTCCCAGCCCAGCTCGTTGATGGTCTGCACCGTTTGGGCTGCTGTGTAAGACCTTGCGTTGTCATGATACAAGATGACTCCTTCTGACAGATGACCTCTGCGTTTGTCCCAACAGATAAGCTCAAAGTCCTTGCAATGTCATCCACTGACACCCTTCTGTCAAACTGAATGAGGTCATTGACTGATTCGATCACCCCAGGAGGCACCATACACAGTTGACATTCTCCTATGAATTTCAACTGGTTTTCACCCTTCAGCAACCAAAAACTTGATAACTGACCGCTATTCAATCCTGGAGCATGTTTCTTGGTCGGCCATCTTTGTTAATCGCCAAAACTCTCAAAGTTTTGTTTTAATCTGCAAAAGAAATTAAATCCCCGTGAAAAAGAAGTACAACAAAAAAAAAATTTAAAAAATAGTAAGCTTCTATCTGTATTAGAAGTCCTTATACCGAAAAATTAACCTTATTTATTGAATGACCCTCGTATTTAGGGGAATGTGGTTTTAGCCAAGCAATCATGTCCCTGTTCTTTTTTTCGGTCACGCACAGTGGCATGCCGATGACAACTTATTTGTTATGGTGCATAGTTTTGGTGTTGAAATCACAAAGAAACGGTGTCGTGTATTTCTCTGAGGCATTAGGATTACATATATTTTGATTGACAGACAAAAGACGAACTCGTAATATCGTTGAAATATCGTCGCTCCTAATCTGTTTACAACCCCCCCAAAAAAATAGTAACAATGTATCCCAAGAAGAAGAATTATTTTCATGAATTTCTCTGAGACATTGCGACTAAATTGAAATTAGTCAAAATGAAAAGACAAGCTCATACTTACGATGGAGTATTTAACTATTTTCATTATCTCTCCACTTTTATCCTGTCAGGGGCAGTTGTGCGCCAGTGGCGACATATTTGCCATCGTGGATAGGGTATGGACCGAAGGAGGATGAAACGGTTTCATGTATTTACCGGAGGCATTGGAAATAAATGAACTTTACTTGACAAACACAAGACAAATTCTAATAGCATCATCTATATAAAGGAGTGTTTAAAAGGTTGCAGAAGACAAACTCTTATACCAACACACATATCCATACATACATACATACATACATACATACATACATACATACATACATACACACACACACACACATATATATATATATATATATATATATATATATATATATATATATATATATTAGGGAATTCGTATAAGAATGCCAATAGGAAAAAAAAAATCTTTAAAAATCTGACTAATGTTAACTTGCTTTATACAAAGAGTTTTTTTTTTCTATGTAGACAATATAGTCAAATTCCCAGAAAAATTCTGTGGAAAAGACATATTTGTATAAAAATGACAATAGGGAAAAATATTAGTATTTGCCGACGTGTTTCGTCTTCCGACTTTATCGGCAAAAAGTATGATTTTTTTTGTATTTTCATTCACATAACAATTTGTCTTATCCACGGAATTGTTCTGTGAATTTTACTACATAAGCGAGTGTTTACAAGGTTGTATTTCAATACATTTTCCAAAACCTGACCAAGTCACCAAAAAATATTTTTTTGAATATCTCCTCGGTCATGCCGAAAACTTTTTAGTAAACATTAAAATGTTTAAAATTCTGATCCGTTTGCCATAACATATCGAACAAAAAAACGATTGAGTTATGGTACTTGTACCATTTGTCTTATTTTTTCAGTTTGGCCTGAAGATGCATTTGATAAGTTCGAATTTCATAATTAACGTTGTTCCTTTTCACCAAAGATTCAAAAACCATAAGGCAGTATTACATTATTTTTATCTATTTGCTGATGCAGTTACTTTGGCATCCATATGTAAGGTTTACGAGATTATGAGTTGTTTCTCCACTGTATGCATGACATTTGGCTAAAGAACTAGTAACAAGTTGACTGAGTTGGTTCACCATCCTAAACCAATACCAAACAATTTCCGTGGTATTCAGTCACTCACTTCAACTCTCACACTACCATTTATGTCAATGAATATTTATGGTAAATAAATTAAATTTTAAAAGTTATATAATTATCTCGGAAGTAAAATCAACAATTCATCCTCTCTTTAAAATTAGATCATTTATTGCATCTCCAAATATTCGGACTAAAATTGTTTTCGGAATGGCAGAGGAATCTCCCTAAAAGACAAGATGAAAGGGTATCAAGCTGTAGTAATTACAACTCTCTTTTATGGCTCCGAATTCCAGACCTTCTAAAAACCCCATATTAGTCAACCTGATGTCTTTGCACAGTATGTAGCTATACCCATGATGATAAATTATTTAATATTAATCTGATTTCAAATTGCGAAATTGGAGGAAGATTCGAAGGGCTCTTTGTTTTTGTGAGAATCTCTGATGAAAAGAAAATGTTCATGTAGAGCTAACTGAATCACAGTTCTCTAAATGTGGGAAGACTCCTGTTGATGAATACGGATAAAATCAAGTAAAACGTTAATTGGTATTTTTCGATTGTTCCCTGAGGAAGTGGACATGTAGCGGTGCATGAGCAAAAACTGCATAACAACGTTTGTGAGGTCGCCCATTGAAAGTTCTCGTATTACATGGCAGAACAAAAAATCAAAAGACACACAGATCTCACCTGCCCACGGCGTCCATAATAGCGTAGGGTCCTTGTAATTTGGGATTGGTTTCAAGCTATCCTTAAAAGCAATCGTAGGTAAAGACAGCGAAGACATTTACGTCCTCATAATTAGAAAAGCATGAGTGTCCTCATCGCACCCCCCATATATATATATATATATATATATATATATATATATATATATATATATATATAGGGAGAGAGATATATAGATAGATAGATAGATAGATAGATAGATAGATAGATAGATAGATAGATAGATAGATAGATAGATAGAAAGAAACTGTGCTGTTCGATAAAAGTGATTCACATGTTGTTTTTACTAAATGTTTTCTTCTCTTTGAAACGAAAGTTGAACTAAATTCAAAGGATAAGCGATCTAAAATCCGAAGAAGAAGCTTTGAAAGCTCTTTGAATTTAGCAGTAAGTACTGTCAAGCATCCGTTCAGTATAATGTTCCCTGGAACTGGTTTCTTAAAACCTATTGAAATGACCCTCAGGAGCGAGCAGTACAAGAGAATTTTAGAGTCTTGTCTGCTCCCTTCTGCTGAAACGATGCAAATCGACCCCACCAAGCTCATTTTTATGCAGGATAATGCTCCCTCTCACAAATCAAAATTGATGAAGGAATACTTTGATGAGAAGCAGGTGAGTGTTATGACATGGCCGCCCCAATCTCTTGACCTCAACCCCATAGAAAACATATGGAGCATTATAAAGTACAGACTCTCGAGAAAGGATTTGAGCAACAAAGAGGATTTGATTGTGAATTTCATATCCGAGTGGAATTCAATGCTTGGAGATGAAATTTGCCAGAACCTAATCAAGTCAATGCCAAAAAGGGTTGAAAAGGTTATTCAAAATAAAGGAGGACCCATAGATTATTAAATATTTCGAACTATATTACCTATTATAAATAAATTATGCCTCTATTATTCTTTATTTAAAGCTGTTCGGTTATGTTTCTATTGATTACTAGTTGCAGGAAATAAGTGACTCACTGTTTATATACAGAGTTTCTCCCTAAATCTCATTTATATCCAAAATTATATTTATTAATAGAATACCTTAGGGTGAGTCTTTTTTATTAGGTGGTCGGGAAGGGGTCTTTATATTAGTAAGATTAAAAATTAGTTTGACCCCACAAACAATAGGCGAAAAAATATTTAAGTAAAAAGAACAGGTGAGTCACTTTTATTGAACTGCCCTGTATATGCGCACACACACACACTAAATACTGTCGCCGCTTGGTGTGAATTTCAATGTGCACTTTTATATTTACATAGGCTCTATTTACATTTTAAGTTCCCGGCGTCTCTCTTTTGTGCGCATGTGTAGTCGCCTCAAAGTAAACATAAATTTAGTCTGATTAATCCTAAAGGGCGAAATGCGTCACACGAAAACTTTTCCACTTTATCCTGTTTCTTTCCACTAAAATTGTTCCTGTTATATAAATAAATGTATATATATATATATATATACAAGTTTAGGATTGGTATATACGGAATGAAATCCAATAACCAACATTTTATAACATATTTATGTTGTAATATTCAAATAAATAATTATATATATATATAATAATTATATATATAATAATAATTATATATATATAATAATATATATATAATAATAATTATATATATAATAATAATTATATATATATATAATAATGTTGTAATATTCAAATAAATAATTATATATATATATATATATATATATATATATATATATATATATATTGTCATCCACAGACAGACTGCTTCGCTGCTCTTCAGTGTGGCTAGACGTCCGGTTAGCTAGGATCGAAACCCGACTGAATTGGCGTCTGTCGGAAATTCTACCTCTAAGCCGTCGGCAGGGATGAAGTTTAATTTTAGCGTATTTATTTTTAGATAAAAACACAGTGACCGACAGGACTCAATTCGCTTTACCGAAGAGTCTTGCTATATCAGCCTTAATAGTCACTGTTTACAAACCCACACTTCCTTCCCCAGAGAGCTCAGCCAAAATTAATTTTTCAGGAGTCTTTATTACTGTCATCCACAGACAGACTGTTTCGCTGTATCACAGCTCTTCAGTGTGGCTATACGCCCCATTGCCTCTAGCTAGGATCGAAACCCGACTGAATTGGCGTGTCGGAAATTCTACCAATATATATAGCAAACTAGTGGTTATTCCCATAAATATAACTAGTTTATTTACACTGACATTCGTCAGCCAGGAAAACAGCATAAATAAGCGATCTTATGATAGCAGTGCAGGGTGAAAAATACAGTAACGATGCAATGTTGATTAATACGTCCACACTATTCATCTTTCTATGTATCTTAGGATGTATTGGTGGTGTAATGGTTAGTAGAATGAAAATTCAGAAAGCCGATTCCGTATTCTGATCGAGTTCGTTAGAATCACTTTCGAGAAAATATCACCAAGATAGGCGTAAATCAATTTCTATAACCTTCAGATATTGCTTCCATGACTGAACTCTTTTGACTTGGTTGGCAACTAGTCTATAAGAAGTAAAACTCTGAATTAAAATTCCGAAAAGATATCTTTGTGGCACACTGCAATAGTTCCCAGTTTTTCCGAAAAGTGAGCCCAGTTATGCAAAGAACTTCGCAACTATAATCAAATTATATGCGTAGGGAGTCTAAGAATTGAATTTTTAAGCACTCATATATCGTCGTCGAGACTCCCCCTCTCTCACTTTCCCTCTCCCCTTCTCTCTCTCTTTCTTTCTCTCTCTCTCTCTCTCTCACACACACACACACACACACAAATATTATCTATGTGTATATTTTCTTTTTAATACCTCCCCTAGAGAACATGCTTACTATGCATGTGATATTATTTACCTCTAATTCTGTTAATTAACGCAAAACAGGTGCATGTAAAAATGTTCCCCAAGGAACAATATCTCTGAGACTGATTAAAATATCGTAATAGGAAGAAAAGGTATATTAATTTGGATAAACCTTATAATGATAATGGGGTTGGAAGAATATCTATCTCAATCTCCCAATCATTTCCTTATTTTACTTTAGTTACTTATCTTATACAAGTCCTTCCCACATTATTTTCATCTCGCCAGCATCTATCCTACACATTTATAAGTCTACCATTCGCCCATGCATTGAATATTGTAGTCACGTCTAGTGTGGTATTCTGCTATGTATTTAGAGATTCTAGGTGAAATATAAAGACAAATCTGCAATGTAATTTGCCTTAACTTGTCATCTAGGTTGCAGTTGTTTTCACACCATTGTAACGTAGTTAGCCTTTTCTATGAATATTCTCACGGTAATGGTTCAGGTGAGATTTCTTCTTTCCTACCTAGAGTTTATGAATTTAAACTTACTACTAGACTAGCGGAAAAGTTCCATCATTTTGCAGTTAAAATGACGAGATGTAACAGTATGTCCTACGTTAACATCCCTTGCAATTTTAGAAGATCAATATTGATTTGAAATCAAGAAGCCAGCAAAGAATTTCCCAAGCCAGAATTGCGACAAAAGAACTGTTAACATAGAATGCTGCACGTCTTTATTAATTTTTTCTCATATTCTTTCATATTCAGTAACCCTTTGTGTCTTAGTAGCTTTATCGCCTTCTTTGGGGGAAATGATCGACAAAATTATTTTTTCATGTGTATTGTTCCTGAAATTTTCCACGTAAAAACAATATAAAATCTTATTCGTTACTTGTTGTATAGAAAATATTCTTCTTTCCTATGACCCATGTAAAAATCAATCCGCTGATATAATCTTTTTTATTTTTTCTTGAATTAATACACTGTTTTTTCTTATTCGGCTCCTTCGTTGCTTTTATAACATTTTAATGTTTTTCGCCCTCTTCATGCCACCTAACACTAATCAATCTGTTTGTTAAATTCATAAAAAAAACACCGCGTATATCTACGCTCATATAACACAAGATTATCATCATCTTCTCGTCGAATATTGCAACACTTAACAAAAATAATATAATCCTGATTGATAGATTCTGTCAAAAACTCAAAGAAGCAATCTTTACTTTCTCTCTTTTAATTGTTGTCGATGTGGAAGGTTTGTATTAGTTCTTTTGGGTAGAGAAACATTCTATTTCATCTTCCCCCACCTTTCACCCTATTCTGAAATCATTACTTCCAATACTGCCGCCGCGACTGCTTCTACTGATGTTTCCAGGAAATCAAGCGCTTGAGGAAAGAAGATAAATGCTTTAAACTGGACCACACTTTGGCTCACATTTGCTATCCACACCCTTCCGACTTGCCTTTCTCGCTCACGCGGTTGGCGGCCGACTCCACATGACCCCACAGCAATCTAAAAAAAAATCCCCAAACAAATAAGTGAGAAATGAAACAAGAGCGCTAGCAAACAAATTAAATAACTCCTGAGCGAAGGAGAACGGAAATAAAGAAGAAAATGAGAAAAATAAATAAAATCAAGAAAAAATAAGATGGTTTTTGCGCTTGCGCACATGTGAACATGGGGAGATAAGTGGAAGACAAAATAGTGAAATTAGGTCCGTTTATTTCATACAGAGAAGGTTCTATGCCCCAGACTCTCATCAATCCACCATTGCGAGTTAGCGAGTCTCCGAATATAATATCGGGGGAAAAAAGAAGGATATAAAGAGAGAAAAATAGAAAAAGAATTTAAAAAAAGCACAAAAGGTAAGACACGAGTCGATTAAGGAATGAAGAATAAAAGTGTTTTTTTTTATAGAATGTTAAATAAAATTATTTAATTCAAAAGGAATGAATGAAAACATCTAAGAAACATAATGAAAAGAATGAAATTGATAAAAGTATGAAAATGAAACAAAAATGGTGGCTGAGGTGGAATAGCTGAAGATAAAAAAAATGTAGGTGAAGAAAAAGAGAACAAAATGGAAAGACGTAAATGTATTAAAAACAAACAACAAAGAACGTTTTTAATAAAGACCTTGGCAACGCTAAGCAGAAAATTATTTTAAAAAATAGATAAGAAATGAAAGACATGACAAGAAAGTAGTCTGGTGAATGAAATAAATAAATAAATAAAGAGAGAAAGAAAATAAATATTAAAGAGAGAAAGAGAGAAAGAAATAAATATTAGGTTGTTCGGAAAATAAGCTCCGATTTTAGAATAAATCCTTTGTGTTTTAATATCTTATTATAATAGTTGCACAAAAATATATTTTACTCATTCCTAATAATTAACGTGTCCTCTTTGTTAATTTTCTATCAATATATTTCAACATTGAACTTAAAATATTACATATCGTTCGTCTTGAACATGACAAAAATAAGAGATCCGTTTACTTTTTTGCATGAATTCAAGCTTGGTGATAATGTTTCTCAAACTGCTGCCAGCATTAGCAGAAGCTGGGGTGAAGAATCCACGTGTGATCGGAAGTGCTGCAGTGGGGATATGATTCTTGAAGATCAAGGTAGGAGACGGCGTATATCTGCAATTGTCAATCAATACCTGAAAACAATTAATCGGACAAAAGCCACGTCAAAATGCAAGTTAAATGCCTCAGATAATAGGCGAGAGAATCTCAACAACATCGGACCATCTCAAGAAAAATTGCAAGATGAAGGTATGCGATAAATAGGTTCTACATAAACTCAGTGAAAGTCAAAGCTTTCGACGTTTTGAAGTTTGGTACGCGCTGCATCTACGATATGTGAATGATCTATTTCTTGATCGAATATTGACTTATGGTAAGTAATGAATACTCTATCACAATCTTAACCAATCGGTTCAGTGTTATTAACATGATAAAGGATCCAAAAAATTCCCAAACTGAAATTACCCAACTGAAGATTATGGTGACCGTCTAGTTGTTATTATTAAGGCGTTATTCATTAGTGTTATCCATTACAGCTTTTTGGAATCTAGCCAGGGCAGCACTGTCTAGGTTAACTGCCAGCAACTAGATTATATGCACATTAATTTAAGCAAAATGGGACTGGCATTGGCTAATCGACGAGGTCCAATTCTACTTTATGACAATGGTCGACCATAAGTTGTCAGGATAACACTGTCAAAACTTAGCGATTCGGAAGTCGAGATTTTGCCACATCCATCATATACTACTGATTTCTAACCAATATACTACCAATTTTTTTCAAACATCTTTAGTATTTTTTAAATCAAAAGACATTCCTATTTAAAGAAGAGGGCTAAAGATTTTTTAGTATTTAAACCTTTAGCGTTTTCTTGTAAAGATATAAATATACTTTTAACTCGATAGCAGAAATGTATAGATGTTTTGACTGTTTAATTCAATTATTAATGTGAATTGTAAAATTCGGATATTATTTTTCAGACAATCTAATATCAAGAAAGAAAACAAAAGAAAAGAGAGAAGTGTGCAAAAATGGATAAGAATAGTAAAGAAATAAGAAACAAAAAATAAATTATTAAAAAATATCACCAAAAAAGAAAGAATGAAGGAAAGTCGAAATAAAATAGAAATATATATCCCAACTAAATAAAAACAAAATAGAAATTTTGGAATGATGACTGACAGAAAGAAATGTAAGAAACAAGAAAGAATCTGAATGATCAGGTTAAAAGATTAAAGGGATTTATCCAGGACGATCAAAGAAACAATGACCTTCACGTAGGTGGAGAGAAGGGGAATTGTGTATGTATGAGAAATTGCTGGCTACAAGAAGTTATGACGAAAGAAAGGCGAAAATTAAGGGGCAAAGAAACGAGACTAGAAGTTCATAGAAAAAGTAAATATTAAATAAAGTTTGTTAGAAAAATATTGAAAGCAAAAAATTCATTTTGAAGAGAAAAAATAACAAAGTAAAGGAAAGTGAAAACCAAAATATGGAAAGTGAATATAACGAAAAATGCATGTTGTCTTTTCTCACGAAATAACAAATGCGTTGTGATATCGATATTATTAATTTTTTTTAACTTTATGACAATAACTTATTCGTCTTTACGCACATATATATATATATATATACATATGTGTGTGCATATATATATATATATATATATATATATATATATACACACACACACACACACATATATATATATATATATATGTATGTATGTATGGGGGTGTCTCTGTGTGTGTGTGAAAGTGTGTGTGTGTGTGCGTCTGTGTCTGTAAATCACACAAAGTAACCCACGAAAGATTTTGCTAAAGAATCACACAGGAACAAGAGAGCTCACTGCCAAAATGGCTATGTGTGTGCCATCTAAGATTCTGTAATACGATATGTGGTTCGTAAAATATCATATTCATTTGTATGGTTGTCAATTACTATAATTTTGCTATTAGCTGGATTAAACTTAAATTTATATACAATGAAAAATATGTGTATAAATCCCTTTCCTTCAATAGCCGTTCTGATAAAAAGAAAGCATGATCTCTAGAACTAAAATGCCCCATCAATGAAACGAATTATAAAATGGTCGTCAATTTGTAAATATATTTTATATATTATGCTTTGAATGCATTTAAATAAAAACACGTCAATTTCTAAAAAAAAAAATACTGAAACTGGGTTTGAAATTTAGAATATGTTTCAAAATAATTCTTGTAAAAGATGTTTTAAGAGATTTATGGGGAGTTTGTCAACTTTGTGAATTAAAGTGTATTTAAATTTATTTTTTCAAACGACCTACAATTTAGAATTAGTTTTATATGCAGAATTTGCTTCCAGATTCAACAATAAATGTTTTGCATAGGCGTAAGTCTTTTTGTCAGTCTCTTTTTATGTAGATTTAGATTTAATTTTAGTAAAAACATCTTAAGTTAAAATAAGAAAAGATATAGAAATAAAGTGTTGCCTTTATCCTCCAGACTAAGAGGGATTTTTTTTTAAATCTCCACATTCGATATTATGAAATTTTACAGAAGACGAAATACGAACGTTAATAAAAGTAAAAATGCCAACCACATTACTCGCCAATGTTCTGTTTATTTTAAGAATGCATTTATATAAGTATAAATAGATGGATAATCAGGAAGATTAAAAGAGTGACAACATTTGATTTAATTTTAAATATTCAGAACAAATTCAGGTGGGCGGATAATTATTTAGGTCGTCTTAATAAAATTCAGCATTGAATCTGCTGAAACACAACACCGACGTATACTGAGATACTGCTGGGACACTGATTATGATGACGTAGGTGACCTTAATCAATTTGGGAAACAAATTCACATGAATATATATAATGAACCTATTCTATTAAACACTGATTTCAATACGAAGATTTCCACTTTTTTTTTAACACTAAATCAGATTTATAAAGAAAGATTAAAATTCAAATGAATGAATAAACTTCACTGGTATCTTTTTGTAATACTGGAAAATATGCCACTTTTACGGGAAAGAAATTGCAAGAAACTGCTACGAACATTACCCGGACACGATTACAGAAATCGGACCTGTAACCATTTTATTATATTTTACACAAAGAAAAGTCAGATCAAATCGTCCTGACACCAAAGACCACGCAGAATGTGCTTTTTGACATTGCAGTCCCTTTGAAGATCTTCAAAATTCATTCAAATTACAATGATCATGAAATGAAAATCTCAGAATGTGTCACATTATGACATCAGTAATTCTAGTTGTAGTGGGAGCACTGGGATTAACGAGAAAAGCTTCCGATAGACTAACTGAAGAGATTCCTATAGTAAAATATTTTGTATTTCTTAAAGGCATAGACGCCTTTAAGAAATACAAAATATTTTACTCACGAGTACAGACCACGTATTACTAAGATCTTTGACTATGGAAAATCTGTATGAACAGTATTATATATATTTTTGTTATATACAATATAAGAAATAAAAATAATAATAATAATAATAATAATAATAATAATAATAATTCGTTTCAGATAAACAGATCTGTCTGGGTGGCTAGGCGCTCCTTGCTGCAGATGCCTACTCATACACATTTGTAATTCTTCAATTCCAGAATATAGTTATCAGTTTATACTCTGCTGAACAGTTTTCAGCTAGAGTTTCTAGAAGAAAATGCATCATCTATTATTTCCAGTTGTTGATCAATGTCATTAAATTTGTGACTTCGTCACTTCGTATAATGTGGTATTATCTTTAGGAACTTCTCACTAGTGTCATATGCTGAAATATCTCACCTTAGAGCGATATCATCAAATGACCCCTTGATAAATCGATAGGAAATCATGTCGTATAGTGTAAACGCTAACATCTTATTTGCTCAGTCATACCTCTAATATATGTAGAATGATAGCACTTAAAACCAAAAGTAATTTGACAATCACAAATAAACAAGTAAATACTTAAACTAAGGTAAACTATAATGAATTAACATGCTAAACATTAGCCAATACTTTTAGGAAAAATAATTACTTAACTGCAGATAAGAAAAATAAGATATTCTTTGCGATGTTTCAATTACAAATGGCCGGATAAAATCATGTGACAGACCGGAACCAGACTAGTTGCTTACTGGCTCTCACTTGCCGGTTCTGGATTTTAGAGACACGATGTAGTAGATTTATATTAATATTTTTGATCCGAAAAACAACAGTAAACAATTAAAATTCTAAGCGCAATACAAGAAAACATTGATAACTCTTCAAATTTTTAACCCATCCGCATAAAACGTCTATATTTACCTCAGCAGATTAATATCTATGATTTTCCTAGATACAGACAGTTCGATTGATTCAGTTGGATACTAAAATTTTATTAGTCATTATTACTCTTTATTTTATTAGTCATTATTATGAAACTACAGATTGTCTAATGTCAAATGCTGCTTGACATTCTTAATAAGTAACCTTTATATATCACGACTAATTAATTCAAGTCTTTATTATAAACATTGAGTCATTAATATCCCAACAACTATTTCAAATAATTTTAAATCTTTTCTTTGATCTTGTCAATACAAACTTTCGGATGCTACATCCTACAGCCTTACTTGAATGTGCTACCCAGGTGTAAAAAGAGTATCTCTTCTTCGACAGTGTAAAACAAATAAATGAGAACGGTAGCAAACAATATTCTAAATTCCTTAATTTTGCATGCTGTTTCAAGATATTACGTGTCGATATTCCTCATATCGTTGTAAAATTCTCCAGTACTTTCCCTGATGAATATAAACAAATCACTTGTTGAAATCCGTAATAGCTCGAATTCTACACTTGATAGAAAAGTCGCTATATGCCGCCGGCTTCATGTATTTCCATCTATTCTCATAACCATCTGGATGTTATAACTTAAAATAATTCTTTCGTTTCAAACTGAGAAGTCCATACATCTTTTCAAGTGTATAACCGTTTTTAGCGTTTACAGCTTCTATAAACTGAAGAGTATCAAATTATTAATCGGGTTTATACGGTATCGGACTTTTCTGTGTAACTGACTTTAAAAGAACGTTTAAATTTCGATTGCCAGACAAAGATGAAGAAGTCCGGGGAGCATACTGGTTGTCACAGGTTCAAAAACAGAAAATATGCGTCACTTCTCTAATATTTCTCTCTATACTCTGTTATTCTCACATTAAATTAAATGAAATAATAATAATAATAATAATAATAATAATAATAATAATAATAATAATAATAATGATAAATTTTCCTTTAATTTCGGTTGTATAGACATTTCCACCCGAGTCCCAACAAGAGACCTAAGGTCAGAAATGGCCTCAAGATATTTTGCACTGATCATTTTTATAAAAATAAAGCCTAAATTCAAACACATTTTACATAGATAAAGCTCTTCGGAATATGTGTGCTGTAAGTGTGAGTACAATTTTTTTGTATTTCTTTAAGGTATGTGCTACCAGGAACGTCTTTATTGTGTCTATCAGAATCTTTTCCAATCAATCCGAAGGTTCCCAGAAGATTTATTGATGTCCACATGTGCCACATTTTTTAAATTTACGTTTCAAGATACTTTCAAGATATTCTAAGATACATAACAGGCTGCACGGACAGCGATGTCTATGAGAAATCCCATACCATGTCTAGGTGACTAACTTTGAGTGTTCTGTCTGTGAGTATTCCCATAAAACTGTTAAATGTCCTATCTTTGTAACCATGTCTGGGTGGTGTTCATACCAATATATTGTAGTTTCTTTCCGTAAATGTTGTATACATTCCAGTGTAGATATTGGCCCATTCTGTCATACCGACATTTATAGTCAGTGGGGGCCAATACCGTGTAATCTGATACAAGATGGTCAAATGTTTCTGGATATTGATCACAAAATATGTATTTGGGGTTAACACAATGTTTCAGTAAGGGAGCTCGGTAATTTCTAATTAGAAAGCATTGGCCCTGTGCAGCAAGAATAAATCCATAGATTTCAGCTTTTAACCCTGAATTTCCTAAATATTGATAGGCATAATGCTTGTCTACAAAAGCTTGTTTGGTATGGGCAGAATATTGATCATGACGAGGATTATCTCGCCATTGTTTCTGCATTTGGTCCATTGCATTTGCCTTTCCAATGTTTCTTTATATTCTTTGCCTCTACAACAGGTGTATTATGGTTTATTTGCACTTCTTAAGCCACTTGAAATTACCTTTTGAATCTGTGGGCTTGCTTTGTTACTGAATAGAGTTTCTTATTTCTTAAAAGCTCTTCGACACAGATCCTCATCTTGTCTTCCGTAGTTTGCAGGTATCTTTGAAGAGCGATTGGTGTGATTTGTCAAACACATATAAATTGATCACGGCTATCCTAACTGTACTTACTCATTTGTAGTTTAAATAATTCTCTGCCTATTTCGAATCTGCATATACACAGATGATTGACATCTTAGGATGATGCATGCGGTGGCACGGAGAAGCTTTCTTGTTTTGACATCCATTCACTTTGTTAATTCTGGTCCAATTAAAGATGTCGAAACTACAGGCTGCGAGGTGTTGTCATTTTATATTTTTTATTTTGCGCATGCGCCTTGTTTATTTTTTATTTTATCGACAGCACTGTATAGTAGGGTCATTTAGAAAAAGAGTACTATGACGCAATTCACTCCGCCAGAAATATGGAAACGGTATGTTGTACTGTTTGGAATTCGCACCAGAAACTCAAATATGAACATTTCAGAGTGTTTGGATGTCAATCCGGAGGCAGTGCAGAAGATTTGGAAAGTGTTGGATGATATATGCAGTCAACATCACGGTGTTTGAAGTGATCAATAGTGATGGCGATATTAAATCGCCATTCATCTTCCTACAGGGCCTTATACTCAACATGGAGTTCAACATCAAGTGTCGTGAGAAGGTTGTACAGTCCTGGGTCAAGAGGGCGGTCACCGGAAGACACTATG
The DNA here is from genome assembly GCA_964036315.1 of Acanthosepion esculentum. Taxonomy (NCBI): domain Eukaryota; kingdom Metazoa; phylum Mollusca; class Cephalopoda; order Sepiida; family Sepiidae; genus Acanthosepion; species Acanthosepion esculentum. Next base: position 135,452,536 of record OZ038480.1, read on the forward strand.
TCTGACAACAGAACTCTGAACCATGCCACACAAACAGGGGAACCCTGACATTGCCGCGAGACAATTACTGCGTGCGGCCACATCCCCCCTTATATCTGGCCACCTAACTTTCCCAGAATGCAATCTCTTGATTATTATATGTTGGGTGCAGTTGAGCGAGAGACCAAAAAATTATTTTAACACTAACGATGAACTGAAGGTAAGGATTATGGCATCAGTCACCAACTTAAACAAGAAGACGGACCAGAAGACTTGTAGAAGATTCCGAAGTCGTTTGGAGGCACTGCTTGAAGTCAATGGCGATTTTATTGAATAAATTTACTATTTCCTATCTCAAGAAAATTTTGCGTAATTTTGGTAAATATATCTGTTAAAATGAAATGTTATTTTTATATTCAATTTTGCGTAATTTAGACGACAGATCACCCCCCCACCCCCTCTATATTGCACCAAAGGGTCAGCCAAAGCGTTTATGGCTGATATTATGTTTTGTGAATTCAACTCGGTATGCAACTCCAGATGCACACGCCTGTTGTATTCCTTTCTTGCTTTCTGCTTCATTTGTGTATGCTGTATTCCATCTCTTTCACTGTTTCCTAGGTATTTATAGGCTTCTTGTTGTTCCAGTTCCCTAATTGTGATAAGATCTAGATCTATTGAGTGTGTTTCTGTAATTCTCCCTTTCTATAATGTTACTTTTTTTTATCTAATCCGAAATCAATGCTGATATCATCACTGAAATATTTTACAGTATTGAGGACACCCTTCATCTCATTGTTGTCTTTAGCAAATAGTTTGATATCATCCATGTGGAATAGTTGATTAAACACTTTCTTTTTTACTTTGTATCCATAGTTATTGATGTTGAGTTCATGAAAAGGGGGATTAAGGACAGACAGAAGACGAAGGGCGATAGGGAGTCTCTTTGAAAGATTCCTCGTCTGATATTCAGAAAATTGAAAGTCTCGATACCTTTGATGCGATTTAGGTATCCACAGTCCCACTTATATTTAAGGAGATTTACTATCACCGCGGAGACTTAGTACATTTCTAAAGCCTTAAGGATTAAAGAGTGTCGCACACTATCAAAGAGTTTAAAGTAATCTCTCTATTCAAGCTTTGCTGAGATGTCTACTTTTTTTTTCCTGCAATTTTCTAGGATCATTTCATTTATTAGCAGTTGCTTTTTGCCATGATATACACCTCTTCGACATCTTTTCCGTTCCAGGGAAACAATGTTGTTTCCATCGAGAAAAGAGTAAGTACAGTTAGTCAGGATAGCCGTGATCAATTTATATGTGGTTGAAAAACATGTTATTTACCTAAAATAATTTGGATCATCTGTTTCACCGATTGTTGGTAGGCGATATATAATACCTTCAGTGATCCGTTCTGGAATTTCATTGGGGTTATTAATTAGCATTGATAAAGTTTGTGCAAGAGTGCTATGGATTGATGACAAATGATAGAGCCAAAAGTTGGGTACCTTGTTATTTCCTGTGATATTTGTAAGAGCTTTCCCAGCATTATTCTTCAATATATTGTCCCATTCTTGCACAGGTTTATCCTTTATACTTTCTTCGAAATTGGGATTATATTAATTTGGGTTTCTCTAAATATTTTCCCAAAATGTTTGCACTCCTTCAATAGATGGTGGATTTTTGATGTCTATAACTGCTTTTCGGATCTCCCTGGAAATCTCTGGAATTTTTTTAAAAAATTTACCATTATTATTATTATTATTATTATTATTATTAGTTACTATGTGAGTCTTTTTGACATATTATATTAAAATGGCACTGTCATTATAAATGCCCTCGCCTTTCCTTTTAGCCTTGTACTCTTTAGCTACTGGTGAACTTTTTGTTCTAAAAATGCATCTTCGATTCTATCTGCATATTGGCGTTCTGTTATTATTTTTTTATTTCCTTTGATTTCTGGCGTTTACACACTTCTTTCCATGTCCCGCCCAGGGATCTAACGTTAGAAATAGCATCATGACACTTTCCATTGACAAAAAAAATACATAGAAAAAGCCCTTCGTAAAGTGTGGGCTGTGCTTGTCAGAACAATGTTTTGTATCACTTTGAGGTGTGTACTTCCAGGAATCCCTTCAATTAGTCTACTGGAATCTTTTACAACTAATCTTAGGGCTCTAACTACACCAGGGATTGTTGATGTTCCCATGTGCCACATTTTTGAGATTTCTATTCCAATATTCTTGTATTTTGACAGATTTTGAATATCTTCAAAGATACATTGTAGTCTGCAGGGACTGCCATATCAATAAGGAGGCACCTTTTTTGTTTGTGGTCTTTAATAACAATGTCTGGACGGTTGGCTTTGATTGTTCTGTCAATGTGTATTGTGTAGTCCCATAGAATTGTAATATGTCCTATATCCGTAACCGGGTCCGGGTGGTGTTCATACCAGTTTCTTTCAGTTTCCTTCCCGTAGAAGTTGCATATTTTCCAGTGCAGATATTGGCCCACTCATGCCGGGTTTTATACTCAGTGGGTGCCAATATCGTGCAACCTCATACAAGATGATCAATTGTTTCTGGATATTTACCACAGAATCAACATTTAGGGCTAACACAATATTTTAGTATATGTGCTTGATAATCTCTAGTTAACAAGCATTGGTCCTGTGCAGCAAGGATAAAACCTTCAGTTTCAGCTTTCAACCCTGCGCAACTGATGGGTACGGGTTTTGTCTACGTCAGCTTGTTTGATACGGGCAGAGTATTGGCCATGAAGAGTTTTATTTTGTCATTGTTTCTGTATCTGGTCGGTGGCATTTGTCTTTGCTTTCATTTTTAAGTATTTTGCAGCTTCAGCCGGTGTACTGTGCTTTACTCGTATTTCTGCGCCCATATGAAACTCCATTTTGTATTTGTTGGCTTCCTTTATAACGGAGTAAAGCCGCTTACTACTTTCATGTACTTTGACACATACCACCATCCAGTCTTCTGTAGTTTCCAAGTATATCTGGAGGCCAATAGTTGTAGTTTTGTAGGACAGTTCTAGTTGAACTAATCCTCGGCCTCATTTGGATCTGAGCACATACAGACGATCAGCATCAGCTTTGGGATGATGCATGTGGTAGCAAGTGAGAAGCTTTCTCGTTTTGGCGTCTATTCGCTTAATTTCAGCTATGGTCCAGTTAAGGACATAAAAGTTGTATTGCACCACAGGGACATCCAAGGTGTTTATGGCTGATGTTCTGTTTTTTTAGTTTAGTTCGGTATTTAGTACCAGACGTACACACCTGTAGTACTCCTTTCTTACCTTCTCCTTCATTTTTGGGTGTTGTATGCCATCTCCTTCGCTAATTCCTATGTACTGATAGGCTTCATCATGTTTCAGTTCCCTAATCTTTCTGACAAAATCTAAATCTATTAAGGGCGTTTCTGTAATTCAACTTTTCTTAAATGTTACTTTTGCACATTTATCTAATCCGAAGTCCATACCTATGTCGTCACTGAAGTATTTTACAATATTAAGTAGGCCCTTCAACTCATTGTCGTCTTTGGCAAAGAGTTTGAGACCATCCATGTAGAGTAGGTGATTGAATATTTTCTTATTTATTTTGTAACATATAGCTACTGTTGTTCAGTTCATGCGTAAGGGGGATTAAGGACATTCAAAACAGGAGGGGTGACAGAGAGTCTCCTTGAGAGATTCCACGTCGGATATTTAGACGTTTGCATATGGCAGTGCCTCTGGTGTGATTAAGGTATAGTTTGGTGTTCCACATTCCCATGCTGTGCTTAAGGAAATTTAATACCACAGGGGAGACTTTGTACATTTCCAAAGTCTTAAGGATCCAAGAATGTGGAACACTATCAAAAGCTTTACGATAATCAATCCACGCTGCGCTAAGATTTCTACGTCGTCTCCTGCAATTTTCCAGGCTCATTTTATTTATAAGTAGTTGATCTTTGCAGCCATATGAACCTCTTTTGTATCCCTTCTGTTCCAGCGGAAGAATGTTGTTTGTTTCGAAAAAGGAATAAGTACGGTTCGTCAGGACAGACGTGATCAACTTATACGTTGTGGAGAGACATGTTATCGGCCTATAATTTTTCGGGTCTTCTGCTTCACTTGTTTTTGGCATGATGTATGGAATACCTTCAGTAATCCATTCCGGGATTTTATTGGGATTATTTACAAGCGTTTATAATGTTTTTTGCAAGGATTTTATGGGTAGATGAGAGATGATAAAGCCAGAAATTGGGAAACTTGTCATTTCCTGGGGATTTCCATTTTTGGGATTTCGTTAGGGCTAGCTTAACATCATCTGTGGATATATTTTCCCATTCTTGCAGAGGTGTATCCAGCATTAGTTCTTCTTCACGTTGGATCCATTCTGCATTTGGGTTATATTCCTTTGGGCTGCTCCAAATATTTTCCCAAAATGTCTGTACATTATCAATCGATGGTGGCCTTTCGACATGTATAGGTGTTTTACCTATTTCCCTGTAAAATTTATTAAGGTCCGTTTGGAATATTTTATTTTGGCGATAGAACCCACAACGTTTTTCGTATCGTCTTGTCCTCTGTGGCTTTAGCTGAAGTTTCTGCTTCAGCATCTCCGTGATTTATTATTATTATTATTATTATTATTATTATTGTTTGATACTATTTATTATCAATATAAATATTTTCAAGGTGTTCAGCAGTATAAAGATGTTTACTTATTAATCGAAATCGGTCGGATTGATTATTAATAGAACGAAAAATAAAGATTGTTTCCTTTTTCTTTCAGTTTTAAATAAAGCACAAACATGAAAAACATACCTGCATTTATTCTGCATCCCGATATGGACAAAAAGAGAATATAAATTGTATAATTCACTTGAGCTTGTATAAACAATCTATGATATCACTGAGAGAACAATTTAAACAAATGCATCCAAACTTTCATTTTTAACACCTCGTATACTTGTAGTAAGTAGATGCTTGAAATTACGGAAATACACCGAATGGAAACTTGGCTGAGTAGATTGTAGGTTTCAATATGCATTCAATGATATAAAACACAGTATTATGTATATATAATTATTCCATGTCATTTTTTATTATTTTGTTATTATTTGAACCGTTCTGATCATTTTGGCCGCCATGGATTTTGCAGTAAATCACTAAATCATCCATAACTTTTGTATTATCCTCTCCAATTACACCCAAATCTCAGACAATAACAAATCATATCGTATTTATTGTCTGTGAAAATTATAGAATATAAAACAACTTTGATGAAACTGATGCCTACTTTTCTGACGAAAACAATGCCGTTCAACAGAAAGCAGAAAGCACAGGACGGCCGTTTCGTCCTATATTTGGGACTCATCAGCAGTGCGCATCCACTACCGAGAATTGAAACCCGGACAGTTACGTCATCAAGCAAATGTCATACCAACTGTTCAACAGGCGTCGTTGACGAAGAGACAGCAAATCATACTCAATATAACGCCGCTCGCTCACATATTGATGAGTCCCAAATATAGGACGAAACGGCCGTCAGTGCTTTCTGCATTCTGTCGAGGTTTCTATCAGACTCAATGAATTATTTAATTATAATTACCAAATCCTCCTAACAATTTCTATCATGTATATATATATATATATATATATATATATATATATATATATATATATATATATTGTTTCTTCTTGACGTCAATTAATAAATGTCATTCCTATTAATATAACGTTTTTGTTTCTTTCGTGTTTGATCATGTTGCTAATGTTTTCTGTTTCTTACTTTCCTTTGTATTGTGTTAGATCATATTCCTTGAGTTTTTTCTTTCTTCACTCTCTAGCGTATTACATCATTTCATTCATATTCTTACTTTTGTGTCTATCCTGTTAAAACATGTGTTACTAAGGCGTTTGTTTCTTCTTTCGTTTGCATCATGTTAATTTCCGTTGTTAATGGGCTTATATTACTTTCGATTGTATCGGTTTAGATCTCGTCATTACTTTTACTTTTAAATATTACAAACATGCTGTTCTTTTCTACGTATTCATGTCATCTAATTAACGCACCGGTTAGATTAAACTATTTCTGAAAACTTTCTTTCCGTCGTTATGCTGTTTAGTACGCTTAATACTTAAAAAAAAAACTTTCTCCACGGTAGGGTTATTTTAAAAATTTTATTAAACATATATAATTTCCCGCAGGAACGCTTATTTTATAAATTCAAAAATTTCCATCACATGTATATTTTAGATGGTACTAATTATTTAGTACAAACGAGTACAAGAATAAATTTAATTGTATTGATAACATACTTCTTTCTTGTTAATGGGATTAATTCAGTTTTTACTATTAATCATATAGATCTAATGTTATATAGTGAAAATATCAGACCAAGCTTTACTAATCAACTCTCGTCTAAAACTGCTCATTCTGGGTATGATGATAAACTACAACCGGCACCAAGGCCTATGATCTGGAGGTTTTGATGAGAGTGCTACCTCTTCTTATTTCTTGTTGTTACCAGGCCCAACCTGACCATGTTTGATAGCACCTATTAGCGTCCCAGCTATGGGGAAATAGTTAACCCCCATACTGGTGCCAAAGCACTATGAAAGTATAAAAATACATTTTTATAGTAAAAGTACCAGCAATACATTCATGAAAGAAAATATTACCAACAATACATATGTGAATGAAACCTGAACTACAAACTGTTTTCTTTAGGTCCAATCAGCAAACCCTCCTGGGTAAGACGTTAAACTGCATTCGCATCTTGGGTAAGAAAATAAACTACGTCCAGCAGCAAGGCCTCTGATCAGGAGGTTTTGAGGAGCGTGGAACCACCTCTTAACTGATGGTGTTCCCAGGTCCACCCAGACCCGGGGTGGTAGCACCTGCTAGGGTCCCAGCTATGGGCAAATAGTTAACTATTACCAGCAATACAATTTTGAAGGAAAAATATTACCAGAAACAGATTTTTGACAAAACAAAATATTACCACCAATAAAAAATTCCGGCATTTAATAACCCATTGAGGTTGATATGCCGTAAAACAAAATAAACCAAACCAATCTAAACCAAATAATACATATTCTAATTCATACAAACCTATCCTAAAAGTCTTAACGGTATTAAATAATTCATTGAGGTTGATGTGCCATAAAACAAAGTCAAACCAAACCAAATCTACAACTGCATTAAATTTCCAACAATATAGTTCTGAAATTTTAGCAGAATTCTTCATTTGTCGGATGAAGGAGGAAATGAGGGGAAAGACAAAAGGTCTAAAACCATTTTCACAAAAGTTTTTGTTTTGTATGATTGAAAACGTCGAATATAAATCGGGTTACTTAATACTGGTCTAGCCTAAGAGAATCTCATTAGAATAACACAAACCGAAACAAAACAAAGAAAAATAGATTTTCTTTGTTTTATTCGCGACAAACATTACTCTTTGATGTTATGATTAATGTCTTGATAAAAATCTCACCTCGTGAATGAAATCGGTAAAAGAGCAATAGAGAATCGTCAGTCAATGCCCGTTTACTCTTAGCGTAGGGGGACACAAAAACAGGATTGGCGAGCACATGGGATTTCCAATTAATCAGACATGGCCATTCGAAGAAAGAGGAAAACGTCTACGACTGGAAGAAAAAACAAAAAATAAATTTTGAAGATACAATGCTATCATTTACACAATATGATGACATTGATGATAGCTGGGTACGACTAAATAGGAAGAAATACGTAGACGACGTTTGCGTTGTGCTCGGCTTTTTCAGCTAAGAAGATTTGCCGAGCATCTGAGTGAGCATGAAAACTGGATTTAGAAAGGAATCAGGCTGACCTATCATCTATCTATCTATCTATCTAGGATCGAAACACGCCGGTATTAAAGTTTTCCTCTCGTCTTTTCTAAGATGTTTATGTTATTATTAAGAGGAAAGGAGGAAGTATTTATAAAGGAATTTAATAATTTTTTAATCCTTTCTAGCAAGTTCAAACAGTTGGCTAATTATTGTTTTACATATGTTGTCAACCACGTATTTAATTTTATGAAATTTCGAGAAATTATAAAGTCACCCTCTTCATTTTTATGTTAGTTAAAAGCAGGATTTCTTGGAGAATTTAGATGATCATTTTTATTTATTTATTTATTTTTGTAAAACAGAAACTTTTACCGAAAATCTGCTCTGAATCATAAAATAAAATACGTAACAAAACTAAGACATAATTTAACTAGAAAATCTTTAAAAATAAGAAATATAAAGCACAATATTGTCTTAAAAATGTTTTTGATGAAGAATGAATTTTTAAAAGAGTTGTCTTAATTTTTCATTTTAATTAAAATAGTTTAAGTTTTAAATCTTTTAAAACTCTCTATTAATTACATCATTTTAGATGATATTATTAAGTAAAAGACTATATTTTGTAATCATAAATGGAAAAGATTAGTACAAATCATCAAACACCAATACATTTAAGAGACTTTTTTTATTTTTAGTATGTGTATAAACGTGATGGATTTTAGATCCGGTCCTCCAGATACTATATTATCAAAAAATAAGCTCGAAAATTATGGTAAATTTAAATTCAAAGCATCCAAAATTTCAATAACACTTTAGATTACGGAGAATATTTGCCTTAATTTTTAAAATTACTGAGTACATAAAAAATATATATATATATAAACGACGCTCACGTTATGTTCAATTATTTTTGTTTTACTGATAAACCCCTGAAGAACAACATCAAGCAGTCGAACATGTCAGCAGCTTAAATATACATTTACCACTGTGATATAAAAAATGCATTTCTGCGATTTTATAAACTTAAAGTAAATATTGCTTGTTTCAAATCAGATTAATTTTACGTTAAATCAGTGAATATTCCTCAAATAAAGTTTTCAGAAAAGTATATTTTACTTTGGGAAGATTTCTAATTAAGTGAATTACATTCTGATGACTGCTGCCTAAAAACGGTGCTAGAATAAACATTTAAGCAATTTAAAAACGAAAACGCCTTCAATATCTGTCTATATTTCTAAGATGAGGTATTGTAATGATTTACATTGTTTGAACTGTTCCCCTCATCAAAATTGCCATATTTACGTTTCGACGGTTGTACGCTCCTGCCTTCTTCACGTGATTGGAATTTCGAACTGAACCCTTTATTTTGTTTACTGGGGTAGATTGTTCTAGTTCCTCAAGGGCACATTGTCCAGTGGATAAAAGCGTTGTTTGGATCTAGTAACTTGACGGGAAGAGTTGTGAGTTCCATACCTGGCTATTGCAGTGTTGAACAAAAACTTGGAAGGTTTAGTTAAAGGGCGACAACTGGCACATCCGGAAGAGGCATGGCACATGGAACTCAACATTCTAACCCGGTGGACGAAATAAAGTGTTCAATTCAAAATTCCAATCATCTGCAGAAAACCGGAGCGTACAATGACAGAAACGTCGTGGATATGACAAGGACAATAGTCCGAACAATGAAAATGAAATAAATTTAATTTAATTTTGAATGACAGCAATATATGTGTGTGTGTTTGTATATATATATATATATATATATATATATATATATATATATATATATATATATATATAACAAGGAGGTTATCACTCTCAAATTTTCAATGAAGAATAATTAGCTATATATATATATATATATATATATATATATAGCTAATTATTCTTCATTGAGAATTTGAGAGGGAAATTGTCAATGAAGAATAATTAGCTATGTATATGTGTGTAATATATATATATATAAATATATATATATATATATATATATATATATATATATAGTTAATTATTCTTCATTGAGAATGTGATAGTGATAATCTCCTTGTTACAATATTCAACGTAATTATAAAATTATAATAGTAAGAAAATAATAACATTTCCCTATATATATTGCATATATTTGGTTCACACGTTTTGACTTTTGTTCGAATTTCAGACGTAATATTCAGAATATAATTCTTGATATACACCTAAATAAATTTCAATATTTTGTAGAAGAAATATCTCCATAGCTTTGTGCTATTTTCTTTTTTTATATGTGAATAAATAAGAAAAAAACCCAAAAAAGCACATTGCAGATATTCTTAATCTACTTTCAGAATGAACGCACACAAGATATTTTTTTAATAATTATGTTTTCTATTTTACAGTAGCGAATGTATAATAGCTTACTTCTAATTATTGATAGATTTCCAAAGATGTTTTATATTAAAATGATACACATCAATTTCAAAGACAAGAATTGAACTGAGATTTCTTTTAAAAGATTTGCCATCCCACCATATGGACCCGAATATCACCCATGAATCGAGGACTGCTGATGATTTTGATAAATATCCCGGTTCCCTCTGCAGACGTTATGCGTTAAGCAGCGCCTAGGAAAAATAGCATATATCATATTACGAGAGAAAATAAATCGTTAGGAAAAAACTGAGTTAGTTGCTTGTCGCTGATTCAGCGTATCTACCCCCAATATGAAACTAAATAAATCTGGTTTTACTTTCTTTGAAGACGAGCTCTCAAAATAATACTATCTAAATGATCAATGTCAAAAGTCCGTTGAACCGAAGATATTAAATTCATGAACTTCTTGCCACAAAATGCTAGACCGGTTTTCAAGGAGACATGCGTTCCACACCTGACGCAATATAATCGTCCTATTCTTCTTTCTCGTATTTGGCCCTTTTCTATCTGAAACTAAACTCAGTAAGTATAAAAGGTTATTTACCGATATCTTTGTTTATTGTCTTTTTTTTGTTTTGTTTTTTTATGACCGCCAATTTATATATTTTGTTACAATCATCAAAATAGATGTCTAGACTTGAAGATATAATTTTAATTAATATGTTTTTCTCATTTTTGGCCTCTTCCTTTAAAAAAAATCACTTATCAATCATCTCCAAACATCCCTGTCTTGTACTAACTGATGCATTCCTGGTTTTGCACAATCCCCAGAGGAATTACGGGGAATTTTATTGACAGTTCTTTTAATGTCGTTGTGCAGTGTGTATACTATACTTGTTTGTTCAATATCACTAGATGTCATTCTTCTATTAAGAATTAATAACAACACCGTTTACTTTAATATTTACTTTATATTTACAAAGCTATTAAATTGTGACGTCTAATATTAATACCAAGTCCTTTTTGATTTTGAATTCTTGCAAATAACATTCATTAATATTATAAATATCAACGTCCGGTGCTAGTAATAACTGCTTTTTAGTTTGTACAAGACCTCTAACATTAAATGCCCCGATTGTAAATCTGTATATGCAATTGAAGTCATCCATAGAAAAACGAATTAGTATAAACTCTGCAAATGAAGAGATATTTTACAAAACATTGTAATTTTTGTCATAAAGCTTTTAAGAATAGTGGCTATAAATGCCCTGATATTAAATATAATAATGATAATAAAAATAACCTTAGGAAAAATAGAAATAGGAAAATCATTACACACCCACTTTAACCAAATGGCTAGTAGTGAATTAGGCCAAAAGTTTCTTGCTTTGATTGAAAAACACTTGCCAAGAAATAATCTTCTTAGCAAGATTTTCAATAAAGTACACTAAAATTAAGTTATAGTTGTACTGAAAATTTAGAAAATAATGATAAATACCTAATAATAAAATTTTGAATAAATATTTAAACAAAATCTATAATAATATTGATTCCCGATCGAAGATCAATAATATTAATGAAAAAGTATGTAACTGTAGAAATTCCATAAATTGTTATTTGCAAAATAAATGTTTTACCGAATCTATAGTTTACAAATATAATATTTCATCTATTGAAAATTCAGTTATTAAATAATTGTATATTGGTAGCACAAAACTGATTTTAAATTAAGATGGTACCAACATCTTACTTCCTTCAACAACAATGGATATCGCAACCAAACATCCCTCTGTAAATATTTTTGATATTAAAATGAAACAAAACAAAGTAAAATGGATATTACTTTAAAAAACGAGAATTTTAGGTCATTAAATGAGCCATGTCCTCTATGTCTATATGAAAAGTTATATACTATTAAGTTTCTTCAAATAAATCAACGAAACGAATTAACTTTTATTTGTATACATTGTTTATATTCACATTGTGATGTATCTTTAGTAGCGTTACAAGATTAGAAGACAGGTATATTGTAAAAGAGAATACACTACTGAAAGACAGGGATTCGGATGGAAGGCTAGTAATTCCCGAAGCAAAACCCCAGGTATATCCTCTGCTCACTATATATAGCTACTGATATAGTTAGTCTAAATAGGCGATAGGGCGTGTGGGATATTCCATTAAAACACATTAAAACATAATTCATAAGATGTTTTATATAAAGAAGAAACTATACATTAAAATCATATATCTATTATTTAATTACATATAATGGTACAAAAATGTGTATTTTATGCCCTAAATTTCCATTTCAATATTGCCATTTATAATGATACCATTAAATATAAAAATTCAGATTATTGTAATTATATATATATATATATATATATATATATATATATATATATATATATATATATGAGTAAATCATATAAAAAACACATTTAAGATATCCATGAAGTATAAAAACGGAATAAAAATACCAAAAATTAATCTCTGGATCGATAAATACACGTCTTTGAATTTCAGTGTATCATATAAGTGTTCTAAAAAAGAAAGTGAGTATGACACGTTTAATACACGACAGACAATTCTAGACAATCATGAATTACAAACCCACACCCAACATTTAACTTACAGTTTTCACTTTCACAATTTAACTTAGCTCTGCATTTAGATTCTTCATAAGAAGACAACATCCATAATAAAATATTGAAATCTTATTCCCCAGACCCATTTAAACTCTTCCATATAATACTACTTCACTTGTAAAATCAAATCATATTTTATGAAGTTATTCAAGATCGTTTGAAAATGGAACGATAATTTTAACCGTCAAGTAGGAAACATAGAAATTTCTGTGTCGCGATGATAAATATTCTAAAATATTCTAAATATTAATAATATAATATTATGCTCTACATTGTATTGAGCACTTATTAAAAAAGTAAATGCTAAAGAATTGGGGAATGATAATCTGACTGTTTTTCATTATATATATATATATATATATATATATATATATATATATATATATTACCAGAATTACATTTGACTCTCGACAAAAACGCTCTTTACAAAAATACGTCAATGAAACCCGATGTACAAATAGATTTCTTTCAAAGAATACCTAATCTTGTCGGCATTAAAGCCATTGGGTTTGATATACCGTAAAGCAAGAATAAACCAGATAAATCCTTTACTTCTCAACCTATGTTATAATAAATCCGTAAGGATATTCTACCTCCTCATCATAATAGTTCCTTAATTTCTAATTTCAGATGTTAGTCTGCCTTGGACTGTAGTGGTATAAGAAACTATTCGGCATTCCTTAACCGAAAATCCAGTTCCGCTGTTGGTTGAAATTTATAAATTTAAAAACAATTTTTTGCTTAAAACAATTTTTCAGAAAAATACGTTTCTTATATTAAGGAGTTGTTATTAATATTTCTGTTGATGGGGTTTATTTTCTTTCTTTTTTTTAGATAGTGTAGAAGGTCGGCATTTTGATTAAGTCAATATTCTCTCTTCTAATTGTATGTGATGCCCGTTTTAATTGTTGCTGATGTTGAAAGTTAATAAATCATGTGGATAGCACAGTATTTTCTTTTTGAATCTGTAACGCAAGTCCACGATTTTCCAAGCAGATGAGTCCTTTTTACCACATATCCTCTTCACTCACTCGAAGACATTTTTAACGATCAATTTGAGAAAGCGTTTGCATGCAACCGACAGCTTAGATAAGTTGATCTGAGAAGACTATTTAAAAATATATAGCAGACCAAAAAGAAGCAGATTGGGAGGGGTACTTTCATTTCAGGTTATATTACATTAATCAACAAAACATTGAAATGGTGTCAAGACACCAAAAAATATTTTTAGCTAATTTGAAGGCGCTGAATCTGAAAATGACCATTACTTTTTCTTGGTTAGCTACAGTTTTTGCTGTTATGCCACATTTTTGAAACAAGAAAATGCTTCAATTTGCTTTCTGTCGATATTATATTGACCAAAATAAAATTAGAGAAACTTTTCAATTCGTATTTAAACCAGCAAATATTGGTTTGCTTATTGAGAAATACTATCTTTGCAATAACAATTAGACCAAAGACCTTAAAAATAACGCCATTGAATATACCAAGACTAATAACTATTTTCATCAAATCATTTAATAAATTAACAGCAGAAATAAAACCTTCTTGAACATAAGAACTATGGTAATTTGTTTCTCTTTCTTGATTGTCTGTCATGTTCAATGTTATTGAAAGTCCCTTTTGATACTCCAACAGTATCATGTATAATGGAATAGCTGCATTCAATTGGGGTGTTTTTTGTTGGATTTTTTTTCAGCTGGAAAAACAAAATGCTCTGAATGTGTTTGGTTTCCTTCCATAGTGAAGGGATAAAAGTGATGGGAT